>WKFP01013947.1:167095-197460 GCA_011057875.1 Pterocles orientalis | reverse complement strand
TTTTTTTTTTTTGCTACTAAGTCTGATAACACAAAGGCACAATGAGACAAAAACAAAATTCAAAGCCCTAAAGACTGAAGAAGGTCATTTCAGTGGCACTAGATAAAGGCTGGACTTTAGTTTGTTATGCTTTGTGACTAACAGCAGAAGCACTGTAAACTGAACTTCTGCAATCCCCTCATTAACATGCATGCCTGAGACTGAAATAACATCACTGGGAAGGGTAAGTAACAGTATCTCACTTGGAAACCAAAGCACTATGTTTCTGTAAAGTTACATGGCACACTAGTGACAGAGCTGAGATCAGACCCTGCTGGGGTGCTCCCAACAGCCAAATCTCAGTCTCAGCAAACAGTCTTTTCTTGCCATGGAACTTTTGTCCTTGTTTTCAAACTACCGTATCCCTTCCCAGCAACGGCATATAGCTCATGTTCCAACAGAGCAAAAATAAAATGGAGTTGGTATTGTAAAAATTAGTCCACTAGGGAATGATAATCTTTTGGCTACTGATACCTTGCGAGTTGCCAGGTTCGCCTGGTCCTTGTTTTCAGCAAAATCCATTCTTGTGGTGTTTCCTGGTACTATGTATCAGCTTTCAAAGAATGACACATTTGTGTTGCACCCATTATTATGAGCACATTTGATACTTTGTGAAAATATGGCAAGTTAAGTATACAATGAACAACCTTGGAAATCCTGAAACAAAAGCCTACAGTACATATTTCATCTCCTTGATTTATTTCTGAGGTAGTCTTTTGTTCCTCCCCTTCTTTGCCTGACACACCTATACCAACACACAGAGGCACAGTGCTGCTGTGGATTAGCTTGTTTATAAGGGTATATCTATTAAGTATGGAAGCTGTGTGATTTTCTCTTTATTTACTGGCTTTTAGTAGTGATTAATAAAACTATACATTAATAAAAATTAATAAAAATATACATTTCACTGAAAAATTTCTATGACTGTAAAGAAAATATATTTATTAGGCATGAGATAGAGAAAAGAAAATAATACTTTTGTGTATTCAAAAGTATTTCATGTAAAGTTTTCCATATACCCTGCAGATATTAAATACATTACTGCTGCATAGTACCTGCACTTTGTTAAGTATTATTATTCCTAGAACATTGCACAGGTACAGAGATTGGAATTCAGAGCTTGTGTTTCAGACAATGATAAGAGGCAAGTGTTTGACAAATGCTAACTGGTAATTCAGTATTTTAATTTCTGGACTCCTTCTCAGTTGATCCTTTGCAAAATATTTAACTGGTTATCACCTGTACAACTCTGACATTGCTCATTATATTTGTGGATACGTTCTTTCTTTAGGAACATTTATGAGTTAGAAGTCTTCATCTCAATATTAGAGGATAGGTTTTGTTCTCAAATGTATTTTTTACTGGTTAGGTCATGTACAGTCAAGATTCCTGTGGAGGAAGAGGATACATTCTATTTTAAAATATTTATTAGTTCTTTTTTGGAATCACTTTCCAATTTTATAGCCCTTTCTTTTGTCTCCAAGTTAGAAACCTGACCTGAAGGCTCTCTTCCAGTGCTGAGTGTGTCCACAGAGCATGTGGACAGCGTCTGACTGCTGGAGACAGAGGCTGGCTGATGTGTGTGGTGAGAAAAAAACCACAGCTGAAACTGACATACTGGCTTTAGCATTAGGGCAAGGTTGACCCAGCAGATTTAGGAGCGTATTAGCTCTTTGGACACGTGGTGAGTAAGAAAAATGTTATCTCCCTAGAGGAGACTCTGGCATGGAGACAGAGGCCGGCCATTCTCCCCATTGAAAACTGGTGACAGCTCTCAGAATTGAAGTTGGTTAACATGTGCCTGTCTCCAACAACTGCAGCTGCTCTTCCTGGCATTGTGAGACACTAGAGAGGAAGAGAATACAAGAGGACCACTGGGAATTACCACTAATCCAATCTCTAGCAGTTACTTCTTATAGCAAGATCCTAATCTAGTACCTAAGAGTGTTTTTTTCCAGCCAGGTTCAGGGGTTCCCACTGTATGTGCTCAGCTTTTTTGGAAGTTTGCACCTATATTCTTGCAAGAAGAGTTTGTGGGGACCTACGCTGGCCTTGCCTGTCTACTAACACATCACAGGAACCACGTCCACCATTCCTGTAAGGAAATGAGACAGAGATTACAAAGGCTGCCTTTTAACTTTAAATGCATCTCTCACCACCCTTTAAAATAATTCTCAGGTTAGGATTCGCTGCAGGTGTTAAGAGATGAATTGCATTGCCAGGATAAAAATGAACCATCTCTATGCTTCAGTACAATGCAAACATTTTCTTCTCTTTGGCATTACTACATAAGATGTGCTGTGTTCCTAACAGTAACTGGGAACTTGTAGAAGCAAATATCAGGTGCATAGTGGAAACAGTAGAAACGTGGTCGTCTTTGATTCTATCCAGCTGCTAAAAGAGGAGGTATTTCTTTAAATGAACCACATGCAATTTTGTACTGGCTTGCATCAAACTGCAGTATGTCATATCTGATATTTACAGTAGTTTATGAACTGAAAAAGGATGAGGTGAATTCAAGGTCAGGAGGAGCTGTAAATGCTATTCCTGCTGTTCTCTGTAATCCTGCATACATGTGTGGGGAATAGTCCAATTTCTTTTTACAGTTGTGAATACTCACACTGTACCTAAATCGGTGCTGAGCACCTGCAGACTTTTTTAGGTGCCAAACATCTTCCCCCAATCCATTTCTGCTCCATAATAATTGAGCTGAAACCTTATAACCAAGCCTTCCTTTCCAGCCCCAGCTCTTACAACGGTCTAGTCTGTACTTGAAGTCTGTGGCTCACCACTGATTTTGACCATTGATTTCTTCCTCATTACAGAACAGCTAATAGAGGCTGGGAAGTTTGCAGGTGTAGTAAGTCAGATACTTGGGGAGAATAAACACTTGACATGACATTGCAACACCTGCACAGGAAAGGCAGCCTGATGGTTATAAGTGACCATTATCCCAAAGGTGACTGTGGTCTTCTGCCTTTGACAGAATGCATGGCTACAGCCAAAGTCTGATCTCAGTTACACACATGGAAATAAAAAATAATTTTACTGTATTCTCTGATGCAAACAAGACCAATGTTCAGCCTTCAGTCTCTTTTTTTTTCTCTTGCAAATAAGATATTCCACCAAGTTTCTGATCCACAAAAATTCCAAGTCTGTGGTAGAGCATACAGAATGAAGCTTTCCCCATCAAGATTTGGCAACGTTTAAAGTACGTCTGCTGAAATTTAAAGCAAGGTAACATAGACATGGTCAGATAGATAGATAATACCTGAAAACAGGAGGGAGGAAAGAAGAGATGAAACAGAAAGTGCTCAAAAAATGTAGTGAGAAGATAAAATCAATATGTGTTAGAATTCAAAAGGCTCACCTCCTTGCCTGCATTATCTTGAAACACCGAGACACCCAGGTTTTCAAACAAATGTACTTTGGGCACTGAGAAACTTGAGCCCTATGACACTACTCTCACGAGTGTGACTTGGATTTCCCCTTTTTAGGAGGAGTAACCAATGGACTTTGTGATCCAGCAATATATTACAAAACTTGGGAAGCCGAACCTCTCTTAGAAGATGTTCATCAGATCCCTTGTGACTGCTCACTGTGCAGCCTCCTGTGTGTGGGACCGGTGCCAGGTCTGTGGCAGGCTGTGGATACCTGTAAGGGCTGTCAGGGAGTCCTGCATACAACGGAAATAATCACTGTTACTGTGTGCATCACTTGGGCTGGGGGGAGCCTAGTAGCGATGCAGTGGCGGCAGTCCTGGGCGTGGGAAGCTGCCATGAAGGCAGTGAGCTCCTCCGTGCTGCCTGTGGGTGGTACACAGCAGGGAGAGTGATGTGGGAAAGCACTGGAAGCTGCTGACAGTTCCCGTACTCCACCCAACATCTCCCAAATGTGCTGCTTCTCCCACCCACCTCCCATCTTCTCCTTCCCCAGGTTGAAACACATGTTGACCAAGCTGCATCCTCACCCATGTGGGGCTCCTGCCTGGTAGTTGAGGGTCCACATAACCGGAGTTAGCCAAGGAAAGGGAGGTGCCCATGCCAAACTCTTACTGGGTGGCCTCGCCTCTGAGTTGTTTTCATCAAACCCAGATGGTGATGGCGGGCCAGAGTCCTGGTGCTTTTCTTCCACAAGGGGCTGTGTCTGAGGGCCAGGCCCCAAGGCCAAGGAGTCACAGACCATGAGTAGCGTCATAATGAAGTGCTGGCAGGAGGCTTTGGCTTGTCAGACTGTGGTCTCTTCCCATGAGGAGCTGTCGGACAGCCTGATTTAGAAAAAAGATTGTCTTCATCTCTCTCACTGACAGGGCCTCAGCTGTTGTTGTAGACAGAAGAATCAACCTGGAAGCCTCTGGGAAGACCTCTTAACTCTGAACTCATGAGATCTCTCCTGGCCAGAAGGCAGTGATCTCTGGGCCCAGGCTGTGAGTAGGACTGGGCCTGGGCCTGAGAAAGTGCTTTTTTTCTTTCCTATTTTGCTTTATTCTTTTCTCTTTTTTTTTTTTAATAGAAAATACAAAGGAAGGAGAAAAATAGGAAAGAAAAAAAATCGCATAATTAGAGGTGAAAGAGCAAATAGTGTACCAGAAAGCTAAGGGACAAATGTTAAGAGTTAATGTGATTAATATGCAACGTGTCAGATGCAGGTATTTATAGCATACTCTGAATGGTTCTCATATAGCATAAGGACAGCTCCTGGCTTCCCTGGTGCATGATGGGTAGGGAAATAGTTGAATGGCTTTTTCTTGAGATGTAGCAGCATCTGGGAGTCAGGAAGAGTGTCTATAGTGAAGTAGTCTGTCATTCATACATGGTTTGTCTGAGGTGAAGGCATTTTTCACTCCAGATGCATGACATGAGTGTAAGTACCAGGTATTACATGAGTATAACTGCGGAATAAAGGAGCTGTCTTTGAGCAGGTTACCCAACACATTTCTCAAGCAACTGTACCACTGTGAGCAGAAGCAACCAGTTCTGTTTTCCGTAATCCAGCTTGGGACTGCATTTGCAAAGACCTGTTTTCTCAACAACACTATAGAAAATGCCAAAGATTTTCCATAGAGAGATTGGTCTGTCTGCATCTGACTTATTCTAGAAGTGGTCTTGCAGCATTAAGTACGAATTCTAATTTCTGGATTACCTGCCACAGTCCAGAACATCAGGCTTCTGGCAAACCTCAAATTCCTAGCAAACAGCTTAGTCAGGGTCCATTTCTTGGGGGAGCAGAGAAAAACACGACTGATTTGTAATGTTGCACTCCAGGAATCAGTTCCCCAACTTTAAAATGGCGTTAATGAGCCTCAACTGGCAAAGTCTGTAAGCTTAACTAATGGCTGGTTTTAAAGTACTTGGAGAGCTCTGAATGGAAGGTGCAATGGGAGTGTGAAGTATTACCATTATTACAGTCTGTCAGATCTCTTAGCAGTCCTTGTAGAGTTTCCAGAGGCTCTCCAGCATTTTTGGTACTTAATTTCACCCTGGGGGACTCTCCAGTTACTTCAGTACCCAGAAACATGGAAGAAAACTTGGTGTCTACTAGGCTCACTTTCTTGGTATATTTCTCTAAGCATACACAGATATTCAGGTCACTTTATGAAAGTAGTTTATAGCTAGAAACATCTTCTTTAAATATATCCTTTGTAACCTACACATTCCTTTTTCCATGAGCTCTTTGTTTGGGTCTGTTTAGAAGTAAGATGTTCTCCAATCTCAAGTATTTTCATTTGTCTCTAAACAGTATACATTCATGCACAAAAGTAACTGGCAATCAGTTAACTATCAGGAGACCTGACCTTGAAGTTATACTGAGCTTTTGAAGGAAGTTGATTAATTGCAGATAGAGCAAACCTTTTGAAACCTTAACCAGACGAGAATATTTACTTCTTGTGACTCATATGTAAAACTTGCCTAGCACAGCATTTCAGGAGAAACCTCTGATCAGAGCTCACTCTGTCAACCTACAGAAATAAAGAAAATATCTGAGGTGTGTTTCTAGATGTAATCTGCTCTCAGCAACTGCAAGGCACTTTCTTCAACCTAAACTGAGTGTAATACTACTTGGTAAATCCCAAAGACACAAGAAAGATCTAGAAATGGAAAGAATGTCAGACTCTCACACATGGAATTTACATTATTTTGGTGAACAAAATCACCTTCAGTGTTGAGGCTTATTTTCCACACAAGTCAGAGTTATAAATGACTGAATCATATTAATGCCGCTGGACGACAAAAGTTTAATGATTTCAAATTACGAGAAGTGCTTATATTGCCACCTGCTGGGCTTTGTCGATTCACTAGCAAACAAAGCAGATCAGCAAGGTCTTTCACAAATACACGTTGCTTTTCTAATGCCTCTTGCAGACACAGTGGTCAATTATTTAAAGTTGAATGAACAGACAGATATACAGAAAAAAACCCAAAACCATCAGTGTTAATGGTTCCAACAGACTACTTCTCTCTATCTTATTCTTGGGAAAATCCCCAAACACCAACTCCTCTTCACAAAACTCGTTTTTTCAAATTGGTTTTTTTTTTTTTGTTAAAATGTAAATAAATCCATTTTTAAGGTGCATGTTTGGCAACTCTTACCACACGTGAAAGAATCTGTTTACAAGATGGGACAAAGTCTATTTGACATACTGAGTAGTGGGGTGTTCTTGCTACACTGCAATATCTAATGCTACGAAGACAGTATAACAACAAACACTTTATTTTTTTTTCTAGAATAATTGTCACCTCGTCTATGCTGGATATTTTAGTCACTTCTGTGGTTATACAAATATTGTAGAGTACTGTGTGTGCTACTGTGAGATTGTATCAGTTTCAAACCAGTCAACTGTGTCAATGCAGTTATCATTTAGTGTTGTTTTATGCAATGCAGCTTTTCTAGAAGACGATGCAGCAAACTTGGTGTAGATGTAAGTGATGCCCAAAGTTGGTGACACCTTTTCTCTCTTTAGATTTAGAAAAATAAGGAGTGGGGACTAGTAGGAAACTACTGCATATAGGACTTTGCCATTAAATTGTCATATGATGTTCTGTAATAGTGATATTCCTTCTTCCAAAAAAAATAGCATTTAGGAAACATGAGAAAATAAATCTCAGGAGACAACTTCTTTGGGCAATTTTTGAATCTGAAAATTCTTTGGGTGAAAGAAAAAATAAGGCGGGAAAAGATATTTTTAAAACTCAAAGCTGTAGAAATGTCTCGGTTCTCTATTTTTTATCCTAAACTGATTTTGCTCCTGTCACCATTGTTACTGAACAGGAACAAACAACCAGCTTCCTAAAGCTAGAAAAAGATCCAACCCTAAAAGTGTTCAGCTTTTGTTTGTGTAATTGCTTTGTTTTCCCCACCAACCCAGGTCAGATGATCTGCAAATATTAAAGTTTTTCTGCGAAAACATGTAACTGAAAAACATGTTTCACATACATGTTGGGCATTCTTCAAAGGGTTCTAGTATGCTGTTTCTCCTAAACTTAAGGTGATGCACACCGAGAAATGAAGCATGAGTGGAAATACCTGGGATATTTTTAAAGAAGTCAGGAAGGTGCAGCTCAGAATTTAACCTTAACAGCAAGGAATGTCACACATGCTGCAAAATCAGCCTGCAAACAATATATTAGACAATTTGGACCATCATGGTTAGGCTGTTTTTGAGGTCAGCTGAAATTAGCCGGACATTCGAATGCAATGCTGCAGACTGCAGCATAGCCAAGTCATTGGTCAGCTTCTGTTACAGCTTATCCTCTCCGGAAGTGCCAAACCTCCTTGCTGGCCCAAGCAGAACTGATCAGAAACATCTGTATAAGCACAATGTGGAAAAACAGTGGGTATGTACTGGAACTCTGCTCTCAACAACTGCCATCCTTTTCCTGCTCCACTCTTTATTCATAGCAAACATCTTGCTTGCATTGGAGACCACCACTCCCAATGCCAGCTAAACTGGGCTGTCATGGCAGTTTTCACTAACTAGGGGAGCAAAGCTCTGACATACCTTTATGCTGATTTTATCAATAAAAAGTGTCTCTAAATGGTTCTGCAAGGGCTGTTTCATTTTACTGCTGTGGTACTGCAGCTTTTGGATGCCAAGGAATAGCTATTTCATATGATTGTTTTAAACTGATTAGCTGCATCAGTGTAATTTTACTGTACAGAATTTTCTATGCCATTTTATTGAAATGAATGAAAATACATGATGAAAAGTAAATTTGAAAATAAAATATGAAAGTCTACCCCATGAGTGAGTCAACCAAGTCACCAGCAAAACAACCATCTGTGAAGAAAGGTGTTGTAATCAGGTTTCGGGAATGAAAACAATTATCTACTCAAATGGTAGATAATACAGACAGAGGTTATAAACTGGATTAAGGAAACTCTCAAGAAGCAGAGTAAACAGAATAAGGGCTGTGTTGTGTTAAACGTTGGCTTCAGATAACCTTGAGTTGATCTTTTCCCGTACCTCAGGCTGGATTGCTGAACTGTATTGTAAAGAAGTGCCAGCTATTAAGGTTAAGAGTCCTTTCCTTCTCCTTGAGATTTTCAGAGTGCTGTTAAACCCCTAGTCTTGCCTGGAATGTGCTGAAGTTCAGCATGCACTCCAGGCATGGAAATTAGCATTAACATTCCTGATCTGGAGTCGCTGACCAGGGACCTCGGGACATGTATTACCACCTCCCTGTCCCTGCACATAGGTTTTACTTAGAATAACAGAATCTATTAACATTTGAGAAGGTCACAGTCAGGAAGAAATCAAACTATAGCTCTGATAAGACTCCAGAAACCTTTTCTTAGTTCTAATAAGAAACCTCAAGACATCCATAACATATATATCCTTGCTGTGAACTCTACTGGATAGGACCTCTCTTCCTTCTTCACTCTTAGAAAACTTATGCTGCCTAACATTATACTTGTCACTTATTCATCACCAAGTCCACAGATCATCTTCAGCTCCTTTCTAACATGTGACAAACCTTTGCACACGCCAACAGCTCACTCCATCATTTACACAGCTTACAGTTCTCTATTTAAACACAAATTAATCTCTTGAGGTATGTAAAGACCTATCTTCTTTGACCACAAACAGATGAAGTAGAAAGGCCTCTTACCTCCCTTGAAAAAAAAACATCTGTGGAGACCACTTCATACCACAGTCACATTATTACCAGCTCTCTCCGGCATTCAGGTCAGCTTCACAGACCATACTGTGGGGAAAACACTTGACGACCTGCAGATACTTTCCACTGACTATTTCAAAAGAGCTGAGTTAAGTGGGCCTGTGTGTCTTCCTTTGTCTTTTCAGAAGTGTAAGTTTTGCTAAAACAGATATTCCGGAAATTGTACTGGGTATTTTCAGTGCCACACCAGTGAAGAATTTGGTATCTAGTCAGTTACGATACCTAAATGAGATGAGTTTGTAAAACATGCAAAGGATCCTGGGCACATCAAGGTTAATTACGCAGAACTGGAATTGTGTGATTGTAAGTGCTCATTTCTACCCTTGAACTTCGTTTGTTTTTTTAAAATTCTGAGCTGAAATATGGTATTTCCACCCTTTAAACCTGGTATAAATAGACAGTAGTAAGTATAACTTGTTTCAAACTGGATGTATTACAAAAATAAAATGTGAAACTATCCTGAAAGGGCCGGTTTCCTAACCATTTATATTTACAAGTCCTATGAGCTAACCTAGGTAAACCTTTCTCCCCTTAAGGCACCAGAGAAAGCAAGGAAGGCAGAGCAGTGCCTTGTTTTGAAATCAGTCTCCTCTGAGACGGGCAGCTTATCTTCCATTTGAGACTGTATTTCAAAATTCTGTGTCCAGGGATCTCTCCCACTGCTGCTTTAAAGACCTTCTTATCCCAATCTGACATCACAGTCTGATTCAGGTTCGAAATCCAAGTACAAATCGCAGAATCATAGAAACATTAAGGTTGGAAAAGACCTCAAGGATCATCAAGTCCAACCCAACACCACCTAACTCACTAAACCATGTCCCTAAGCACCACATCTACATGTTTCTTGAACACCTCCAGGGATGGTGACTCCACCACTTCCCTGGGCAGCCTGTTCCAATGCCTGATCACTCTTTCAGTGAAGAAATTTTTTCTAATATCTAGCCTAAACATTCCCTGGTGCAACTTGAGGCCATTTCCTCTTGTCCTATCACTTGTTACTTTAGAGAAGAGGCCAACACCCACCTCACTACAACCTCCTTTCAGGTAGTTGTAGAGAGTGATAAGGTCTCCTCTCAGCTTCCTCTTCTCTAGACTAAACAACCCCAGCTCCCTCAGCCATTCCTCAGACCTGTGCTCCAGACCCTTCACCAGCTTTGTTGCCCTTCTCTGGACCTGCTCCAGCACCTCAATGTCCTTCTTGTGGTGAGGGGCCCAAAACTGAACACAGGATTAAAGGTGTGGCCTCACCAGTGCCGAGTACGGGGGCACAATCACTTCCCTAGTCCTGCTGGCCACACTATTTCTGATGCAGGCCAGGATGACATTGGCCTTCTTGGCCACCTGGGCACACTGCTGGCTCATGTTCAGCCAGCTGTCAACCAGCACCCCTAGGTCCCTGTCTGCTGGGCAGCTTTCCATCCGCTCACCCCTGAGCCTGTAGCGTTGCAGGGGGTTGTTGTGACCAAAGTGCAGGACCTGGCACTTGGCTTTATTGAACCTCATACAATTGGCCTCAGCCCATCAGTCCAGCCTGTCCAGATCCCTCTGCAAAGCCTCCCTACCCTCAAGGAGTTCAACACACCTGTTCAATTGGGTATCATCTGCAAACTTACTGAGGGAGCACTCAATCTCCTCATCCAGGTCACTGATAAAGATGTTAAACAGGATGATCCCTGAGGAACACCACTGGTGACTCGCCGCCAGCTGGACTTAACTCCATTCACCATGACTCTCTGGGCTCGGCTGTCCAGCCAGTTTTTTATCCAGCAAAGGATGTTCCTGTCTAAGCCATGAGCCACTAGCTTTTCTAGGAGAATGCTGTGGAACACGGTGCCAAAGGCCTTGGTAAAGTCCAAGTAGATTACATCCACGGCCTTTCCCTCATCCACTAGGTGGGTTACCTGGTCATAGAAGATCAGATTGGTCAAGCATGACCTTCCTTTCATGAACCCATGCTGTCTGGGCTTGATCCCCTGGTTGTCTTGTACATGCTGCGTGAGTACACTCAAGATGAGCTGTTCCATAATCTTCCCCAGTACCAAGGTCAGGCTGACAGGCCTGTAGCTCCCTAGGTTCTCCTTACAGCCCTTCTCGTAGACAAGTGTTGCATTGGCAAGTTTCCAGTCTCCTGTGTCCTCCCCTGTTAGCCAGGACTGTTGATAAATGATGAAGAGTGGCTTGGCAAGTTCCCTGCCAGCTCCCAGGTGGATCCCATCTGGCCCCATAGACTTGTATGTGTCCAGGTGGCATAGCAGGTCACTAACTAATTCCTCCGGGATTGTGGGAAAGTTGTTCTGCTCTTTGTCCCTGTCTGCCAGCTCAGGGAGTTGAATACCCTGAGGATAACTAGTCTGACTATTGAAGGCTGAGGCAAAGAAGGCATGAAGCACCTCAGCCTTTTCCTCCTCCTTGGTGATAATGTTCTCTCCTGCATCCAACAAGAGATGGAGATTCTCCAAAGCTCTCCTTTTGTTGCTAATGTATTTGTAAAAACATTATTATCTCTTGCCACTGCAGCCAGGTTGAGTTCCAGCTGGGCTTTTGCGTTCCTAATTTTAACTCTGCATGACCTGGCAAGATCCCTGTACTCTTTTTGGGTTGCCTGGCCCTTCTTTCAGAGGTGGTAGACTCTCCTTTTTTCCCTGAGTCCCAGGAAAAGCTCTCTGTTTAGCCAGCTTGGTCATCTTCTCTGCCACTTTGTCTTTCTACAGATGTGGACAGCCTGTTCCTGTGCTTTTAAAAGCACCCTCTTGAGGAAAGTCCAGCCTTCTTGGGACCCCTTGCCCTTCAAGACAGTCTCCCAATGGACTCTCCCAACCAGTGTCCTAAACAGCCTAAAGTCTGCCCTTGGGAAGTCCATGTTAGTGGTTTTACTGGCACCTCTCTTTACTTCACCCAGGATCGAGAACTCTGTCATTTCATGGTCACTAAGCCCAAGACGACCTCCAACCACCACATCTCCCACCAGTCCTTCTCTGTTTGTGAACAGCAGGGCAAGTGAGGCACCTCCCCGGTAGGCTCGCTTGCCAGCTGTGTCAGGACGTTATCTTCCACACACTCCAAGAATCTCCTAGACTGTTTCCTTTCCACTGTGTTGTATTTCCAGCAGATAGCTGGCAAGTTGAAGTCTCCCACAAGAACAAGGGGGAGTGATCGCGAGACTTCTCCCAGCTGCTTATGGAATGCCTCATCTGCTTCCTCCTGCTGGGAGGGTGGCCTATAACACACTCCCAGCAGGATATCAGCCTTGTTAGCCCTTCCCCTCACTCTTACCCATAAGCATTCAAACTTATCATCACAGTCCTCGATTTCTATACAATCGAAACACTCCCTAACATATAGAGCCACCCCCCTCCTCTCCTTCCTTGCCTATCTCTTCTGAAGAGCTTATAGCCATCCATTGCGGCACTCCAGCTATGAGACTCATCCCACCATGTTTCTGTGATGGCCACTAGGTCACAGCTGTTCTGTTGCACAATGGCCTCCAGCTCCACTTGCTTGTTGCTCATACTGCATGCATTGGTGTAGATGCACTTGAGCTAAACTGTCGAATCCACTCCTACCCTCAGAGTGACACCCCTAGGTTTGTCTGTAATGGGCCTGGGAATTCCCTCTTCCCCTTTGAACCTAGTTTAAAGCCCTCTCGATTTCATTATAATCTAGAAGAGTCTTCTAGTCAAATGTTCCACAGACTATATTGTAACACAAGGCTGGCCTGAATTTATTCATATTAGACCTATGCATAATTTTTTTTAACAAAGTTCATTATTAGTTTGAAAAAATCCTGCAATAGACAATCCACTGCAGATTCTCAGTGAATTGTTACACAGTTTGAAAGTTCTGAGTTTCTTATTTCTGAGTTTGTCTCACATCAAATTCCTGCCTTGGAGTTTGATGGATCTTTTGTTCTGGAAAGAAAGCTCTATAATCTGGATATGTACATGCCATCCATGATTAAGGCACTTCTTTTTTTTTTTTTTGAAAAGTTAGTGTGAGCTCCTGGAGTCTCACTTGACAGATACATTTTCCAGTTCTATAATCATGGCTCTCTTCTGAGCCCTATGCAGATTATAACAATTTTTCTTGAACTGCAAAAGCCAGAAGTTTTCTAAGAAATACAGACTTAGTATAAGTCCCTAGCCCTTGTGTGCCCTATAGTCAATAACACCCTGTGTATGTCAGTTATGATACTGACTGAGGAGCAAGCGAGTCACAGTGTGCAAGAATGCAGACAAATGCTCAGGCAACTTCTTGGAGGGTTTTGCAGGTTTGTAGGTTTTGTTTTCTAGTGGACCTTCTGTCCCTGAAGAATCGTTTTTTGTTTTTTTTTGGTTTTTTTTGTTTTTTTTTGTTTTTTTTCATGATCCTGCTGTCCTGCTGAGTGTGGCATATTTCCATATACAGCAAACTTATATGAACCAACTTTGGTTGAGACAATTCAGAAAACAGAATTCAGGAAATCTTATCCCATTGACAATGAAGCAAAACCAACCACCTGGACAGACAGAAGCCCCAAAGAAAATACTGATTCAGGCAAGATCCTCCCTAGAATTCCTTCTTCATGGACCAGCTCCCTGAACTGTGTAATAAAAACAAACAATTATCGATTATGAAATGGTATTGTTAGACAACCATAGGCCATAAAATCTTGGGTGCCATAATAAAAATCTCCAGGAACTAATTTGATTAAGACATATACACATCAACATCTGTTTGATTCCTTTGCTTTTCTGGCTGCATCCTGTACACATATGCTACTGTGGGACTTGGCTTCAGGTCAGTACAGAATCAAATTTTATCTTCACAAATCTTGAACTGAAGCTTAAGCATAGGAATTGTCAGTGGTCAGGAGGCAGTGCTGAAAACATAATTTATATATGGTGCTATATATTTTCCAGGTCTATGCCATGCAGATAGAATTCACAGTTCTATGTAGGTTCTCACTATCTTTTAGATAGAAACTGGCACTGTATTTACAACTTTTTTGTTCCTCAAGCTGTGTTCTTCTAAGTCCTGGTAGTCTTTAAGAAAAAAGGTGCATGAAATTGTTTTGTTAAGGCCTGCTAGGCATTTTTTGCTACTGCCTTTAAAGATGTGGGACCTTTTGAAGCTTGTATGGTAACTAAAGGGCATTCTCAACTTGCCATACTGTGCCACTTTCCACATAATTTTTGTCTGCAGTTATGGATTCTTTCATTAATATGCAATTTTTGAAGTCTGCAGTTAACTCATCTAGCTTGACTGTGATCTTCAGGACCGCTTTTCTAAAATATCTTATTTTTTAATTTGAACTGGTAGGTTCAACTGGCTGAACCAAAACATCAGTCAGAGATTTTATTCGTGGTCTGAAAGTGGATGCTCGTTTGTTTAATGTGATTGAACTTTGCTTGTCAATCCACGTTCTGCCTTTCTGTATATTTTGTCCAGGAATAGTTTTAGCTGCTATCAGCATATTTGTGGGAAACTAGATGGAATGTAATTGTACTTGAAGTACAGGAAAACATTTTTTAGCTCTTTAGATGTGTTGGGCAAGTAGGAAACTTGGGATTGAGCTGGAAATCACTGTTGGTCAACAGTGGATGAGATAAGGTTAAATGACAAATCACCAGAGTACGGAAACAAAGGAAGCAAAGTAACTCAATTTCTCATTTTGTTTTCCTCTTCTGCAAAAAATGTCAGAATGGTAAATGCCAAGCAACAATGAAAAATGCTCATGAGATCTGATTTTAGCCCTGTTGAGAACAAACCATGAAGGCACTATTATTGTTTCTCCCAGTGAACAAATCTTGCCACAGAACTCACCATCATCGTTGGCACAAACTAACACTAGGGCTGGTGACTTCAGCAGAAAAGATCATGACAGAGTAACCTGAAGATGAGTGACTGATATCTTGTCAGTGTTTGAAATGGGAAAATATCCACTCCCATGCCAATGCTTTTTATATTTCTATGTATTTTGAATACTCATGATGTTATGGAGGGAAGGAGGTGTTACAACCTCTGGGATCTTTCTGAGGGCTGTTGCCTCCTGCTGAGTTCCTGCATGCTCTGGTCTCACCATCAGCCCTCACAGCCCAGTGTTGACCTGCTTCTGTGAGTGGTAAGGCTCACCATTTCACAGATGCCCTGTTAAGTTCAGAGCTCAGCAGCAATCACCTATAAACAGAGGCAGCTCTTATTTTGCCAAATCTTTATTTGACTCCTCAAAGGCTGAAGTGGAAACCATTCTTCAGGGTTATGGGTTCAGGAGCTCCCATACAGTGATTCTGGTCAAGACACCACAGCACACTAAAACTACAGTTAGTATCAGTACTATTGTGATTGTTCTGCTTAGCTCATCAGGCAGATTTTATTGCTTTTCAGGATGATAATTGTCTTGGGTCAGGACCACCACCACGTGGTCGCAACCCCCCTCCCCTCCCGGTAAGATGGGGAAGGATAAAAAAAAAAACTGGATCCTTGTGAGTTGAGATAACGATGGATTTTTAATAATACCACACGAGGAAAGCAAAAGAAAAGAGAATATAACAATAAGACAAGATATAGAATACAATGAAAACACCGATACAATTAATATCTCACCACAGAGGGCTTCACAAAAAGAGCAGGCTGTCTCAGCTAGCTTCCCCTTATATCCCAGGCATGACATCAGCATGGTATCGAATATCCCTTTGGCTATGCCCACCTCCCAGCTTCTGTGAGGAATTAACCCTATCCCAGCTGGACCCAGGACAATAATCCAGAAAATAAAAAACAGACAAGAGTAGAGCTGACAATGAAACACAGAAAAACTGTTCTGAGTGAAATTTCTGACAGATCCAAAATCATCAGGACTACGAGTCCAACTTTCAGAACGACACAGGCACTCTGATATCTGACTCCCACCAAAACACAGGGATAAATTTTTAATGCCAAACACTGCAGTAACTCTGCAAAGGCTGTTTAGCTTCTTTAAAACATTGTTTCTGCTCTTGAAGTGACTCTGTAATGAATCTTGATGACTCAAATGAGGCAGATGTAGCCAAAAAATGCTAATTATGTCTGAAAAAAGGAAGACTCTGAGAAGAGGAAGAGGAGACACAAGGTGAGATTGCATGACATCTACAATCCTGAATTACAAAGCTGCTCATCAGTGGGCCAGCGCTAGATGTGAATTAAAACAGCTTCCAGCATCTTGCAGGGTACGTTGCCTGCCAACATCTCCTAGGAGCCAGTCTAGCAATCACAAACCAGTGCCCCTTTTTTCCTCAGGCCACATGCGTTCTCCCAGCCAAAAGGAGGAGAGATGGCACTGGTCCAGCTCCGTCAGCGACTCTCCTTACATTGGAGACACTAAGAAGGACAGATCTGCAGGGTTTACACAGCTTTGCACTGTAGAACAAAAACTGAACGTTTGACTCCTGAAGATATCTATCTTCAGACAATACAATTCTCATTCCAAAGATGAAAGGGCTGCTGAGGTGCCATTGATTGTTTTGGAAATTTTTTTCACCAAAGAATGCTGGTACTTCTCCCAGTCAGAATTAAGAGCCCGCCAGGGCTGGAGCCAGGAGCGTTCTTCTAATAACAGAACAATGATATTACTTCTTATTTCACTTACGTCACAAATCACACAGCTTGATAGCTTGGAAAAGTTGCTGGTACCCATATATAATTTTAGTGTGTATGAAGACATCCAGTTCATCTGATTTGTAAGTATGATAGTAAGCGTGAACACTGAGAAAAGTCACATTGGTCACACATAACAGCTAGCTCTAGGCCTTAAGCCTGAAGGTCAAAACACACATGAGGTACAGTTCCTTTTGTGGTATCAGGAAGCCTATAACACTGGTTAATAACTTGTATTGGATGTTGTCATACTTCTTGAATAACCTCACTGACTACTTTAATAAATAAAACACTTCAAAGTAAAACAATAATAGTAATAAAAAGTGCTCTCTGCTGTACCTTGTTAAAGTGAGTATTACTTCCCTTATGTGTTTAACCTAGTCGCTGGCGTGTTTTGCCACTGATTCTGCTATGTAACAAAATAGCATTTTTCAAAATAGTACATTCAAACACCTTCCCCACTGTTTTCTTGGATAACACCTATCCTTCTGGCCCATGCTGGCCCTCTGTTGTGCTCACATTTGGCACAGAGGGCAGGGTGGTGTTTTTTTCCAGCCATCTGACACACCATGCTTGTTTTGGCTTGACATAAAAATGTTTTCTTTTACCAAGTTCATGAAAAAGATGTGCTCCTTTGACTTATAAATTTTTCTGTATGATTGGTTTATTGAGATGAAGATAAACCTCATGGTCAATATCAAGCAAGAAATGCTCCAAGAAGAGGGCATTTTTGGTGTGTTTTCTGAAGAAAGCCAGTCTCTCCTTCCACATCATGGCTGGATCCCTTCATATGGGAATGTTTCACTTGTAGCAGCCAAGAGTTTAATGAGCTGCACTGTCCCACAAGGACGTGAACACTGGAGTGCTCCATGGGTTTAAGCTGAGTGAGTAGTCTTGTGACAAAGATGGACAAGGACACAAAAGAGACCCCAAAACCAACAACCCAAGGGGACTACTTGGTTTCTCTGATTAGTCAAGTTCAGCTGGAGGTCCTTACACTAACTAAACAAGTCTTCAATGGAGGGGAAACAAAATTTTCAAAGAATGAATTTTCCTGATCAGCATCACACTGCCTTTGCTTCCACTGAGATTCAGCAAGTTACTCCTTATCAAAACTCTCATTTTCAAAAAGTTGCCTGAAGTTTCTGAAACAGGAGGTAAATTTATCCACAGAGCAAGGGACAGGTAGCTAAATATCCCTGTGGAAAAGGGAGCTCCTGACATTATACCATCTTTCCCAGTCTCACAGATCTGTTAAAAAGAAAGACCACAAGATGGATCCCTGTGGGATAATCTCTTGGGGGTCTCTGCAGTGAAAGACCCCTAACAGCTATGGCTCATTTCTTTCTGTCCTTCACTGAATACAAAAAAAACCCCATACTATGTAAAATTGGAAATGCATGCAGAAGGCCCAACTTCTTTCAAAGGTTCAAATAGCTAAATCTGAAAGGCTGTGAAAGGAGTGGGGCTGAAGGACATTCCACATTTGTCCAACAGAAAGGAAGACAGCACCATGATTCAAAAAGCAACCTGTGAGGATTCTTCACTTCGGTTCTCCTGCACCCAACAAAGCACAGGATCTGAAGGAAGATGTTAATTAACACTACTTCCAAGTATTCTTACACCATCCTTCTCAAATTATGGTTTCAAGGTGACACTACATGAATGACAGAAATGAAGAGGCACTGTTGCTACTGCTGGGCTAAAAACTCACCATATTTGATCTTACAGTACAGTAGCAACTGCTGATTTTACTCAGGAGGCTTTTGGATCACGTGATTTGACGACACATTACAGTTTTGATGTCCACGGCTCTCTAGCTGGATTTTATTTCTCTCATGGTTTGGCTAAAAGGGATGGGTGCATGTGTGTATTCACGCGCACGCTCACACACGGATGCATGTGTGTAAGCATGCATGCATCCACTTCATGTTGCAGGTTTCGGTTTACAGGACCACTGGTGGACGATCAGTCTCTCTGGAAGAAAAGTACGCCCACAAATATCACATGGAACTAGCTGGTTCTGGGCACTGATCCAGGCAGCCTCATTTAAAGAATCAAGATCATAGAAACCTTTGGCTGGAAAATTAAAAAAAGAAAGTATCAGCTTTCATTCTGGAGACCCACATTCAACTCTTTATGGAAAATATTTTCAGGAAATACCTGTTGACTGAGCTTTTCAGTTTAACCAAACCATATTGCTTTTGCAAATGAAAAAGAAAGAAGCAAAAGAGTAAAAAATATATAAAAAATACTCTACTTTTTGTCCCAGGGGTTGAATTAAATTAACTTCAAACTGAATCATTTTGTATTGTATGAAAGTACAGAGAAAACGTCATGCTTTGTGTTACGATATGCACTCTCAGCTAATTATTAACATCTTTGCATACGTACTATCACCAGCAAATTTCACTTGTTCGCTTTCCTTCAAGTTCTGTTTAATAAGTATGTGTTATCTGACCATGGTAATAGGGGCAGAAGCACAACATACTTGAGAATATGCTCTTTGTACTGCTCTGGACAAGGGGCCCGATTTTCTTCCTCTTGAAGTCTGTGCAAGTTTTGCCAATAAGTGGAGTTTAGCTTGGGTAAGCCTAAAACTTTACAGACAAAACCTACAGTTCTTTTAAGCCACAGCTTCCAGTGAGGTCATTGCACTGATGCATCTATTGTCATCTGAACACTAATCCAGCCTTACCCTCAGTTATTTTCCACTGTGGGAAGAGTGACTGCTCTGAAGGCTCAGGAGCATTCTCCAAACACACATCAGATGTGTTTTCAAGATTTTATTTGTGTATAAAAAAACTTGTTTACTTCCATCTTGAAATGGACTTTCACATAGTGTTGTTTCATACTGATTTACAAAAAGGCTAGATAGGCTGCTTAATATCTGGATTTATATCTTAAGAGTCTTCATTTGAAGTGCATGCAGAAAAAAATCTACATGGCTCAATTTTAAGATGTATTTGCTTTGCAGTTCTCAAAAGGTATGGCGATACAGAAAAAGACTAAAAAATTGTTTTTGTCTTTGAACTGTTAGGAGCAAACAATTTTTAAAAGAAACGGATTTGTGCATTTAAAAATATTCCATGGTTTCTGTCATTGGCACATGATAGACCTCTTCATTACAGGCCCATACAGTTTTAATATGATTCATATCCAATGGTTCACATAACCACAATAAGCCTTAGATCTCTTAATATGCCTGTTCCTAATGTTCTTTTTGTTAGAAGAGCAACCAAGTAGTGTTTCTTTTCTTGGCTGAGACAAACATCCCCTTTGCTTGCAGGAAATGAATGTGTATTTTCTGTACTTTGGAAAGTTTATTGAATATTAAAAAAAATAAAAATAAAAAAAGAGAGATGACTTTCTCCTTGCAGGCATGTGTTAGGCATTCCACAAACAAAACACTGTGTAATCAGGGCAGCGGTTGTCTTCCCGTGACACTTGAGTTTTCAGAAAAAGAGTTATATAAGTTATAAAAAAATTTATGTAAGCAGTTAATATTTCTGAGCTTTTTTTTGAACATTGCCTGTTCCATTCAACAACAGGGGTAATCCCTCCTCCCTAAATTGAGAAACTGTGAGACATGCAGTACGTGTATGTGGTCTCAAGGTCAGTTATAGCATTTACCAGATGATCGAGAGTAAGTCTTATGGAAAAAGAACAACACAGAGATTATTTTCTCAAGGCCAGGAGCAGGAGGCAACTGCAGGGGGAACAATTTTAGCTCAAGCTACAGAACTGATACTACTTGCATCAGCAGGCATTTAGGGACAGATGCTGAAAGCAGATCAGTGTCCCCTGGGGAACCAATGGCACACAACACCTCATAAGAGATGTGTGGCGCCTAATATGACTCATTGCATAAATGAGACAATTTTCTGATTCATATCTGGGAGCCTTCTGCTGGATTGTTCTCTCAAAGAGTGGTTGTCTTTCTGCATCCAGTCCTTCAAAATAAGAATAGTGTATTTCAGAATAACCTGATTTGTCCTTTTGCATCCTCCTCTTTTAGATGAAAGTCTCGTTTTCTCCATCTTCTTTGCCACGCAACATGTAATAATTAAAAGGAGCTTAACAATAGAAAGAGCAAATACAATGAAAATATATTTTGAACATATCTTTTACTGCAGATTCAACTCTGCTGCCTGTATGGATTAACCAAGTCCTGTTGAGCTGTGATTATCATTATTTTGAACAATTGGTAGTGTTCTCAGTGATCCTGAGAACAACTGCAAAGCATTTGACACTGCCCCGCACAACATCTTTGTCTCTAAATTGAAGAGACATGGATTTGATGGAAGGACCACTTGGTGGGTAAGGAACTGGATGGATAGCCACAGCGGCTCAGTGTCCAAGTGGAGACCGGTGACAAGTGCTGCTCTGCAGGGGTCACTATTGGGACTGGTATTGTTTAACACCTTGCCAACACCAGTTGGCGTTGGCAACATGGACAGTGGGAGTGGATCAAATGCACCCTCAGCATGTTTGCTAATGACCCCAAGCTGTGTTGTGCAGTCAACACGCTGGAGGGAAGGGATGCCATCCTGAGGGACCTTCACAGGCTGGAGAGGTGGGCCTGTGCCAACTTCATGAAGTTCAACAAGTCCAAGATCAAGGTCCTGCACATGGGTTGAGGCAATCCCAAGCACAAATACAGGCTGGGCAGAGAATGGACTGAGAGCAGCCCTGAGGAGAAGGACTTGGGGTTGTTGGTTGAGGAGAAGCTGAACATGAGCCCACAATGTGTGCTTGCAGCCCAGAAAGCCAACCGTGTCCTGGGCTGCATCAAAAGAAGCATCAGCAGCAGGTCAAGGGAGGTGATTCTCCCCCTCTGCTCTGCTCTTGTAAGACCCCATCTGGAGTACTTCATCCAGCTGTGGGGCCCCCAACATAAAAAAGACATGGACCTGTTGGAGTGAGTCCAGAGGAGGGCCATGAAGATGGCCTGAGGGCTGGAGCACCTCCTGTGCAAGGACAGGCTGGGAGAGTTGGGCTTGTTTAGCTTGAAGAAGAGAAGGCTCCAGGGAGACCTTATAGCAGCCTTCCAGTACTTAAATCAGGCCTACAGGAAAAATGGGGAGGCACTCTTGATCAGGGAATGTAGCAATAGGATGAGGGGTAATGGCTTTAAACTGAAAAAGAGTAGATTTAGATTAGATATTAGGAGGAAGTTTTTTACTGTGAGGGTGGTGAGACACTGTAACAGGTTGCCCAGGGAAGCTGTGGATGCCCCACCCCTGGAGGTGTTCAAGGCCAGGCTGGATGAGGCTTTGAGCAACCTGGTCCAGTGGGAAGTGTCCCTGCCTGTGGCAGGGAGGTTGAAACTAGGTGATATTTCAGGTCCCTTCTAACCCAAACCATTCTACGATTCTGTGATCCTGCTCTCTCCTATGTGTGTCTTCTGGGGACACACTGCTTTGTATTGCTGTTAACTGATCTAGTATACTCTTCCACAGTGGTTTATAGGAGAAACCTCTACTTTTCCAGACCTTAGGGGAAGCTGTGGGAAATTACGGGGAATATGAAAAAAAAAAAGTGGGTGAATTAACTGCATGTGAGCAGGTAGTCCAAACTTATCCCAAAGTAGCTCAGACCAGCTGGCAGTGCCAGGGAAAGCGTACAAATGAAATGGTGGAATAACTTTATGTGTGAACGGGGAAGTCCTGGGAGCAGCTTCCAGGCAAAGCAGGCATAAGATTTCGTTATGGTACTGCAGTGAGCACACACTCCTGGGGTACCTATGGGTACTCAGCTCTGTCAGGTGCTGGGGATCATGAATTTTCATTGATTTGAAGAAGTGGGGTCTAGGCATGTTACAAAACAGAACACACAGCATAAATAAAATTGTAAGAAATAAAAAATTATTCTACATATATTTTTCCCACTGTGTTTATACTATAAAGTCTCAAGGAAAGTTTCTCAGGCTTGTAAATAAAAGGAGCCCACAACATCCACTGGATGTTCATTGTAGAAGATACTGCATTTTTATCTATAAATATATTTTAATAAAAACCTGAAACTATAGAATATCTTATAGGTAGTCTTAAAAAGACTTTATTTTCTACCAGTCATCATGCATCTACTAATGTATTTCTTATTTTTTGACAGAACTCGTCTTTTTGAGGCCAGTCACTGTTTTCCACTCCTAAATGCTAGTGTCAGGTTTTTTTTATAACTGACACTACAGGTGGAAAACCTGGCTGAAGAATCTATCTCTCTATTGTGTCCTGGGTTAAGCTGAGACAGAGTTAACTTTCTTCATAATAGCTAGCAAGAGGACGCGTTTTGGATTTGTGCTCAGAAGAAAGCTGATAAAAAGTCATGTTTATGTGGCTGCCAAGGTCTTTCAGCTTCTCTGGCTATCCACAAACAGGAGAAGCTGGGAGGGAGCACAGCCCCAGTTACTAGCCCAGGATTTGATCTTAGGTTTGGGATTGAGACCCAAAGTGGACGATAATCTATTCCATAACATACACGTCATGCCCAGTGTATAGGTGAGGCCCCTCCAGAAGATGGGCCCTTTTGGTTCTGGACCTCTTTTGCTCTGGGTCATCTCACTAGTGTCAGGCTTTTTTAATAACTGACACTATAGGTGTAAAACCTGGCTGAAGAATCTATCCCTCTATTGCCTGAAGGATATTTTATTTTAATGACTGTATGTGTCAAGTCTGACCATTTATATATATGCCTTTCTACAGAGGTGAAAGTAGTCAAAAGGCAGTGATGAAGCTGTGAAGCAGGATGCTAATCTTTTTGTGTTCTGTTCAGAACATACTGACACATAAAGATGACTGTCCCAGAAGGCCTGTCTCGCAAGGCAGTGACTACTCTTACTTCTTGCAGATGCAGCATGAGAGAAGAAAAGGATACTTAACAGAAAGCTTAAAACAAGCCATGATGGCTACCTTCTCTTCAGAGTAAAACAGAAGAAGGAGTACTTGCAAACCATTAACCTACTGCTTAAAAATTATTTTTTTTCTTCCTCCCATTTCCTCATATGGTTTGTACCTTACCTTGTATGGGACTGACTTCAGGCTCTTTGGGCTCTGGCCGTCTCAAGTGCTTGGGTAGCATGTCATTCTCCTGGTGCCATTTTTTCAGGCATTGTGGCTCATGGATACTAATTGATTTTGTTCCATACTCACGGCCACATATGTAACAAATCACTGTTGGTGGGCGTCTTATCACTTGTGCCTGCAAATAAAAATTGTGAAGAAGAATAAATATTGTTTTCCGTATTAATTTTGAATCAGACCAACTTTGGATGAAAACAATAATGTAGATTAAGAAACTGATTCGTATTTGTGAATTTAGTGTTTCTATCAATTTTGTTTTGTCTGGATTCAGTCTTGAAGCTTGTAAGAGATACTGCCTTATTAACTGGCCACCTGGAACAGGTAGGCTCCTTCTGCAGATACTGGGCTGAAAATTTGTGTGTCACCTACTTAATACTTAGCTTTTTAGGTTTATGTTTTAGCTTTTATTTTCACACAGGAGTAGAAACAACTCCTCTGCTTGATCAGGTTGCCGAGCAGAGTGTCCATCTGAAAAAGAAAGACCCCATCTCCAGGCAGAACTGAGTTAAAGCACTGTGTCCAGCCTTAGCATCTCTCTTAAGTTGGACAGTGAGGGCAGTTCTTGAGCTTGTGATTGTGGTCCCTAACCCTGCATTACTTCCGCCACAGATGGTGGAATTCTTAGCCTTGAAGGATTACAAATGCTCCAGAATATTTCAGGATGAGGGGGGAGGGGGGAAATAGGAACTGTTGCTTGTTTGCTTATTTGTCCTGAAGGCTTCAGTGTGAACTTTGCCAATGACTGCAGTGAGGGCAGAACTGGACTCTAAGCAAGTCATTGTTTCTGCACTGCAGATCTGCTTTTGTTCACAGAGCAAAATAGCTCAACGGAAGAAAAAAAATCCCTCAAACCCAAACCCCACAAATACATATTCTAAACTTGAAAAATATATAATTACTGTGGTATTTTGGATTACGGACTTGACTGTGTCCTTAGACACATTCTGGGCTAGGCGTGGTGTCAGTACCAGCCCTGCTCCAGGAGTAGCCTGAAAAAGTAGGGCAGAGACAGCACCCTGAGGCACACTGATGGGTCTCACCACTGCCAGCACTTCCTACAGTCCTGACTGAAGCATACCAGTAAGAGACAAGCTATTCCCTGCCCTTCTAAAGGTAGAGGGACAGTCATGCCAGACCAAACACAGGAAGCCTACCTCACTCAAACAAGGGAGGTGGAGATTTCATTTTTTCCTCTGCTGCTGTGTAAGACAAAGCATAACCTGTTCCAGTATTTGACTCTGTCTGTCAGCCCACCAGTGTATTCAAGAAATTCTGGTCAGCTCTTCTAGCATTTATGCTAAAGTCTGAAAATGTCATTAGTGAACAATCTGCATAAGCTTTCTTTCCTGTATCACACATGTAAACTCAATTACATGAAGAAATACTACTCTACAAATGGTATTTTTTGCTGAGAGAAGTTGGAGTTCATCTGGAAAGTTCTCACAGTGAATTGAAATATAACTTATCCAAAGACAGTCTTTCCAAGGACGTTTTCATCTTTGAAAACAAACTATTTTATATATATATTATACATATATATAAAATTATAAAACTTTATCTTCCTATTCATAGCTGAATAGAGCAATGTTTTAAGAATGCCCTCTAATATTTCTTTATAAATTTTCACCCACTTCCATACTTCATCTCTTGAGCCAGGCCTTGTCTGATTTGTAGCTAAGACTCTGGATCCACACATAGAGTCTTTTGACGGCAGCGTGTGTTTCTTTGTAGGCTCTGGAGAGCTTTAGATAAGGATACTATAGTCTAAACTCTTGAGGTCAGGGGACTAATTTCAGTGTGCATGCTTGTCATGGATATGCTTATAGCATTTTAGTAATTATTTTCTTTAAAAAAGCTAGCTGTAGAAACACTGGGAGCACATTTGCCTCTCTAGTTTTCATTAGCCGAGTTCCTGTCATTCAGTAAAATAGATTATTTATTGTCTGAAAACTAGGAAAGAGCAATTTGATTTAGATTCGATTTGTAGGAACTACTACCAGAAAATGGAATGGGAAAAAGGAATATTAGTACAGATGGAAATCATGATTACTTAGCCTGCACTGTCACAATTATTTCCACCATATGGGACAGTACAATAAAAACAAACGTATAGCTTCAAGGAAACTTAAATTCCAGATATGAGACCAGTGAAAAATCACTTTAAAAATTAAATATTCACAATTAATTTCACAGACACACAGAAATACAATCATTAAAATCAAGCAGTTTTTTACCTTAGAAATATTTCCCTAGTGAACAGAGATAGCATTTGTCTCTGGCTGCTTCATTCAAGTCCGTTACACTTGTTCTAAAGTCATTGTGATGTCCTATTATGGAACAGCTGCAAGACAAAAGTTAGTGATCTCCATCCAGTGAAATCTGGATACATTTCCACTGTTCTGAGATGGTCTTCTTGGTAGTCTCACCTGAAAACCTAAAGACTTAATGAGCAGTACTGTGATCCCTCCAGATCCTGACAGAGTGTTTATAGGTGAGGTTTGTGTTTTGACTGAGCAAAACCAGGCACCTAAAAAGACGATTGTTTTCCAAAATTATCAGTTGGGATTGATTAATAACTAAACCCTATTTGGTGAAAAAAATGTTTAAGAAATCTGTTCAAGTAGAAATGTCTCTGTTTTGTAATTTCCACAATTAAAAACTGTACAGAAACAATAGCAGAGACCAAAATTAATTAAAAGGAATCTGATTGCTCTAAGGATGGAATTATTTTTTCCAGATATGTAACGACTTTGAACCATCACCACACACCAAGTCATATACACAAATCCTTCTCTGCAAATACACACGTTAAAAAGCTGAAAAATAAAAGCTGAAGGAAAATATCCTTTACAACCAGTAGTAGCAGATCTTCTGTTGGGTAACTGTGGAATCTGAGGTATGATAAGCTTTATTTGGAATTTCTACAGCTGATGATATTTATCCTTCATTTCTTTTTCTCTTCAGAATGTGCCTATCCCAAATGTCACATCTGGAGGCCTGCAGTTTGAAACTAAACTATTTTTGGAATCACCATAATTTTCCAACCCAAACTACTCACAGACCAGTGGCTAGGCTGTCTGCTCGCTGCTTTGTTTTTCACTTTTAAAAAGGGTTGCAGGGAAGGCCTGTTCCTGAGGATATGTGTTATTATAAAAATACCTACTAATACCTACCAGTCCAGTTAGGCTTTCCTCTGGTGTCTCAGTATTTTCTTTTTTCTCCAAGATTGCTAAGTATGTCTGCATGACCATGAATGAAGTTATTTAGCTCAGAGGGCTACACAGCTATGTATTTTCAATAGACCTGACATGACTCGAGGTTAGCCCCACGCTGCTGTTATGGTGTTACATGAGGTCAAATCCTCCCATACTGCACAAAGATTTTAATTTCATCTTAAGTACACCCAATAAGGCTGACTCCCAAACTCCTCTCCACAAATATTTATCATCCAGTACTGCACACACCCGCACCTTTCTTATTTGTTTAATTACCCATGTACTTTAATGGGAGGAGGGGAGGCCTCCTGCTCTAGGCCAGAGTTCTTGTCATAGGCTTGAAACACCCCAGGAACAGAGGTTCAGGAAAAGATTGGTACAAACACTTAGCAACAGCATTGTGCTGTATGAAAGCAGTCTTTTCCACACATTCTTCTCTGGAAAGTAAGAGGCATTTTGCATAAGGGACAGGGACAAGCCATGGCATGGCTCTTGTGATCTTCCAAAGATGCCTTTCGTAGCCTTCTGGAGTGCTTCCAGCCACTGCCCTGGCACAACAGCAGACTAATGTCAGGACTGGCCATACACTTTCCTTGAACAGCATGGTAATTATCCTAGAACCATAGAATTGTAGAATGGTTTGGGTTGGAAGGGACCTGAAACATCACCTAGTTCTAACACCCCTGCCCTGGGCAGGGACACCCTCCACTAGACCAGGTTGCTCAAAGCCTCATCCAGCCTGGCCTTGAACACCTCCAGGGATGGGGCATCCACAGCTTCTCTAAGAAACCTGTTCCAGGGTCTCACCACCCTCACAGTGAAAAACTTCGTCCTAATATCTAATCTAAATCTACCCTCTTTCAGCTTAAAGCCATTACCCCTCATCCTATTGCTACATTCCCTGATCAAGAGTGCCTCCTCATTTTTCCTGTAGGCCTGATTTAAGCACTGGAAGGCTGCTCTAAGGTCTCCCTGGAGCCTTCTCTTCTCCAGGCTAAACAAGCCTCTCAGCCTGCCCTCGTATGGGAGGTGCTCCAGCTCTCTGACCATCTTCATGGCCCTCCTCTGGACTCACTCCAACAGGTCCCTGTCCTTCTTGTGCTGAGGACTCCAGAGCTGGACACAGTACTCCTAAAGTACAGTCCTAATTCTGCCAGATGATGCAGGTAACTAAAGATTTTGCTCCACTGGAAGTATTCGCATGTCCCATTTGACTCCTGACATCCTATCTTTTAAAAGATATACAACACCAATATAATGAACATGGCATTTGGGTAAAAGCAGAAAAGCAGGAAGCTCAGTCATTCTCAGTGGTAACACCCAGTAGGTTTCATTCAAAGCTTCCATTCACTGTCCATTCTCATTTAACTGTTTATATTTGCAAATATGTTTGACAGTATTCTCCTAAGAAGATGTTCAAAACTGCTGCAACTGAGTCAAACAAAGTTTATAATTGACTTCTCACTTTCATTAGAAATACATAGCATCTGAAGGAGTTTTTGTTTTACCAAGTGACTAGATGACTTTATGCTAGAGGAAGATACAACATCAACATTTTGTTGTTACACAAGTTTTCGAGATCTATGCTGTGTTAAAATGCATCGCAATAAAGTAAAGGAAGATCACTGAAGTCTTATTTGTAGGTAGTTAACTTAATAAGAAGAAAACAGCAGATTGCAGTACCAGATGCTAGTGATATGCCTGATAGGATTTTAGGATTAGCATTATCAGTTGTCAAAAAAACTGTAACACATATATCCACAGCAAGTTATTAACACTTACATACAGCAGACATTTTGATCTATGAAAGAACAAAAAACACACTTTGGTCTAGTGAAAGTCTGAGTTTCAGTAGTTCCAGACATCACTTCCGTTTTCTGAGGTATCATAGCAGAATTTCTGAGCTGATGTGATCCTTGAAAGTCTCTTCAACAGAGGCTATTTTACACAGCCAGACATGATTAACTCAGGTGTGTTTATGCATTCTGAAAGCGAGGACAGTTACTAGAAAAGATGGCTTATGAAGGCTGTTGAGTCTCCAGCTCTAAAGGCGTTAAGTATTTGTCAGTAACAATACTGGCCTAGTTGATCCTGCACTTTCTAAGGAAGAGAGACCTTCAGGACAGAGGCATGCAGGCAAAAGTGCTTGCAGTTGTAAAGTTAAAATGCCCTTCACATGGTGTATCACGAAGTCAGTCAGATCCTTACTTCTAAAATTAAGAAAACTCCTCATTTTAATTTAGGACATCTTTCGTTGCATTAATTGACAGTAACATTACAGTTCTTAAATACACTTATATAAGAGTTGGGTTTTTTTTTTTCAGTTATTCATTCCCTCTGATGTTTTGCTGAATGAGGATTTTAAACAGGTATGTAAATAATTGTCGCAGTGAGTAGGCCTGTTAAATGAGACAGAGACTGCTCCAAATGCTTTCCTGCCAGGACCAAAGCAGATTGACATTTCACTCCACTACTGGTATTTTTTTAACAGAATTAATAAGCAGTTGAGCAGCTAGTAAGGTGAGCAAAATTAAAACCATATGCTGGAGAAAAAGATGAAGACTGTAGGGGAGACACAGACTTTGTCCCTATTCATAGAGAATCTGCTGTCCTTCCATGAGCTTAGTGCTTTTCAACAGCCTTCAGTGTGTGGACCTTTTGACTGTAGGTAGAGACCCTGACAAACAGAATTTAAACTTATGGAAAGGGGCTTCCTGTGATCACTTCTTAGAAGCAGTCTGCCAGTCCTGAACAGCCCCTGGGATCACTGGGTATTTCTTTCAGTCTTTCCACTCCTATCTCTGCCTTTAATGCGTACCTCTGTACAAAAGGACAGCTCTAAAAACAATAAAATAAAGGACCTCAGAGAGGTAAAATCCATCATCCCTTCCTGAAAGTCATTGTTAATAATAAAGTCCCTCCAACTCAATTAAAAACAGCAAGCTGTACAGCCTCGTTAGTTCTGCTGCAGCTGATGAACTGTAACTACTTGGAAGTAAATGAGGAAACCTGTTGTTCACACAGAAGGAAGAAAAGATTTGAACACATTTCATTCTGGCTCTGCAGAGCTCACAGAAGTAAAAAGTGGTAATAATGTTGTTGTTCAACAAGTCAGCAGATGTGGCTGTATCCATGCAGGGAGCAAACATGTGCAAGAAGGCAATATTTTCACAGAGCCACTCTCAATGCCAAACCACACTCTAAACTTGTTTTTTTAGTGACATTATAACTATGGACATTCT
>WKFP01013947.1:127629-167075 GCA_011057875.1 Pterocles orientalis | reverse complement strand
CCCCCCTTCCCCCACCTTTTTTTAAACATATAGAATTTTGTGTGGTGGACAAAAAACTCTGCTTCACATCCATGCCTTTCATTGGAACAGTGACCTTTACAGCAATTCCAGTTCTTTGGTAAATGATACAATGTAGAGTAACACATCTCCCTTCCTATAGATGCAGCTGTGCAGCACTTTGAACTATTTGTTGTTTATTTGAAATTTGCCGATAAAAGACCTGAGGAATGGACCTAATTTGCCAATATCTGTCAAATAGTGGCCTCAAATAGCTTAATATAAAAATGACCCACATTGTCTTTATTCTCATGTTTGTGACAGTAATGCTATTATCTCCACTTTATTCAGCAGCTGGAAAACTGAAATACAGCATGCTTTGACTTTTAAAATGTTTTTAGAAATGCTCTACATAGCATTGCGTTCCTTTTGGTAACTGAGAAAGCTGAATCCCATTTTCAAAAGTAATGTAGGCAATTGGGAGTCCAATGCCTGTTGGAGAAAAAATAAAAAAGCCTTTTATTTTAGACAGTGGGCCTAAATTTAGACATCTATCTTTTTACAGAACTCCTGGCCAAAAGACAGATTGTGCAGAAACAAGTGCAGCAAAATTATACCATTTTCCAAAACTTTGTGTAGCGTTTGGATAATGTGAATCAGCTTCTTTATTCTTGGATCTTGAGTCAAATTCAGAGGAAAGAAATGTGCAGTCTTATTTATTTTGTTGTTGTTGTACTCTGAGTTGCTGCCTTTGAACATGCAGTCCTCGGTAAACTCATGTTCCACGCCAAGTTTAAGAATAATGGTAAAAAAAGAAAATCGCTGGAGTGCTTACAGGATCGTGAAACATTGTATTTCATGTTGACTAAATAAAAAGACCTAATATCTGCTACAACATATAACAATCAAAGCTTGCCTAAGCTGCTCAACAGAACTTCCTAGGGAACTATAGCACACAACGGTCCCTTCTGGGGACATAACTCTCACAGAACCACAGAGTCTGTGAACCCAACTACTGCCTTTAGAGAGGAAAATCAAAAGAAATAGGAATAAGTAATTTCCCTTACACACATAGTATTCCCCTTTCTTTTACCTACTATTCAGCAGAGAAACATTTGCACAGAGCCAAAAGGTCCTCCTCCTGAAGGAAAGTTATTTTAAATTTGGTGGGGATCCAGTCTCCCCTGGAGTGCCTAGCATCAAAATGCATCCACACCCTTTCATATAGCATGAGTTTAGCAATTTACCTTGTGTAATACAGCTAATGCAGCCTTGCTCTTTCCTTGAGATGTCTTAGATGGATCATCATTTGCTGAGCCGGATCCAGAGCTTGGGCCTTTACCAGATTTATGGGGGCTAGAGCTTGACAGTCCCACACTGCTGCTACCTTCTCTGCAACTCTTTTGGTGTACAGAGAGACGGTCAGGAAGGAAGGTTCGGCCACAGTTTCCACAGCGCAGGAGCTGGGCTTGAGCACTCTGATAAGCTGCCTCATTTTCAGCTGTAATTGTACAGGAACCACCAGTAAGCTCCTCAGGTTTCCTGGGCTCCGCTCTTCTGAGATGCCTTGGTAGCTGATCATTTTCAACACGCCACTTCTCTAGGCACTGGGGTTCATGTATAGAAATAGACTGTGACCCAAATTCCCTGCCACAGATATAACATACTCTGAAGCAAGGTCTTCTTGGTGGGATGACAGGCCGATTCAGTGGAGTCCAAGACATGTTTCAAGAATCTGACTGTTTTGATATTATTGCAGTGCCTGGTTGACTTTTGTGGGGTCCAGCTTCTAGATGTACTGCTTTGGGCACAATTCTGGGAAGATCTGACACGTTAGGTAGTGAAACCTGCTCTGAAGGCAAGATGCAAGAAACACTAGCAGGGGTCCTTCCAGCACTTGGCAGAGTGTTACTGCTTTTGTTCACATTCTTTTTCTTGACATTTGTTTCCATGAAGCATACAACATTTCAAGAAACTTCTCTCTCTCCTACACATAAAGGGCTTGGGAAAGTCTGTTACTCAGCATGACACTCCATCTTCTTCACTCAGTTTCATGGCCCAGAATACACTAGGGACTTCAAGTCTGTAAACCTGCACCTAATGGCCATTTCCGTAGGGAACGAAAGTTTCTGTGTGTTTTTGCTTTGCCTTTTGGTTTTGCATGACCCTGAAACAAATTAAATCAGTACATATTAATAAACACCATCTCTCTTGTTAAGGTTACCAACCAGTGGTTTATCACAAGGATTAATTTACCCTATAAACTCTGTTATATTTTCAAACAGCAGACAAATAACATCAAATATGTAAAGGGTGAGTGTCAGGAGGATGGAGCCAGGCTCTTCTCTGTGACATCCAGTGATAGGACAAGGGGCAATAGGTTCAAGCTGGAACATAGGAGGTTCCACTTGAATATGAGAAAAAATTTCTTTACAGTGAGGGTGACAGAGCACTGGAACAGGCTGCCCAGAGAGGTTGTGGAGTCTCCTTCTCTGAAGACATTCAAATCCTGCCTGAATGCGTTCCTGTGTGATCTGATCTAGGTGTTCCTGCTCTGGCAGGGGGATTGGACTAGATGATCTTTCGAGGTCTAACATTCTGTGATTCTGTGAAATATGTCCTACCCCTAATGATCAGCTGAACAATGTAAATCTGAAATTCTAGTCTCAGAGGGTGTAAAGTCATGAAGGACATGAAAGAAGATGGGTTTGCACAAACTGAAGCTGCTGAAATACACTAGATTTTAAGTATAATCAAAGTGCTTTATTTTCAGTTATTGATAGAACTGATATTTCTAACAGAGTCTTTAATTTCTAAACAATTTATGTTGACAGTTAAATGTAATTTCCCTGTCTCAGGAGAGATGAAAGTAAGTCCCTTAGTGGAGGAATGTTAATGTCCAGTCTCCAAAGGAACAGTTGGCATGGAAAATGTTCCCAGTTTGTAGGCTGAAGGAAATTATTTACTCTGCAATTGTGAGGTGGTATCTCAAATTCTCTGAACAGTCTTGATTCTCACAGTACAGGCGAGATATTGATAAAAGGGAGTAAGTTTGTCAGTAAGGGCTATTGAGGTGCTTTGGGTGCTGAAGCACGTCATATGGAGAAGCTAAGGGCAATGTGTCCATTTAGTCTCAACAAGACAGTGCTAACTACATTTCAGTTTTTCAGTTTTCAGTCTACCTCTGTATACAGACAGCTTTGCATTGTCTCACTTAAGTGTTCATTTTTTCACAGAGACAAGCCTTTGTGCTGGTCCTCCAAGGACCAGAAAATAAAATTCAGACTGTAAGCATGTTACAGTAGAGGTTATTGGGGTTTTTTTGCAAGAATACAAAACAACTAGCAGGCTGGCTTTAGTCATAAACAAGCAAGTGATTGCATAGACAGGAAACTGCCAAGTACAGCAAGGTCACCATTGCTTACTTTGTAACAGAAGAAACACTGATGATTGCTTATTTTGCCACCAAGGATAGGTTCAAGGCATAATGGCCACTGCTTTGGAGTTGGCAGCTCTTCCTCTGACCTGAGTCACCTTCTCCTTACCGATCATTCCAAACTTTGTCGCAACCCATCCAAACTTTCAGGGGGTTCCTAACTCCCAAACTTGTGAACCCAGAGATCCCACTGACCCATCTTACATCACTTTCTTTGATGCCACCAACCAACATAGATTGCTCTGGACTGCTGTTTTGCCATGTCCCCATGCGAAACTCTGCTGCCGTTCAACAGCCTTTTCACCTTTATCACTCCCACCTCTGAACTCCGGGGCTGAATTTTACTGCACCCATGGGCGAGGACACAGTTTTGTCATGATCTTTGAGCTGACAAACCTAAACTTTACCTGTGCCACTGAGAAGCACTGAGATGACTCTAGTCTCTCATAAATATTGCAGGAGATAGTTTAAGGACATGGGCAATGTGTCCTTAAACAAGCTGTCCCCAGGTTCACGTGTTTAGTGATCCTCTTGCCAGGCACACAAAGATGTTTAGATTGCTGCATTCACACTGGTTACTAAAATATTCACAACATTGCATATTCCAAGGACACTTGTAACACTTTCTCATTTTACAAAATCTCCTGTGAAGCACAGATCTATTTGTACACAAATTGGAAGATGTGAAGACCATCAGAGCCAACCTGTGATTTGTACTGGAACAAATCTCTGTGAACAAGTATGTTGCAGCTAGTTGTCAAAAATAAAGTTCTTGAGGAACATTATACTTCACACTCAAAGTTAACACCTCTAAAACTCTATTAGATAGCAGCAGTTTGTGGAAAAATATAGTAAAGTACAAGGCTGCAGCATCCTCTCATGGCTGGATCTACCACAGAAGTGTACAATGTACGTTAAAGGATACATAGAAGTTTAGCACAGGCCTTTTTGGTTCAGATATCAGAAAACCTTTTTGTTTTGTCTGACTCTTACACAAGGTATAATTGTGAAATATCCAGTGGAAAAGCATACTACAAACAGACAGAAAAGCAAAGGTTACAAGAAGTTTAGACACTAGCGATTAATAATACTTAGACAGCTAGCTGGCTTCAAACTGGAGCTATCCTATTTTAAATAAATAACTTTTGCCCTCACCAGTAATGTTCCCTTAATGCAAAAAACTTTGCTAACTGGGTAGAAACTATTACAAAAGCTATTTGTATAATTCTCAAAGCCTTTCCCTTTTTTTTTTTTTTCAGAAGGTCTAATTTTTTTGATCTTACATTTACAGAAGTCTAGTCACTTTGTACCACAACTTAACAGTTGCAGGAGTTTGCCAGTTTCAACCAGGCTGTGCACGTGATTCAGTTAGGTGTGTGGTTCAACACTATCTAAAAGTTAAATTTGCAAACTAGCATTGAGGCTACTCTACTACAAGGCCCTTTCAAACACTGGGAGAGTTTCCAAGGAGGGTGGCCTGTTGCATGAATCCAAGTTGGGAAGTAGCCAAGCTCTTTAGAAGGATGAAGTGAAACATTAAAGGGTCATGAAGGCAGGGGAGATAAGGGTTATTGGAGGGTCACAGGAAGGGAGCATCAGAAAGTTCAGCTACATTTCAGGGAAGTTCTTAACTTTGCAAGGTCCTATTTATTGATTTATGTCAGAACAATACTTTCTGCTACCTGAGGTGATTCATAAAGCAACAGTGGACATTGAACTGCCTGCCACATGAAGAATGTTAGGTGACTAAATCTGTTACCATTAAGAATGAATCAGTCAATTAAAGATGTCATAAACAACCTATTAACAATATAACGTATTGTTGGATTTCCAAGCTTGCTATTGTAAATACTTCATAAGAGAATTATGCTTCCTTGAGGGGATTACACCATTTGGTCTACATTTATTCCTGCCAAGTTTACTATTATTATTTGGAAACTTCTTATAAATTCAGTGTGAAATGAAAAGGCATATAAGCAGTTCAAATATTTTCTCGAGCTCAGCGGTAAAGATGTAGAAATAAATCAGAATTGGGATTTAACATTCTTTTCAAAACATAAAACTTTCTTACTTTTTTCTTTTAAAAATATTGCAACACGTTGCTTAATTAAGTGGGAAGGTACGGTTGATCATTCCATACAGTTGTGGAAAAACATTCCTGTCCTCTGCATTCCACTGAGTACAATACTTAAAAAACAATCTCTTGAACTGCAGTGACAGAGCACTTGCAACTAATGGATGGGTTCAATTTAATTAAAAGCAAGTGAAATGCTACGCCTAGTTCCACATCAGGCTGAGTGCTTCACTTTATCCAAAATAGAACAGAATGACAAGAGTGCAATCTCTCATCTTCTTGTCCTGAAGAGGGAACTGAAACCCTTGCACTGTTTTTAAGCTTATCCTAAGCAGAAATTGCAACAATAGCACTATTATCCATTCTGCCTTCTCTTAGCTGCCATGTGTGATTCAACCTATCCTAAGTGGAAATTTTTTCCCTGAAACGGACTTCTTTATGTCTTCTTTCATGTCAGTGTCGGAACTTGGAAGCAAAGTTGACACATACGTTTCCCATTTCCTGTATGCAGCTCGTTTCTGAAGAGTGACCCTCTCTGTTTTTCATCTCTCTTGATTCTCTGATGTAAACAATTCCTCAAAACCCATTATAAGGTCATTTTATAAGCCTGGATTCCTTGACAAAATTGAACAAAACATACTTGCACTAGCTGAGGGATTAAATTGGCTGTTTCCAATGAATCCCCAACACTACAGTGCTTTTGACTTAGCTAGAGTTCCACACAGAGACCTCCCAGCTGAAAAAAATCACAGAGTTTACCTTGTGGAAGAACACATTGCATGAGGCCTCCTGCTGCCAGGACACAACTATGCTTATTCAATAGACAAGAGACAGGAACAGTTGTGGCAATTCAAGGAATCTGTTTATGTACAGTTTATGAATGCTGACTGATATCACAGCCTCTTCTTATACAGCTGTATCAGATTGTAAACTCCATTTAGGCTGTATGGTGGGCTTACTGTCACAGTTCCCATCTGCCAGCATAGAGAGGGAAAGATAAACCCTTGCACCAGATAAACACAAAGCTAAAACAAATGTCATAGAGCTTTCAAGCTTACATGGCTCAAAGAAACACCTCTTGGACATGCTTGACTCCCTCTAAAGGCAAAGACAATTTTCATGTCTGGATTTAGGAGAGAGGACCATAAACAAGCAAAATAAATAGTGGGAAAACTGATTCCTTTACCATTTCTAAAACAGTGTTTGATAAGGCTATGAAAAGGATTTCTATGAAGTACTTGCTTGAGGTGGCAGTGACTTACATCCAGAAGGCTCTTTGGACAGGTTATCACTGGAGAATGCATACAAAATCAGGACACGCATAACAGAGTTATGAGAATGTCTGTGTGGATTGCTCTACCTCAGAAAGTGTGTGACAGGCCACAAAGACACATTAAAAGAAGCAGAAAACATACGGGTCCAAAATGCCATCTAAACACAAAAGCATGGTAGAAGTCCAGCTATGGATCAGGCTGTCGGTGTCAAAAGAATAAACTGATTTTAGCTTGCAAAAAGATACTGGTTAACTGAGTATCTCAAATTCAAGACTTCCTGGCTGCGTAAGTCCTTATTTAAGCAATCTCTCACTTCACTCTGACAAGTTTTTCCTGTGTTTGCCTTCAATACTGTATTCATTCAATGCTATACACTCATTCAGCCCGTTCATCACTCAGTGCTTGAAGTCATAAGCTTCGTGTTTGTGACATCACAGTTTTTGTTATGTGGCTCATTTAATAAAGGTGATTAATCTAAACTAGATTAAATTCACAAGTATTGTAAAATAAAAATTATTTCAACTGTAATACCTTTACTTTAGGGTTACATAAACTACAAATGTCTCAAATAGTTTTAAATGAGAAGCAACAAGTCACAACTTCTTGCACCACAAGAGTAGCCAGAGATCCTGGTTTCTTATTCTGTGCTGAACTGTGTAAAAAAACACAAAGGAGAAAAATTCAGTCTAAGAGGACAAAGGATATAGAAGGAGAGAGATTAAGTGATCTGGTGAGAATAACACAGCAAGTCAGAAAGAGAAATAAATTAATCTAGATTTTCTAGCACCCCAACACTAAATCAGTCCAGTCACAGGATTTTCTAAGGCTGATCCCTAATTTTACAGTCAAGGTAAGTAGTTTTTCTCCCTTTTACTAGATTTTCATTATATTTATATACACAAGAGGTGTCAGAAAGGACCAAACTGACATCCTGTGTTGCGTGCCAAAAAGCCTTGCTTCAGGCTCTTTCCAAATAAAATGTGTTCTGTGAGGTTTCCCATTATTCTTTAAGGGAAAGCAAATGAAATTAAATCAACATCTTAAGCTGTATTTTCTCTTGGCTAAATGTTGTTTTGTACTGCTCAGTTATAAATCATTTTAGAAATCTGTTAAGACAAAGTACTCAAACATAAGTTGGACAAAAATATTAAATAATTTGTAGTATCTTACTGTTGGATCTGTTTTTCACTGAAAGATGAAAGGAAAAAAAATTCTTATGTTTCCAACAATATTTTTAGCAAATTAACCACACATTAAAAAGCTCGCATTTTTCCAGCTCAGCATTGCATTTTCTCCACAGTTCCTGGCTGGAGGAGTCTCCTCTGATTAGTCTTAGGGACTAATCTTTTCCTTTGGTCATGTGAAAAGAATAATCTATTCTTTGATTAAACTTAAATAAAGACCACTGAGATGTAGAAAATCCATAGTTTTCTATATCAGGATGCTTTATCTTGTCATAGCTGAGCATGATCCATGTTTTTATGCATCCTCCTATCTCAAGAAATGATTTGCAAGCTCTGAACACATAAATATTGTCATGTATCACCACTTCTGGCAGTATCAAGACTTTGTAAGTCTGTAAAATCTAACATCACAGCAGCCTGGCTTAAATGTCTTATGAGTAATGCACACTCAGAAACATTCAAGTATGAAGCTTGTTCCATCAGAGGATCAGCTGCACGTATAGCAGTACCCTCTCCTCCACACAATCTGCAGCCCAGAGGCTGGTGGCTACACCATTATTAAATATGGATGTGGCCATCTAAAAGAACAAGGCAATAACACTCAAATATACCAGGTTAAAAAAATGCTGTTTTCCAATGTATACAAACAGGCTAGACTGTCTGGGAATTTTCTAACAAACATTCTTCCCACTGTTTATAGTGTTGGTTAGACAAACCTAAAACTTTCATCAAGTGAGAAATCACTTGTGTGTGTGTACGCACGCATACACTCAGGCACATGCAAAGGTTCATTAGAATGTAAGAGAGGGAAGATATATAACCCTGAGGTTTCTATATGATTCTGATAAAGAACTATTTAAGGTATTTGCTGTGATGAGACAATCAACCTGGTAAAAGGTTTTTGTAGTTTTACTCCAACCTATTAAAATGCCCATGTCATTCCTTGGATCTAATTATCTTCTTACCTAAAAAATTATGGGTCAATACAATTCACTCACGTCAACAGCAGTCATTGTATACCTGGCACGTGAGGAAACTCTATGCATAATTATGCAGTAATTAAGTTTAGTTTATTTAATTAACTTTATTTGATTTCAGATTATGACAGTGTCGTCAGAGAAAGCTGGAGAATGGTTCTAGTGACCCAGCGATTCTTTCACTTTACTATGTCCTCCTCTGCCCAAACGTAAGAAATAATTCCTTTGATTTGATTACGATCATAACCTTATATGAAGGAATTGCGTGTGCTACTGGTTAAAATTATGGAAAAATTGAAACATTTTTAATTGAAAAAATGTAATTTGCCAGAATTTCAAAATCAATAATTCTGGACCTGCTCCAGTAATATCATTCTCTCTCAGATACTCTTTATACTCTACAAACAAAGTTCTTGCTTTTCGTCTTTTAGTTAGTGATGCATTACAATTGAGTGAAGATTACCTTAGTTTTACTCACGTGCAATTACTTAACACATTTATCTCGTATTTTAAATTAATAATGTTACCCTGCCTCCACACTTACTCTCGTGCAAAGACCATCACAGATAAATTCCCAGTTTGGTGGCACTGGGGATACTATACATCACATTTGTCATCAGTTACTGCAGTAGATCTGTGATATTTAACAGTATGCAAATCATAGAGGGCATATCAGATATGCATCAAATAATGAATAGACCAGGTATGTCCACCCTACCCACAGCACATCAGTACAAGAGCGAGGAGACATCGAAGTAAGTTACACACAGCTTAAAATGAGCTATGTATACTTCCTAGCTCAGTGTCTTTGTTCAACATTTCCACTTCCAGGACCGATGTGTGCAGAACCTGCCTGATTTCCAGTGGTTTTGATGGTGAGCATGCAATTTCTCCAATAATTTCAAGAAGGTAGGCTGATCTTTTAGGAGGAAATAATAGGTGGATGGGTAAATGCATAATCAGTTACGACCCTATTTGATACAAAAAATAGAAACAGGGCATGTCAGTTTGTACAAACTGACACAAGTCAGTGGAAATCAGAAGAAGGATGACACTGTACCTAAGCTGAGAGCCTGTCACTAAAGTGTAGAGAGATTCAGTGCAGAAAATACACTTTTCTCAATAGTCTGCATTAACACAGTTACATTATGAGGACAAAATAATCAGAATGGGTGAATGTTCACATCTCTTACAGTGTAAATCAACCTTAATAATTTTTCAATAGAAGGAAAGTGTTCTTACTGACAAGTGACTCCGTAACTAAGGTTTCTGGTACTTTCATTACGAACAGGATACTCAGATAGATAATTTGATTACCATGGCAATCCTATGCTCAGAAGGATACAACAGCTATCGAAAGTTTTATGAAAACTAAATGATGAGCAGAAAGCCATAATAACAGAGAACCTATAGAGGGAATCTAGACAAGCAGATGGAAAGACCTAAAGTGGAAAATGGCTAAAACGACAAAACCCTGGACATCCCATTTCTTTAGTGAAATGCTGGTAATCCTAAATACTCAGTGTTATATCTTGCACACAGCACATCCTAATGCTTTGCAGGACATTAATGATGTAGTGACACAAAAAGGAAATGGCCACCTACTAAATCCCTGTTACAGAAAACAGTGCACCAGAGGACCATCAAAACAGCCTTGAGACTTGAGGGCATCACAGCCCATGGCTGATGACAGCCACCGGTAGAAGAAAACTAATTTTTAAGGATCTTGTTGGTAACGAATCTTAGAAACATCATTCTTCTACAGTATTGTTTTTCTCTTCCAGATTAGATCAACAATAATTTATAATTGGTGTGAAAGGACATAGCTGATAAACTTTATCGAGTTTTACCTGGTACCACTGTGCCCTGATGATTCTGTAATTTGTTATGTTTAATTGTGGTCTTTTTCTCAATTCATATTTGAAGCTATTATCTACATATCTGTCTATATTCTCCTGTTTCCTGTGATATACTTCTTTAGTTAACAGAATATTACTAAATTCCATGAGCCAATAGAAATACATACAGAACAGAAGCCTGAAATACCCCCAGATAATGTAAGTTAAATGAAGAGACATGCAAAAACCCATATATGTCTGAGCTCTTTACTGTGTTACTGTAATTTCACCTGTTTAGAAACCAGTGCATCCTATTGTAGGTCAGTGTCCTAGGAAATTGAATAAACAGAAATGTAAATTTAAATAAATAAAATTTTGTAATTAAGTCAATATTACTAATTTACAACTTGAGCAATCAGTTCACTGAGAGTATTCTAAGAAGAAATTTTGTAATCAGCTTTAAGATAAACCACTTGTAAATGATAGCAAAGTTTCCTGTTTCACGTGTGCTTTTCAAGCCAAAAATAAATTCTGGTTTTTATAGTAAACCGTCTCATTACTGTTGAGCACCACATATTTTCCAGGAATAGAACTGAAAGAGATAATTTTTGTTATATAGGACAATCGGTAATTATGTGCCAGGTAAGGTTACCTTCTACACAGAGTAACATTTCTAGCTTTCAACATCCAAACGGTTGCCCATGATGATTCCAATTGTGTTCTCCTGCCCCTTAACACACACACACACACAAATGAACTCAGTCCACTTCCCAAGAAAAGTGAAGGGGGGAATTAGGAAACCAGAACATCTGACCTGGTAAATATTGGTTTTGCCAGGCAAATCTCAGCGGAAATGAAATCTAGAGAATAAATACACTATCCTTGCAGTAAGTACTCTTACACACCCATTCATTACCAGCTAGCTAGTCTGAGGGGAGAAAGTTACTCAAATCTTCACTCATCGATCTTTTTACTTATTTATAACTGGTCCCCTGAGCTCTGCAGAAACCCAGCCATCTGGTACTTTGGCATCAAGCACTGATATGGTGGGATGAGGAAGGACATAGGACTGTATTATTTAATCCTTGGCTTACTAAATTTCAGGCCGGCCATGTTATCAGGACCATCACCTGAGGTTCACAAGTAAATCAGGCAAAAACCAGAAAAACAGATCTGAGCTTAGAGGACCCCAACTGCCTATGCCTGCTGGCTAGGCAGGATTGTTTCTTGGACTTTAGAACTGAAGGAAAACCACAGTGCCTCCTCACCCAACCATTCATCCACTTTCCTGCCCTAAAAAAAGTCTGCAGGCTTATTCAGATTCAATGCTCAAGAGACCGTGCAAGACATTGCATTATTAACGTGTTCCTAAAAATTACCTTCACTCCCAAGAGTGGCTCAAAAATTCCTAACTTTCACAAGATCGAGACTTCTCTGATGTTGCCTTTTGCTTCTGTCTGCCCTTTCTGGAAGAAAAGAGTTGAACAGCAAAGTTAGGCAAACACACCTGGAACACATCCCCCCCACCTCCTCCCCGCCCCCTTATATTTAGGTTTTTCTTCGCCTTGCTTTACTTTTTAAGCCGGGCTTCCCCCTGCTCTCCCTGCCGGAGCCGTCGAGGGGTCCCGCAGGGGACCAGAACCCGGACCCCTCGGCTCCCGCTCGCCAGGGTTGTCACAGAAACGCGTCAACACATGCAAATTTTCTGCCGGGCGCCGATTGGCCGGCGCCATTGTTGGGTCACGGCGAGGAGGGCGGAGCCTGGACAGGGCACGGGCAGGGCACAGGTAGGGCGGGCAGCTCCGCCCCCGCCCCCAAGGCACCAGTGCCCCGGTTCGTGTAGCTGTGGTGGAAGGGCACGGAGAGAGAGGTCCGCGACAAATCACAGAATCATAGAATCATTAAGGCTGGAAAAGACCTCAAGGATCATCAAGTCCAATCCAACACCACCTAACTCACTAAAAGCTTTTTGGGGCGAAACATGTGTTTTTCTGCCAGGCAAACATCAGAAGTCTGTGGGGGTGGAAAGTCTAATTGATCAACTTAATACCTGCAAGTTGTTCCGTGGAAGGGTCCTCAGCCAGGCTGTGCATCCATGGGATGGGTCTTCTCTCTTTAACCCTTTCCTCTCGTGAGGACGTGAAAAGAGTCAAAAGGCATCGTTGGGAAGCCCAAGAAACAGAGAAGAGCATAAGGAGCCCTAATGCCATCTTGTACACAGGCACTGTTCTCATTCAAAAATCCACAGGCTTTGGCCAAATTGTTTCAACATTTTATCCAAATTTAACTTTTGCAATCTTTATATTTTTCATTGAAATTACTTCTACAGAAACAATGATAAATAATTGCTACAAGAAAGCACCACTGGTTCAAACATTCCCATGGCAAGTGTTCTCTGCTGGCAGTGGCGAGTGCAAGTCCACAGTGCTGCTTCTGTTCTACCCCTTTCTGCGTAACAAACTTCAGCCGTCATTTACTGAAAACCTGAAAATGCACAACTGACATCATTTCCTTAGAATCCTGGCAAGAGCTATGACTTGTATTCTGCTACACAACAGAGATCTGCTATAAACAAATTCTAGTATCCATTTCAGGTTTTTACAATACCACATTCTTTGACCATCTCCCCTGGCATTTTTATCAAGTTCCCTGAATCATGTTAGTTCCCAAGATACAAAAAGGAAAATGACAGAAGGCTCTCAGAGAAGTAAAAACGTCTTATCTGAATGAGCTGCATTGCAAAACACCAGTGTGTACAGGAGGAAACTGATAGCAGGATAGGCCTTCTGACTCTGCAGTACCAGTATGCCAAACTAATTTAACCTTATGCTATATATGGCAGAAGATGTTTGCCAAATGGATGGCACTTGGATTACAAGACAATGGCATTTAACCTTCACCTAGCCTTAGGGCTTAAACACAATTTGTATTGCACAACATATATTGTCATCATGACACAGAGCTTCCACCCTTTAACACAATTTATATGCAGACTGGCTTTTTGACCATATTTACAGGATGCTTTGGTGCCAGGAAAAATACATGAAAAAAATTATTTTACCTTCAGCACTGTCACCCAAGACTGTTTGCTTCAAGTTATTTGAGGTATACAAAACTGTGATGACTACATGTGACAGACAAGTAAATAAATAATAAAGAATAATACTGCAGCTATGGAGTCAAAATGCAGGAAATACTAAAATTAAAGTTACCCTTTGCTTCATAGATCTAACAGTAATTTTATAAAAACCCGCCCTATGCTTGCATTTTGTAAACATTTTTTAAACACTATGTGTCTTCAGAAGATACAAAAATGTTTTTCTCCATTGCACGACTGTAGGCAGGATTTGTGTTAGCGGTAGACAAATAAGACTTGTTTCTACATGATCTGTCCCAGATATCAGTGTAAACGTATGGAAATGGTAAGGGAAGTATTCACAGTACAAGATTATTAGGAAAAAGCCCCATTTTTTTTTCCTTTAAAAAAACTAAAGTGCCTTCAGATCGTTAGAAATGAGGAATAAACAAAAAAATACTTCAACTCCAATTTAGAAGTCCCCCATAAATCTTTAGAAAAGTTCTGATCAAGATGATGGAATATATTTTATGTTACAAAAACAGTCAATAAAATAAACTAATCTTTGAAAAAGTTACTATGGATATAAAACTTGGTAGATTTTTACATAAATCCTTTCATACCAACAATATACTAAAAATTGGTGACAATGTTCCAGCTAAATTCCAGCTCTCCAGAGGAGAGCCACAAAATTAATCAGAGGGCTAGAGCACCTCCCCTATGAGGACAGGCTGAAAGAATTGGGGTTGTTCAGCCTGGAGAAGAGAAGGCTCCGAGGAGACTTAATAGCAGCCTTCCAGTACCTGAAGGGGGCCTACAGGAGAGATGGGGAGGCACTCTTTACCAGGGAGTGCAGTGAGAGAACAAGGGGTAATGGGTATAAGCTAAAAGAGGGTAGATTTAGACTAGATATTAGGAAGAAATTTTTCACTATGAGGGTGGTGAGACACTGGAACAGGTTGCCCAGGGAAGCTGTGGATGCCCCATCCCTGGAGGTGTTCAAGGCCAGGCTGGATGAGGCTTTGAGCAACCTGGTCTAGTGGAGGGTGTCCCTGCCCATGGCAGGGGGGTTGGAACTTGATGATCTTTAAGGTTCTTTCCAACTCAAACCATTCTATAGTTCTATGATTCTATGAAATTCCTTGTTGGCATTTTATGTATGTATATGTCTATGTGTGTAGATGTTTAGATATTTGAAAAACAAAATTGAACAACCCTGAAAAATATTTGCCATATTACAGATGCCATACATGTTTTTTACAGCAGCTGACTGGTTCAGAACTCCATGCTTTAATTGCGTGGTACCAATTTGCCTTTAATCCCTTTTGGTCTTTATCTTTTCACTACTCCATCATCAACCCTTGCTGATTCGATAAAATACAAACAAAACACCCAGGAATTACTTTTACTACAGGAAGAAAAATAACAGAAGTGCATTACTTTGTGTTGCGTATCTTCTTTAAGCCAGGCTAAATCACATAATGGATAAGACACTTCCTAGAACAAGTTTTATTATATGAAGTAATTTACACTTCATGTATATATGCAATTAGTGAGAATTTGTATGGAGAAGAATATAGTCTACACATTTTTTTAATTTTTCCTTATTATTGAATCAGTAATAATGATGGTGGTCTTAATATTTTCCAAACAAGGGATCCTCAGAAGCCATGAGAAAATATAGGAAATAATACAGAAATTTATCATAGGGTATCAAGATGTCTGAAAATTTCCCAAAGAGTCTGAGATAAACATCAATAAAAATATTCCTATGTGTGCAAGACAGGAACAGACCCGATATTATTACTTTGCACATATTTTTGTAACCATTGTTCCAGCTAATAAATTTTTTGCTTTTGTTGCCCTATTTCGCAACCTGTAAAACTCTGGGTGGGATCCTATCTGAAGGTCAACTCGGAAGCAGTAGAGGAACAATAAACAAACCAAGAGTATGAAAAATGCCTTAAAAAGCAGCTTGGATGGGGTGAAGGTGAGAGGTCACCAATTGCTAGAACTTCTTTATTTTTACTGTTTATTATAGTGCGTTTGTTCACGGAGAGAAAATAAATGAGGGAAGTCTGCTTCATTATACATTATTTTTACTTTCTAGCTTGCTGTTCTGAAAGTTTGTAAATGTTTGTTACATAGCTTTCCCACTACCAGTGCTGCTTTTCTCCTGTGTGTTGAGCAGTAATGTTAGGTTCGTTGAAGACTTTCTTATGACATGTTTTGGTAACTGGAGATTTAAGAACTTGACTATTCAGCCCGTGAAATCAATCTATGTTTAATATGATTCAGTTGTTGTGAAGGCATTAGTTAGGAGACTGATATATCTATTTTTGACATTGCTTTGGTAGGTGCCACCCTTTTGCTTTACCCTACAGATTAGCATGCAGATGCTCCAACACAGCATACCTTCAAAGGGTCTGGAAGGATGTTAGTAACTGAATAACTCTCTGGGCTGAGGAACTTTTCTTTCCTGAGAAAGAGGAAGGTTACACCAAGGCTGAAGGGACTGTGTGCCATGTTTTCATTATCATTTCTAATGGACATCCAGAAGACAGGAAAGATTACATTGCAGCTAAAAACACAGCTCAAACTTGTACAACCAGATTTTCCTTTGAAGCTGGAAGTCTTCCCAGGGAGATGGATATGGCTGCAGCTGAAGCACTGAAATACTGCCACACATTCCAGGACTGGACTACTCCAAGCAAATTACACAGCATTAACATTTCACTGTGTGACCACCTGAAAATACCTAGTACATTCTTTTTTCCAAAACTCTATTACCTCACAATAATGCACCTACAATACCTCTGACAATACATCTCAGTAATAGAGATTGTTAGGAGAAATGTCAAATCCTCTAAATTAGTACCATTAACAAGAGAAATCCCGAGACTGAATTTTGAAACTCTAAAACCCAATAAGGGGGAGGAAAAGATCCTCATGTTTGGACAGAAGATGAACAAACCCAGTATTTAGAAGATGCAACAGAAGAATAAATTGCACCATGAAGTTCGTGAGATGATTAACTTCCCAGAAAAAATCTTGCATGAAGAAGAATTTTAATTAATGCATTGAATTTCTCTCTCTTGGCAAAAAGGGGTAAAATCATTAGTTATGGGAGACATTTATACGTAAATTTTTCCTGTGAATGGTTGTGCAGTGCTTCAGCCTGTAGTCATACACTGCTCTCTCCATCACAAAGGAGGCAATTTATATTGCCCTGGATACTACTATTAGTTTACGCTCCCTCTTCAGGACTGTTGTTGCAGTACATGGTAACCACAGTTATTGGCCTGTCTTCCCAGAAGGCAGCCTGAGACTCATCACTCCTCACACACCAGAATTCTCTGCTGTGAGTTTCCTCCCCTGACTGCCAAGAACATCAGATGAATTGGATTTGCAGAAATGCAAACTCCTTGCCTCCAGCTCAAGCAGCCCGATGCTCCTCTATACAGACCATACATTTCTTCCAGCCCCCTCAAAGTGGCTGACTCATTGCAGCCTCATGCAGCACGCCATTTCACTCTCTCCCACTTCTTGTTACATCCCACATAGGCAGCCACCACCGTCAAAAGCTGTTCCAAGAGCTGGAATCACCTTGTCTCCAGGGCAGCCGGCTCTACCCTGCTATGGTACTGCAGAGCCATCAATGAGCCTGTGCCCCTACCCTGCCAGCATCAATACCTAGATGCAAACTGGAACAGCAACACATCAGCTGCAGGGGAGCCCAGCTAGACACAGTCTATTTCAGAATGAGGCCATTTTCTAGAGAACAGATGTTCACCCTTCCAGTCATTCATATTACTGCAGTCTGGACAGACAATGTCCTTTCTTTCACATATCTTTTGTGCCTAGCATGCACTCTTCACTTCATAAGCATCTTTCACATCGAAAAAATAATAGGTAGTGAAGGACTCCAGTAAAGCAGAAAAAGCAAAACAACAACCAAAAAAAAAAAAAGAGGCTGAAGCTGTATAAAGTGGAGTTAAATACAACACCAACAGATTTAAAACAACAATGAATAAACTACCAGAGGACAAACTGTTAACTGACGCATTGAATTCTTCATCTCCTCAAATCTCCAAACCGAGTCTGCCTGCCTTTAAGGAAAACAAGCTTCAGGCTAGCTGCAAAATTAGCCAGATGAGATACTATGGCCCATGTTACACAGTAGGTCAAACTAGCAATCTGTTGATCCTTTCTGCATCTAAAATCTCTGAGTCATGTAATTCTTCCTAAGTGGTCCCCACCAGGGATTTAAGCCTGTGACTTAAAACCCCACCTTTTGTATTGGCAGTTACCTGTTAAAGATTTTTTTTACTACCAGCCTCTCATTTCCAATTTCTTCACAGTATCCCCCCCCTAAAAAAATAGGTCTCCAAGTAGAAGAGCTGCAAGTGATTCCCTATCCTTTGGCTCTTCCATTCATTAACTGCATTGGAAATTAAATAAGCCAGGAATAATGCCAGAAGAAAGGACTGATTTCCAGTTCTTTAAAAATCTCTCTTAAGCAAGATCCAGAATTTAATTACAGCCAAAAAAAGACAAGAATTGCACTTAGACCAGTTCTTATCCTGTACTTCTAAGCCAAGATATCACTAAAACAACAGCTGCATTGTAAGTGTGACATGGGATCTCTGCACTCAATGAAGCAGCAAAGAAAGTCAGAGGTTCTCCAGTCTTCAGATAAGTCTGAAAACACGTGAAGGCCTCCAATGTGCAGTCTGTCAAGGCATCGGAGTAAACATACACCAAGCATGTAAAACATCTGATGAGGACTTTCTTGAGAACTTGGATTTATACTCTGAAAAAGACCAGGAAGAGTCTTGGCCTGAGAAGCAGAGAGTGGGCAATTTGCAAGATCACCAGTCCCTTTGCATTAATAATAAGTGTAAGCACCGTCACTATCGCACTTTCTTCTGTCTGTCTCCTCTTCTCCGATTTGTAATCTTTCCCTGCCTCTTATTTTTTTCTTTATTCCTTTCAGTTTATACTCTATGATATTCTTTTAGCACATGACTTTTCTAATGCTGTTTTTTTCTCCTGTGGCAAACCTGCCAGTGCCAACTTCTTTCTTCATCCCCTTTTTTCCTTTCCCCCAGTTTTCTTTCTCTCTCATTTCACTTTTCGGCATGTTCTCCCTTTTGTCTTCATTGCCTACCTGTACCATCCGAGCATTTTCTCTCTCCTTTCTCAGCCACTCATCTATTCAGGCATACGTTCATGTTCCCAAACATCTACACTTACCATCCATCTTTGTAAGGGATACTCTTCTAGACACCTGTTTTCTTCAGGCATATATCAATTTTGTACTCAGTATATGTGAGTAACCTGTAAATGGAAGCACCCTGTTGAACTCCTAATTCACCGATGCGAAAAACACTTCCAGTTCTCCTTTAGTATTTCTGCTACTTCCTCTCAGTCATCTTCTAGATTTCTCCCAGCCTCTCTAGATACCACCACAGCTCACAAATTCTCTAGGATTTTCAAACCTTCTCATGATTTTGTCTCACTTTTTGCTGCTAGAGGGAAGCAGAGAAGCTGAAGGCATTGCATGGGAGCCATTTCCAATTGGCATCACCTGCTTAAGTCATCCTGCCTGCCTGCTGAGAAGGAGGAGCAGCAGCTGCACCCCTCTCTTTCTTAGAGCCTAATCTGGAGAGGTGGGCAACATGACACATCTGGCTGAGCTCAACAAGGGGAGCTGTAAAGGGATGAGGTGAGCACTGTACAACAAGCTTTCTGAGAAGGTATGGGCCAAAATACTACAGGGTAAACCAGAGGGTCTGGAAGGAAATAAAAATGGCAAGAAAAGGCTCCTGAAAACTGGGGAGTTGGACGAAATGAAGGGGCACATCCCTTTCCTGTAGGAGGGGAAGCCTCATGGTACATTAATCTTCTTGCTATATGTGTATTTGAAGCCGTAGTAATGGAAGACAAGTTAATCTTTTACCCATTTTCTCCTCTGAAGTTCATCCCCACATCTTGACCCCTCTCAGTACCTGCATGAGTATTTTCCCTTCCTGTATTCTCCTCAGCCCTGTCTGCATACTAAACTAAGCAGTTCACTCCACATTGCCTAAGCTTAGAGGATTTCCTCAGCTCTTCCAAGTTCTGTGTGATGTAAGCATGCCAGACAAACATTTAGCCCTTGAATGTACTTACGTGGCCTCTTGTTTTCCCCTTGTGTGGCTCCGGAGGGTTATGAAAATAAGAGGCCAAACAAATTCATGCCAGCAGTAATTCCAGCCCCACCCTGCAGAATGGGCAAGACACCACATGGCTCAAGGAACAGCCAGATTTCATGATTATATTTAAATAAATGTTGACGGTTGAAAAGATTGCTCTGTTTCCTCCAGTTTTCCTCTCTCTTCTTGTTCCTTCACTGTGGGGGGCTATCAGCACCTTGGCTAACTTGGATGCAGCATGACATGAAGAGACTTTGCTCTGTACGAACAAAAAGTTCCTTTAAAAACTTCAAAATACTCACGTAACAAAGCAGTGTTAGTGAACAGGATTCCAGCTAGCACCACAATGCTTAATGATTTTGGGGGTTACAAAAAGGCACGGAAGAGGTGGGAAGAACCAACTGTTTTTCCAAATATCTTAAGTTCAATGTTTGCCAAGAGCTGCAGGAGGGAGACACAAACAGTAATATTATTAACAAAAAAATAAAAGATTTAGAACAGTATTTCACTTCATTTTGCTGGCAGTTTGGGTATTTTGTTTGTTTGCTCTGTTTTGAGTTTGGTTCGTTTTTTTTTTTTTTTTTCTGGGCTTGGCTGCAGCTACCTGTAGTATTACCTAGACACTCCAGGCAGAAATTCATAGCTGCTTTTTGCTGAATTGTTCACAGGCTGTATGGACACCACATTTCTGTGTCTCTTTATCTCCTTGTAGTTTTTCTCATCCTTAATCCTACAGCAGACATTTATGCTCTGCTTCTGACTGTATATGAATGGTATTTTGGGGTATTACTAGAATTAAACAGACACTTCCATGAGCCGTTAGAAGAGTGGAATTTTTGTTACCTGCTTCAGAAAGGAAAAGGGAGATACTGCCTACAAATGAAACCTATTTTTTAAAGGACATCTATTCAGGAAAAACGCAAGACTATTCTCAGTCTTATTGTTTCCTGACAACTGAGAATATGCATTGTGTGCTCAGCCAGTTCACTTCAGCTTCACAGTGCACTGTGATTTGGATGCTGTCAATACAGATTAAACAGGGCATGTGAAGATATTTTTAAAGAGCATTGCATGGTCGAGTAATTTAGAAAAGTTTACCCTACATTGCTTGGAAATCCAGCTGAAAATTTTTCAAGCCGTATCTCTGTGATTTGTTTTATAAGTTTTTTAATGGCAATTACTGCATTTTTTAAATTGTTTTACTAAAGAAACTTGCAGTATAGCTCAGACCTCATTATAACTCATTACTTTTACTTCATCTTGAAGTTGCTTGTATTACAAAGAACAAAAATACCACCTTGCAATAGGTAGCTGCCAACTGTAAAAAGATTATGACTTATTTGCATTTTCATCTTCAGTATTTTTTCAGAGGTGAGAATGGCACTTGTGTTCTTACTGGCTTGGCAACAGTTATACAATAAGTACAATGCCACAATAAAAAGTTTTGAGTCTATTAATAGGACATGGAAGTTCTTTGACTGCTAAAGAGTGTGTATGTTTTGGCATTTTTGGATATACATGCAAGCTAGGTTAGTTTTATTTTTCTTTTGCATCTGTTTTTTTGTTCTCACCTTGCATCATTCTCTCTGCTACTTCTCTTTGAGCATGGATTGCCAGTGGCAAACTCTTGCAGCTTTGCCTTCAAGATGCTTGAGGTTGCTGTAAAAGGTAAAAAGAGAGCAATAGCATCGTATCAAGGTTTCATGACTTGAAACACAGCACAATGCTGTTTGACTCCCATATCCTCCTTGCAATTGGCAAGACGGCAAGAATCAAGAAACCAAGTAGCATGAGCATAAGACATTTCTTCATATATTCTTCACTTGACTGTTTGTGAGCAGTGGATCTGTACTGCTCATTAACTGTGCCACAGAAGGAGAGACAATGCAGATGGGTCTGCAAAAACCTATCCAGGCTCCTTGAGTTATTATCTTGGGGCAGAAGGCAGGAGTAGTGTGGCAGTTTTTACACTGAATATAGTGTAGGCTTGGACAGGGATTATCTCAGTGGAGAGCCAGACCTTTTGTCTCCACATCATGCATGCTGAACCAGTACTGTGGAACCTTTTGGAGGTGCTTCCAAGGGGCTCTTCTTTGCCAACACAAGGCCAACAGATTTTATGCACTTGTGTTCATATCATATCAAGCATGAACTGGCTCCTACTATATTGCAGAGCACTCTGGCTTCCTAGAAAGCTTGTTAGCTCTGTTGCAATGGGATGCACTCAGAGAGTCAATTCAGGTCAGGTGCTGTGTCTGAATAAGTAAGTTCTGCTCCAGTTTGGAGTGTCAGGGTGTCTTATGAGAACTGGTTCCGTGACTGCTCTCAGTACTTGCATCATCCATGTTTTTCTACTATTGGGAAAATGCTTGTTTCTTTCCGTCAGATAATGGAGAATTCACCGTAATTATTTTTGGCTGGTATACTGCTGCTAAGAGATATTTCAAAGTGGTGTAATACAGAATAAGCTCATGCCAGTGTATAGTTCCTTTGTTCTGGAGAAAATGGTGTTACTGAAGGTCATGCTAAGAGATCAGAAACTCCAGTAAAAATCCTTTCAGCCTGATGTGGGGCAAGGGCTTGAACCGACGTTACTTACTTGTCACATCAGTGTCCTACCACTGGGGCAGGCAAGTTTGAAGGAAAGACTTTTCTCTATTCACACTTAACCTATTCTGCTCAGAAACCACCGACAGCTACTGGGACAGAAGGTCTTCCTAACCTGGAGGTGAACATGACCAGCTTCTGTAACAAATAAGCATCAGGTCAAGGGGTTGAGAACAGCTCCATCTCAACACTTCCTAGCCTGCTGAGCAGGGAGCTCTTCTTTGCTTCAGGATCTTCAAACCACAGCTCCTGTGACCTGAGGGAGGCATTAGATCTGCATCCTCCATACCACTGACTGCTCTGAAGATTTGTCTAACAATTTAAAAGCACTGCCAATCAGCATTCACTGTCTCAAAAGTAGGTGAAACGCCTGCATGATTTATTTCCTAGAGGGAAGTTTATATGCCCATGGAAAGAAAGACAGAAAGAAACAAACAGAAAGTCACTGACTGGGGTTTGATCAAAATGGTACATATGGTTTTACTTCTTTTGTTCAACAGAGGTAAGAACATCTATTATTCAGAATGTAATCGATGTTTAAATGGTATGGTAGTCATCATCTTTTCTCTCACATGAATAACCCTACCACTGTATTCTTTAGCTTACCTATCATGACCTCTGCAGTCACTGCTTGCAGGCCTCTCTTCATGTTGTATGCCATAATGAATAGAATTTACTTTCATCCATTTTGGGAGCAAAGGCAAAACCCCATCTTTTTCAAAGTCGAGCCACTGGACTCTAACAAGGTGCTCTGGAGCAGTTTTGTTTTGAAAGAATGTTACAAAAAAATGTAAAACCTTCTACACTGGCATAACATGAGAAGACCCTACAGAAATCGAAATGCCAGACTAGTGAGCTGGAATTTGCCTGCATTGCTGACTGGGAAGGGAGAAGGGGAAGAACAGCACACATTTCTGCTCCAGAAGGAAAAACCTGGTTGTGACTCAGGCGGGAGTATTTTTTCCAAGAACAGTTCATCCCAGCGAAACTAAGACACTCAGGTCATGTTGCCAAGGTCTTTGACATTTTTGTTTATCTGATCCTTAAAGGGAAATTACCAAGTACAAAGTTGTGGTCTATGTCCTTCAAGGGGCAAACTGCTGCAGCTCCAATGTAGCCAGTGGGGGCACTTAATGGCATCATAGATTTCATGCTGTTTCTTCAGAGTTCTTTTCTCGTGTTATTTGAGTTTTGCATTACATCCAGTTTTCACAATCATTCCAGACTTGATTTCTGAAAGCCAAGCAGTCTGGCTTTCCTATATGTAATCCTATAGCTGCATGGTTGCACACAGAATAGTGAAATACACACAAGAAGGCCTGCTGAAGTCTGAAACAATGTAATGAACATGTTGTATTACTGTCTAAAGCACATCAAGGGCTGTGACTTCCTTCCACTTCCTATTTCCTACCTCCTCCCATTCCCAATCAGCTGTTGTTAAATAACTGCCCTTCTCCTCCTTTCATATACCCCCTGAGATACAGCAACTCTCTAAAGCCTAAAGACAAAACATTGCACTTCTTAAATGTTGAGTCCCTGTAAGGTGTAACCTCCCTACAGAACAAGCTGCACAAAAACATCTTCGGCTGCATCAAGAGGAGCGTGGCCAGCAGATCAAGGGAGGTGATTCTGCCCCTCTACTCTGCTCTCATGAGATCCCACCTGGAGTACTGTGTCCAGCTCTGGGCCCCCAACACAAGAAGGATGTTGAGCTGTTGGAGTGGGTCCAGAGGAGGGCCACGAAGGTGGTCAGAGGGCTGGAGCACCTCTCCTGTGACGACAGGCTGAGAGAGTTGGGGTTGTTCAGCCTGGAGAAGAGAAGGCTCTGGGGAGACCTTATAGGGGCCTCCCAGAACCTGAAGGGGGCCTACAGGAGAGATGGGGAGGGACTTTTTACCAGGGCATGCAGAGACAGGACGAGGGGTAATGGATTTAAATTGGAAGAGGGCAGATTTAGATACTAGGAGGAAATTTTTTCCTGTGAGGTTGTTGAGGCACTGGAACAGGTTGCCCAGGGAAGGTGTGGATGCCTCATCCCTGGAGGTGTTCAAGGCCAGGCTGGATGAGGCTTTGAGCAACCTGCTCTAGTGGAAGGTGTCCCTGCCCATGGGGTTGGAACTTGATGATCTCTAAGGTCCTTTCAATCCCGAACCATTCTATGATTCTATGATTCCATGATCTTCATTGTTTTTACAAAGGGCAACTCCTTGCTGGAGGTAATAATTTGAAAATAGCTTATTGCTCTAGTTAGTACTATTTTTGTTATCTCAGTTTGATGACTTCCTTCCATAGTTGAAAAATCATGGGATTTAACCCTAGCAAAGTGTCAGTGTTGCGCTCTCTGTATTTGCCTTCTGAGTGGAAAAGCACTCCTTTCTGGCCAGTAAGGGGAGCTACCAATGTAGTCCCATATTTACTGGGTGGAAATTCGACCAAACAGCCAATGTTTTATACTCCCAATTGCTTCAGCATTTAGCAGGCCTGCAGTGAGTCAACAGACAAGGTTCAGCAGAGTCTTAGGATCAGAAGTTATTTGATTTTTCCTATAAAAGCAGAGATCCTCATGCACTCAGATATCTGGGGTTTAGAAAGAACATTGTCTCTGACAACAATTCTCCACTTGTACCTTTTATCTCTAGTAACACACCTGAACTGTAAGCTTGACAGGGCAAGTTTTCTCTCTGCTATGACCAGGGCATACAGGACCTATTCCTCAATTTGAAACTTGCCGATGGTAGTGATATGCTGCCATCAGTAAAATATTAAATGGCTATCAATAAGGAGTAGCCTTCTCTGCAACTGTCTGCCTGACTAAATACACGAAATAGGGAGTGCACCTCTGATGCATCACTGGTCCTCTGGAAGCATAATTCTCCCATGCATCAGGGTGGAACCTGACATACAGAGTGTAACTCCAGAGAATCTTATTTACAAACATATTCCATATTATTAAGAGATCAAAATCCCCAGTGTAAGACTGATTATACTCAGTATCTTTGCGTCATTTATCCTATTGAGTGCAGCATGATAGCTCATGGCAATACTCCACAGGAAAACTTTCGTGTAGTCTATCCTTTCCACATCTTCTTCTCATCAAGAATAGGGTCCAGGTTCCCTCGGACACATAAAGCCAGTCAGTCAGAAGCCACTGTCATTTTATGCCTGACCTCACTATTAATAAAACATTTTCCTGTTTTGGAAAACACTTGGCTATTCGAAGTACAAGCAGAGACTCTAGTAGTCCCTTCAAGTAGCCTCACTGTAAAACACAGCTCAAGGGAAAAGTATACTGAAGGTTTAATAACAAACATATTTAGAGAACAGTAACTCATCACGTGGGAAACCACATATTTCAGCACGTTACTCTATGCAAGATCTTTTGTTACAGAACAATTACTAAATCAAAGTGTTGATTATTAAGAGAGAGACTTCTTTTATGACTAAACGTTCTCCTTAATGAAATTACACATAAGACCTACACAAAATACAAACTCTATCAGACATCTCTGTCTACAAACAGCCTCCAAATATCCCTAAAAAATCCAATAAATTCTTCTCCAAATTTATTAGAAGGCCATGTCCATTAAACAGTCAATTTTTGCTGTTCCCCTGAGAGACTGCTTATGGCAAATTTTACTGTATTTCCTTCCCTCCTGGTATTGAATTATAATAAAACATTTTTCCTTGCTTAATGCATTTTCCAAAATCACATTAGTATCCATCCACTTCAAATGATTTCTAACAAAGACCTTGTCCATCTTGGTAAACAAAAAGATTTTACATATATTTCATTGAGCATTTTTTACTTTTTTATTGTGACTATTAAGGCAACACCTCTTGTCACAGTGCATCACTACTCAGATGAATAATTATTTACATGTTTAGACTGAGGTATAGGTGTAATATGTCAGAGCAGAAGTTAAGAAAAACATGCTGGTCTAATGAACTTGCAACTTCACACGAAAATAGGGTACTAGTATGCAACACAGTTTAATGGGCTTATATAGTACTCCTAACATGTCTCTGAAAACAATAACTACTGATTGAGTAAAAAGATAAACTGGTCATGCTGATACACCTGTCATAAGGAGAAAGATGAGCAGTATGAGGTATCTTGGCTTGTTCTCTTTCTCAGCAGATTAAATGCAGTCACTATCAAAGTCAATGAACAGATTTCCAGAGTGCAGAACTATTCCCAAACAAGTAGCAACACAGGCAGCCAACCCAGTGCCCCCTAACAGAAAACTGTTTTCATCCCCAGCTGTTGAGGGCATGCACTTTGAATACGCTCAGAATAAAGCTTTAAGTATAGACCTGGGTTTTTATGTTTTTTTAATTAAAAACATAAAATCCAAGGAAACAAACACAATATGAGCCATTCTTCTTTCTTTGATGCTTTAAGTAGATTATGTTTAAAGCTTCATTGGACTCCATTTGACGTTAAGGAAAGGAGACCCTGTTCTTGAACACAAGATGAGTGGCAGGGTGGGCATTCCCCCCCCCCCCCCCCTTTTTTTTTCTTCCCTTAAGGACATAAAGACAGTTGAAAATAAGTTGATAATACAGAGGAAAGACCTCATTTGACTTGTTGCATAGTCCTGAAATCCTCTTCAAACCAAATACAGCTCTCACTTACATTGTCAAGATCTCAGTGGAGGAAAATTTTCTTGTGATATGCTTCTATTCACTAGAGAGAATTGAAGACAAGGGAACCCTTCCTGTACTGACTTTTAAACACACTGATGAGTGCTCATTGCTGCCAGTTATACCGACTGCAGTGTCTCACCACAGAAATTCCATGAAGTCCAGTTTTTTGAAACCTGCAATGTAAATCAGTAACTACTTGTTACATGAGGTACCAATTAAACTTGTGTGTTTCTTTATGTCAAGGTTTCACTCTTCCCGAATGACATGTGTTAGACCATCAGAAAGACAGGGGACTATGAAGCTGATTCACAAGCACGTGGCACAGGACTTCTGGGTCTTGCTCCTGGGTGGTCTTCATGTATAATCTTTACAGTCAAGGGTCATTCCTTGTCTAATGACAACTGAGACTTCTGTGTGCCACTGTAACACAGTAATATATTGTGGTGGGTTAGCGTCGGCTAACAGCCAAACTCCCACCCAGCTGCTTGCCACCCTGATCCAGCAGGACTGGGAGAGTAAATAGGTTGAGAAAGTTCATGTGTTGAGATAAAGACAGCTTACCAGCTGCTGCCATGGGCAAAACAGACTTGACTTGGGGAGAATTAATTTATTTTATTGCCAATTAAAATAGATTCAGATGGTGAGAAACAAAAACAATCAATAAAACCACATTTCCACCTTCTGTTCCCCGGCCCACATTCACTCTTTCACTCCTGTCTCCTCTATGCACCCCAAGTGGCACAAGGGGGTTGCAGTTGCCTCTCTGCCACTCCTTCCTCCTCACACTGTTCCCTTGCTCCAGCGTGGGTCCTCTTCATGGGTTCTCCATGAGCTGCTGGGGATTTCTACTCTGCCACGGAACACCTCTTCCTCTTTCTCTGACCTTGGTGTTTCCCAGTGCTGCTTCTCACTCATTCTATTCTCTCCTTCTCTCTCTGGCATTTTCTGCCCTTTCTTAAATACACTCTCCCAGAGGCACCACCTTCATGGCAGAGGGGCTCAGCTGTGTCCTATGGAAGGTCCATTGGACCTGTCTAGAACGGCTGTGGGTGGCATGGGGCAGCCCCTGACCTCTTCTCACTGAGGCCAGCCCTCCAGCCCCTTGCAAAAACCTTGCCATGGACACCTAGTATAAAAGTACACTGTCATATTTCCAAGCTGTACAAAGAGGTGCTTGCTATAATACCTATTTTGCTATTTTACTGTGTGTTGTGATATCATGTAATGCAAAGTGACAACAGTTGTCCCTGCTTACTGCAGGGGGGTTGGACTAGGTGACCTCCATGGTCCCTTCCAACTCAAATTATTCTATGATTCTATGATAATTTGTGATAGGAATCTATTATAAAACTTATAGTTTACCAATGTTGAAGGCTTGTAAAGACACTCTTTTGTGTTCTTTTTTCCAGCAAATTTTCCTCATCCCTTGCTCACCTTCCAGAAAACATTACACAAACTCATAGATTCAAAGGTGTGTGAAGATTAAACAGAAAGGAAATATAAATAAAACAAATACTGTATCTACACCAATTTAATCATCTGAACAAAGACAGCAGACATATATGTATGGAGATGCATGTGTGTGTTCCTGTGTATATGAAGGAGATGGATGAAGAAAGAAAAAGGGGAAGAGGATGAGAGCGTGAGGAGAAGGAGGAAGGGTAACTTGGGAACTTGCACACTCCTGACATTGGAAGGCAATATAACCAGCCACAGAGGCAGTTATTTATGGCAAAAGAAAATGTATGCGTTGGTGCAGACTGAACTAGGCTCACACATTGGTCACCTGCCTGTAACTCACCCAGTCAACCTGTGCCATAAAAGATCCCTCCATTTCTCTGCTGGAGTACCAAAGCTGGAAGAAACACGGAGGTAAATTAAAAAGGATTAAGGGAGTTGTACTGCCTTTGAGGCTTGGAAGGCAATTTATGGTATTAGATATCAGCTGAAAAAAGCTATCTGTAGTGGACAGTGGTGGTTAAAGCATATCTGACTCAATCACATCACAGAAAAATCAGCATCTTTTTGAGATGACACCTATAGAAAGGATTTTAAAGAAAGGAATTCTGAACGCAACTATAGAAAATACAGACTTTAAAACAAGTTCTGAACTCTTGGGACTAGTAATCCTTCCTGTAACAGCTCCTTAATACTTAATGGCCTGAGATTTACACAAACTATGAGCAATAAAATGCAGTGTTTCATGTGGGTAAGGAAGCAGAAAAATCTACTATTGGGAAACTTCTGAAAGTTAAAAACTATATATGCAATGCAAACACATTGTGGCCACACTGGACCCTGAAGAATGGTGAAGTAAACAGGGAAATGCTTTCACATTTAATTGCTTTTTGAAGCACATTAATATTTTCACAAGAAGCGGTTTCCACTCCTCATCTATTTGATTCTAAGAGATATTTATTTTTCCTAGTCTTCTTTTTTCTTGCCTTTTCAGAACTTCACTATTTCTCAAAACAGGACTAGAGTAAAAACTACTGATAGGAGGAAATGAGAAAAAGGAATTTTTGAAAGAGAAAAAAGAGGATATTTTTAGCCAATATGTTTCAAGAGTGGTGCTGCCCTAGAGAAACTTGTTTGACGGTTTCTTACTGACCTGTAATTTGTACTGGCTCACTCAATGTATATATGAAATAAGACCTCTTCTGTTTTTAGTACTTAATGGCACACAAAGAGAGGTGCAGTAGATCAAGTACTATTTTAATTCTGTTTTAGAGAGTGCCTGCAGGTCAGGACAGGGGCAAATTGACTAAGCATTGAGACAATGCCTCTATGAATTCTTCTGCCACAGGAAAAGACAATTTCTATGGCTGTCAACCTTTTACATTTCATGTTGATGTTTGTCTGTTTTGCCAGAATGTTTACAGTCAAAAGAATTGCTTTACTAAAATACAATGTCAGGGATTTTTGTGCCTTCAACTCTTACTGAAACCGCAACAGAAACACATTCTAAATATATAGGAATAATTAGAATTTCTAAGTAGTACTTTCACTTAGCAACTGAATTAGTCTATTATATAGAATGATCATAGAATCATGGAATCATAGAACACCAGGTTGGAAGGGACCTCAAGGATCATCTGGTCCAACCTTTCTTGGCAAAAGCACAGTCTAGACAAGATGGCCCAGAAGCTTGTCTAGATGAATCTTAGAAGTGTCCAGTGTTTGGCAATCCACCAGTTCCCTGGGGAGATTATTCCAATGGATGATTGTTCTTCTTGTGAAAAATTGTCCTCTTGTGTCCAATCGGAATTTTATCAGGAGTAACTTGGTATCCATTCATTCTCATCTTTTCCATGTAACTCCTTGTAAAAAGGGACTCTCCATCTTCTTTGTAGCCACCCTTTAAATACTGGAATATGGTGATAAGGTCTCCCCTAAGCCTTCTTTTCTCAAGGCTGAACAAACTCAGTTTTCTCAGCCTTTTCTCACGTGGCAGGCTTCCCAGTCCTTTGATCATTTTTGTGGCTCTTCTCTGGTCCCTCTCCAGCCTCTCCACACCTTTGTTGTATAGTGGGGACCAAAACAGAACATCGTGTTCCAGGTCTGGCATGACAAGCACTAAGTAGAGTGGGATAATGACTTCTTTATCTCTGCTGGCAATGCCTTTGTTGATGCAACCCAGCATCCTGTTGGCTTTCTTTGCCACAACAGCGCACTGTTCACTCACTGAGCTTGTTGCCCACCAGGACCCCTAATTCCCTTTCCACAGAGCTGCTTCTCATCTGGGTAGATCCCAGCCTGTGCTGTACTTCTGAATTACATTTCCACAGGTACAAGACTTTATATCTATCTTTGTTGAACTTTGTAAGGTTCTTGTTAGCCCACTCTTCCAGCCTATCCAGGTCTTCCTGCAGGGTGGCTCTCCCTTCTGAAGCGTCCACTTCCCCACTCAGTTTGGTGTCATTAGCAAACTTGATCAGGGTACACTTGATCCCACCATCCAGATCACTTATGAAGATATTAAACAGCACTGGGCCCAACATCAATCCCTAGGGGACCCCACTTGTGACAGGCTGCCAGTTTGGAAAGGATCTATTTACCACTCCTGTGGGTGCAGCCTGTCAGCCAGTTCCCCTCCCACTGCACGGAACACCTGTCTAGACCGTAACACATCAGTTTTTCCAGGAGGAAGCTGTGGAAAACTGTATCGGCTGTGGGAAACCATATGGTTTATTAACTTGTGTTAGACATAATGGGGCACCTAGTTTTAATGAAAGCTGACCATTTCCACTTTCCCAGTTTTGCTGTCTCTATGCCTCTTTTCCCCATATGCAAAGAAAGAAGTGAAACTTCTCCATACATATATGGCATCGTGTCCTGTCCTGGAACGAGGCCAAAGCACGACAATTATGCTAGTACAAGAGTATGTGTTCCAAAATTTCTTGCTTCATGTTTCTTATTGGAGAGTTTCCCCATCTCATCCTTGTAAATCTAGATAAAAGAGGTGTATTTTTCTTCACAAATAATATCTTGGTTTTGTTTTGACTATAAACTGAAATAATATTTGGGAATAATGTTTTTTTTTCCTGTAGAGTAGGGCAGTCAACTAAAGCAACTAGAGCTTTAGTTTATATGTTGGAAGTGCTTCCTACCGTCTAAAAGGACGGAATGGCAGGGCTACCAGCTGCATCACACTTCATTGCCAAATTGTGGGAAGGAAATTGTCAGCAAGGTAGTGCAAAACAATGGAAGACTCATTTAGTTGGGACAAAGTGGATTTGATAGGATGGCTTAACGGCAATGCACACCTGGAGTAAGTTATTTAGAAGAGTAGCCAGAGAAAAAAAGAATTGAAGGGAAAAAAAATAGAATATGAAATACCTTATGCCAAAAGAAGGATTAGCAGTTCAGAGAAAATTTATATTTGGGATAACCACAATTGAGGCAGGAGCATAGAATCATCTTGATGAGAAATCACAGGCCATCGGATTGCCACGAGCTCGACAAAAATCTTACTATCATTTTCAGGTAAAATTAAAGCTTTAGTTTGTGTCTGGTTTTGACTATATAAAAATTATTGCAACCAGTTTAGGCTGGGTACATTTCAGCATGTGATTGTTTGACAATTAAAACCACTATTCTGCTAAGTTATTAATTTGAATTTATTTACATAGGTGAGGAATACGTGAATTGTAAATGCTACTGGTACATCAGCCTTGAAAAATTCTGTTTGTTCACTTATATATGATAAATATGTTGTTCTGACAAGAAAATAAATTCTAAATAGTTTTTGCATCAAACAGTATGGTGCAAGTATAAAGAGGAATTTACATGGGTGTAGTTCTTACTCATTCTTCTTATCACATGGCTTTTATGCTAAGGCTAACATCCTTTCTTTCATGAACACTTCCAGACATATAATGACTGCAAATTATTTAAACCCTAATTCTCCCCTCATCTCATGTAACATGCTTTACCTTAAGCAACACAGCACTTCCTACCTTTGTGCTGGACGACAGGTTTATTTAGGAGCGATGTAAAAGAAAGTTTCACCCACTGAGTTATTATCAGTATACAATGCAGTATTTTATAGCAGTATACTTTCAAAGAGTCAGACAGAGCCGACCATATATAGCTTAACTTCTTCTGGGCTACGTTTAAGATATTGCTTCTCATGTATTCTCTTGTATTTCTTTAGCTAATGTCCAGCTCCCCATTTAAAATTGCTTTATATTTATGGTTTCTCAAATACATTAAAAATATTTTTAAAAGAAAAATATTTGACACTTTTTCAATCTCCAGTGGGTTTTCTGATCTTAGTTAAATAAATCATATCACTTAGAAATGAGCTTGGAGCACAAAGTGCCATGAAAAAATATGTTTTAAAAGTATAATTAAAGATCTCTGTCTAGAAAATAATTTGGTGCTACCATTTGAAAAATCAAATTGGTTGATCTTCCCCTACACATACACACCCCTGAAACTGCAAAGCAAATGACTACCTTATCAAAGAACAAATGGCAAGATGATGATGATAAAATTCAATATAGCCTATAAACCGTATACATAGTAGAAACAGAGTGGGATATAGATGTGAAATCATACAAAGTATTTGGGTGATGAATTTGAGTTGGTTTCACCAGCGAGTGTTATTCTCCTGATAGAAATTAAAACTATACCCTGAGCCTCAGCAGAATAACTAGAGTACAAACACAAAGATTTACTAAAGGAAAGGCAAAGTGATGCTTACCTTTCTAACAGTTAACATGCATTATCTCTCATTAAAAGCCATTAAGTTTTTAATGGATTTGGACCTGTTCTGAACCAAGTGTGTAGATACATAAAGAATAATCTAAGTGTATCCATTTCTGGTGTGTCTATTTTACATTTAAACTACAGGACTCTCTCACCTTGAACTTAAAAACACTGATGTCTTAGACATTCACTCCTTCTACCTGACACATGATGTAACCTCTCTTATAATTTGGTTGAAGTTCTACCTAGTACAACATAGCATATGATTCCTAGTGACTAGTTACCTAGTATGTTACCTGGTATACTAACAGTCACTTTATTTCTTTAGCCATAAGGACAGCGAAAAGTTCCAACTCCTTTTAGTATTGCCATGTTATATAAAAGCCAGATTCCAGGACGTGGACATTTCCACTAAAACCTACCAGAATGTCTGCTAAATCTGGCAGACAGTCTATTTTGGGAGCGCTATGAAGTTATTTTAGACAAATTCTTTAGTCTAAACATTCAGTTTAAGTCTCATCCCATCACAAGCTAAAGACTTCTGTTATGCCTGGGAGGTCCTGGAACCACCAACATTCCTCCTGGACAGTTTGGGATCTGAATGAAATTATCTTCAAATGGAGAAGATTAATAAATAACATAACTAAAAGAAAAGGGAAATTTCAAGAATTTCCCAGTATTCTGGCTTTCAGGACAACACTGTATCAGCACATTTGTGAGAGGCTACCAACTTGTGAGATCCAAAATTTTGCTTAAACAATTGTAGATCTTCATGTAATTGCTCTAACAGATTAAGTAACTGGTTATCTGGTAAATTAAAAATGCCACATATGAGGAATTAGATTTTGCATTATAAAACCCAGGGCCTTGCATTCAAAGCAGGAAAATCTGAGAAGATTCAGTGCTATGTCTCAGTCACACCCCCAGGGTTACTGCTGATGGGACCCTTCTGAATGTGTCCTTGTAAGACACCTGGCTATCTGGCTGTCTCTCCCACATCCTTGGCTGGAAGAGTCTTTCCCTGGGTGTGGGCCTTTGAAGTCTCTTCTACTACTCCAGCATTCCCGTTTCACAGAAACAGAGGACAGCATGTCAGAAAACAACTTTATAAAGGAAACATCGTAATTCTGTTTACATTTTATACACACACATATTCTTGCACAGTACATGCACACTACGTATGTATATAAAATAAATAAAAAATCCACATAATATTATCTGTTTCCAATGTAGGTGAAACATGCAACAAGATATACATACCAGTAAGAAGCTTTGGTCTATATGGGGATCCAAGATTATTTATTTCAAATTTATGAATGTGGGAAATCATATCCCATGCTTGCACATAGACTAGTTATGAGGAGTCAGACTCAGCACTACTTCTCAATGTCTTGTCTGCCTTATGCCATTAAAGCTGTCCTTATAATTTCTCATTCTTCTGGACAGTAAATGCAGGCCACAGGGTTCCTAATTCAAAATCCTGTACCATGTTTATGCCACTTGCATAATGGCCGTATATGTTGTGCCTGCTATTACCCAGGCCAGGATGACTAGGGGGGCACATACGCCAGGCTGTGTCTGGGGTGATCCACCTTGGGAACACATTCCTAACTTGGAGAAGTTAGCAGGCTTCAGCCCTCCTGAGCACAGCTGCTTTCAGACCACTGGGTTTAGTGGTGCTTATGGGTTCTGTCTTCCGTATTTCCTGAATGCAGTTCACAGCTCCTGCATTGTGCCCTCTGTATTATCCAGCAGTAGTGCGTCCATAAGGTAGTTATATTGTCCCGAAAAAATATTTTCCTTTTTTTTAGTTTTTTTAAATGTAAACTTAGCAAGTGTCATATTTTTGACCGCTACAAAGACTTCTTCCTATTCCTCTTCTCTGCACTAGTCATAATTCTAACCTCTATCACTCTTCTGCCTTCACTAGTTTTCTTCTTTATGAAATTAAAGGTCCTGTTCCTGGGGAAGCACTCTTTATCAGAGAGTGTAGTGATAGGATGAGGGGTAACGGTTTTAAGCTGAAAGAGGGTAGATTCAGATTAAATATTAGGAAGAAACTTTTTACTGTGAGGGTGGTGAGACCCTGGAACAGGTTGCCCAGGGAAGTTGTGGATGCCCCATCCCTGGAGGTGTTCAAGTCCAGGCTGGATGAGGCTTTGAGCAACCTGGTCTAGTGGAGGGTGTCCCTGTCCATGCCAGGGAGGTTGGAACTAGGTGATCTTAAAGGCCCCTTCCAACCATTCTATGATTCTATGATTCTAAGGAACAAGCTCATCAGATTAGAACATGGGAAACTCTGGTTTCATATTAAGAAACATACTTTACTGTGAGCATGGTGAAACGCTTGAATAGGCCCAGAAAGCATGTGGGATCTTCATCCCTAGAGAAACTCAGAACTTGTCTGTGTGTTGCCCTGAACAAACTGCTAAAACTGAAATAAGTTTCATGAAGAAATGTACACTTCTGTCCTCTGAGAGTTCCCTACCTGCAATGATCTATTATCTCACAGCGGCTTCCTTTTGTTGCAAGTATTTAGGGCACGATGTTATCAAAAGCACTGTTTTAAATTCAGGCACTGCCTGGGTTGCCCTAAGTACATGTCTCAAACAAATACCACAACGGCACATGGAGCAAACAGAGTTCACCAGGTCTGACTCGAGTGCTGCCTCTTAGCCTGTTTCCAGTACACTGATGAGAGAAGTCGTTTGTACTACCTGAAAAAATATGTTCACGAGTGATATATTGGACTGGAAAAGGAAAAAAAAAATAGTGAGAGGAATGCATAATGTTCTCAAGAGACCCATTTCAGATATTTTGAACCCAAAAAATTTCCAGATGAAACCAGGAGAGGGCAATGAGCACACAGAGTATTGTTGATAGCTAGACAGGCCCAAGTTCCTGAATGGTATGGTATTTTCCTCTTTTTAATCAAGGGGTAAATATTTGCCCTGTCGTTGGCTCTAAAGAAGCTGCATGTCTGAGGTTAAATTCATCCTATTGCACACTATAGGTCTAAGGGTCTCTCAGAACAAAACAAAGGTTTCCACATCAATCTTGCTAAAATAAAAAACAATTCAGAATTGCTGCTGAGAGTTTCCTCTTGGGCTAAATGGAAGAATGTGTTTAACTGGACAAATTCCCAGAATTAATGCCACAGAAATTTGCATTTAAAAAAACCAACAATCAGCATTTAGAAGTGGAAAAACCATTGCAAAGATCGGTTCTAAGAAATTGGTTTCAAAACCGCCTTCACATGCATGCACTCTCTGAATTGCTTCTTTCCCAACATGTATTTTTTTAAGACATTTATTTAGTGCATTTTGGTCTCTTTCAGAATGTTTAACTTTTGGTGAACTCTGAAAAATCTATCTATTCATTAACAAAATTAGGACAGCATTTGTTTGGTTTTCCCAGAAAGAAAGCTTGCTGCTATATGTGTTGCCGTTAGGTCCACTGCAGACATAAACAACAATAAATTGTCCTGCTGCATTGAGGCATATAATTTTCTTAGTTTTCTTTAACAGGAAACTCCCTTTAAGAAGACAGGGTAACTTCTAACTTCAAAAATGCTGTAATAAAATAGAAAAAAAAAGAAGAAAAAAAGAAGAGTTGCTTTGGCTGAAACAAAAATAACCTTTTCCAAGAGCAAATTAATAAGGTACATCATTATTCTCAGGTGTAAACAAGTGTAGGGGTTTAAACCGGAGTTTTTTATAGCTGAAGTGGAAATATGTTCCATAAAAAGAAAAAAAAAATTGTTCATAAACGTTGATTCCTGTTTTTTTATTTTTCAACCTCAGTAATTTAGGTGGCATGTGTTGGATTTTGATTTTGTCCTAAAGGTATTGGTTTAGCATTTTATAACATAATATTTGAAGAATACTGTTGGAATCCACGGGAGCAAACAAACACATGTTGCCTGCATACCTAGTAGTCTAGTGATTTACTGTGGTGAGAAATTGCCCCCACATTTTATGGTTTAACCTCAGTACTTAGTTTCTTAAGGGTTCAAATAAGTTGAACTTGCTTTTCTCAAGGATACCACTGTCTCACATTTAACATTTGTTCACTGCCTGGAACATCTTTCCAAAATAATATATTTTAAATATCTGTATAGTTTATGAAAACACGATTTCATGTGATATGAATAACAACATGACCATTTGCTGACACAGAAAATGACTGAATTAAATCTTATATTCTTAAACAGAATAAGCTTTATTATTGACGAAAGCATTACTTTTATAATTGGGGTGCTGCCACAGTGAGCAAAATAAAAATAAAGGCAAATTTATCTCAATGGTATTTTAAAACCGAAGGAGATAAGATGCTATATAGCCACCAATTATTCAAGAGAACAGGAATTAATGTTTCGGTAGTTTGGTTTTGTTTGCAGACTTCTTGGGAGTCAAACGTCTCAGTAAGGATTTGATCACACAGAGCATGGAGGTGCACCAGGCAGTTTGGAGTGCACAGGACCTGCTGGGACTGCACAGGTGAGACAGGACTGACTGGGTTATGCTAACCACAACGGAAATTTGTCCTTTGTCTTTGGCCTCTGTTTGCTATCTTTTAACCCCAAGGGAAGGAATCTGGCCAGTTTCTTCAGGTATAGTCTACCTGACATATTTTAAGCCTAGGCAAAAGGTACAAATCATGATGTAGGACTGCGTACGTGGAGCTTTGTAGTCCCCCAGTACCAGGCTTTTTTTCAACAGTTTCTCCACCCAGTATGCCTTCTCCCTAGAATGTGGATCTTAAATGTAGTTTTATAAGCTGCAACTACAATTGTGTGTTCTGAACATAAATTTTGAGTGGTGAAGGAAATAGACTTTTCCAAGTGACACAGTATTGATTCTGATCCCAGTGTTTAGAAAGCAAAAACCATGCAACGTAAGAGAAGACTTAGCAATTTCTCTTAATTGATGTGTTTGATGACTCCTTGAGAAAAATGCATCAGACTGCCTTCAGGTGCTTGGATATCAAAGCTTCCGAAAATGCTTCTGGCAGATAAGTCAGTCTCTTTCTCTGCTGCTGACACTCACTGGTGGTTTTCTCAGTCCAGTAGCAATCCATCATTTGGCACGAAGAATGCCAAGTTAGACAAATGCATTTTCAGCACACCACATGCTGCATCCCAAAGTGCTCCTTTACAGCAACATGCTCCTTCCTCACAGGTAGAAAAAACAGTGGAGTGACTACTCCAAAGACCAGACAGTGTTAAGGTTCATTTTAAAAGGTGCTTCAAAGCTGCTGTAGCTCTTCAGCACAAACTTGGCCCTCCCTCATGAAGCAAGCAGCCAGAAGGGAAAAATGAGGGACCTTACAAAGGTGAGTGAAAAAGAATGGTTTACTTCTCCAGTCACTGCTTTTCATGGTTCAAATGTGTTCATGCTTCTGTTAGCAGGTGCTTTCTTACTACAGGTGCTGTCCTGAATGACAGCTTTAGTGGAGATGTTCCAATTCAAATTACAATAAATAAGGCATAGCTTTGTTTTGTTTTGCTTTGCTTTGTTTCCTTTTGCTTTGAAGTAAAGGGAAAAAACCTATTGCATCAGCTGACTTTGGGATGTGGTGTGCTCTCTGTCATTTTACATCTCTAATCCAAGGCTGTCTTTCTAAAAAAGATACCTTAGCTCAGTGACTAATTATGACCTTTATGCAGAAATTACTGGGTGAAATTCCATTGCCTGTGTTATGCAGAAGATCAGACTGTACAGGTCCTTCTTGGCTTTAAAATTTTCTAAATCCAAGTTCCAATTCAAATTCTAACACATGTAATCTTACTTACAGATTTCCCCAGAGGCTTCTATAAAAGAATACTGCATTTTCTTCCTGTTGAACACTGCTCACTGACAGTACTTTGACAGAGATTACATGATCTACTTCAGTGGTGCACAAAGAAGAATGATGGGAGCAATTT
>WKFP01013947.1:70916-108654 GCA_011057875.1 Pterocles orientalis | reverse complement strand
CCCCCGCCCTATCTCGGGCAGGAAGGCGCCCCTTGCTCTCCGCTCCCCCTCACCCCCCCACCCGGTTTCGCCCGTTTCTTTCCTCCGTCGGCAAACAGGGAAGAGGAGAAGATGCATTTCGCGCCGCCGGGGCTGCTCCTCGCTCAGCTCCACGCGTGCATCTACTGGAGCTGCCTGTGGCCCGCCAGCTGCCAACCGCCGCCGCGCCGCGACCCCCCGCCGCCCCCCGCCGCCTGGAGGCAGCGGATCCAGTGGGAGAACAACGGGCAGGTGTATAGCCTGCTCAGCCTCGGCTCCCAGTACCAGCCTCCCCGGCGCAGGCAGGCGGCGGAGGCGGCGGGCAGCCCCATCCTGCTGCTGCGGAACAACGGCACCCTGCCGCGGGGGGCCGCCGCCCGAGCCGCCGCCGCCGCGCAGCCCCAGTCCCAGCCCGCCGCCGCCGGCCAGGGGAGCTCCGGCGCTCGGCACTGGTTCCAGGCCGGCTACCAGGCTCCCTCCGGGGGTCGCGCTGCCGGCGGGCAAGGAAGCCAGGGGGCCGCCGCCACCCCCGCGGCCGCCGGGGCGTCCCGGAGCGCCTCGTCGGGGGCGTCGCGACCCAGCGGCCCCACCAACCCTGCCGGTGGCACCGGGACCGACGGCAACCGGAGCAGCACGGGGGCCGGAGGCCTGCCGCCTCTCAGCAGCTTCAGACCCGGGCGGGAAGATGTCATGGTAGGAGACGACCCCTACAACCCCTACAAGTACACGGACGATAACCCCTACTACAACTACTACGACACCTACGAGAGGCCCCGCCAGGGCAGCAGGTACAGACCCGGCTACGGCACCGGCTACTTCCAGTACGGTAAGAGCCCTCGTTTCCCGTCCCGTCCCGTCCCATCCGTTCCCTCCCTCCCGCCGGCCCCGGCCCGGCCACGCCGGTGCCAGCGCGGCGCGTCGCGATGGGACGCGGTGTGCCGGGGGTCGGCGGCCTCGCCGGCTCCTCGCTCGGGACAAAACGCGGGCAGGCAGGCGTTTGCACGGCTCCCGGCCCGAGGGGCGCCCGGTGGCGCCAGTCCCCGCGGCTGGGGTGCTGGCGGAGCGAGCTGCGGGGGCACGGCGGGAAGGCCCCCGCGGGGGTCCGGGTGTCGTGCTTGTGAAGCTGGTCTTTGAGAAAAGCCGAAGGGCCCGAGCAAAAGGAAGAGCGAGCTTTACGGGGGCAGGGGTCTGCAGCAAAACGACGGCTCGTAACAAGTGGGATGGAAGCCAAATATTTGCAGACGTGTCCTGGGTTGATCTTGCTGTTATGTGGTTGGTTTGATGAACTGCAGGTCTCCCTGACTTAGTCCCGGATCCCTATTACATCCAAGCGTCCACATATGTCCAGAGGATGTCCATGTATAACTTGAGATGTGCTGCCGAGGAGAACTGCTTAGCAAGGTAGGCATCGCGCTGGCATTTGCCTTCTCACTGTGGGTTCTTGTGCTCCTGCACCCACAGCAAAGCACCTGAGGACATGGCGAAGAGCAGAGGAAAGTGAGGCTGGAGAGCCCGAGGAGACATACCCCAGTCTGTAACATCCCTCTAAGCCAGTGGCAGGTGGTAGGATGTGGACATAACAAAATGATGCCACCATATTAGAGAAACAAACTACAGATGTTTTGAAGAACCTACATTGTATGAAAAGTTATATTGCACAATTTTATTGTCAGGCTCATTTGAATATATCTGAATTTTGCAAAATGGAGGCACGTAAAAAAACCCACTTGAATCTGGTGATTTTCATCTACCTCCTTTAATCCAACCAGATCATATTCTACTCCATTAAAAAAAGCCTGTTCTTAACCCTCACAAGTTACTATTAAAATTACAACATGCTGATTGTTTCTGGGCCTATGCCTTGTAACATCTCTTAAGACAAAATCTCCCTGAAAAGTGTTTCAAAGTCTCTTAATGGGTTGAAATAACAGCTTTGCTATGAAGTTAGGTCCTATCCAGTTGGCAAAGAGGGCTTTTTCCTGTTTTGTTTGGAAAGAAATCAACATGGCTGCTTATAACCATTTAACTTGTTTGATACCTTATCATACAAAACAGATTTATTTATTTACCAGCATCATTAATTGATGTCAGACTGTTTCCCAGGGTCATGCTCTTCACTTGCTGGAAAAAAAACCCATGGCGTAAGAAGCAGTATGTTTTTTGTAACTTCACAGTGAAGACCAATTGAAATGTTCTTCCTGGCTACCAACTGATTAAAATATTCCAGTATTTAAGAGACTGTAGATAATAGGTATGTGAAATAGGAAAATATAGCCTGAGGCATGTATTTATTATTTTTTTTTACAACAGAAACAAACATGTCTTGTGTGATCTTACATACACATTGAGTTATGCTGGTTAACAGGAACTAATGATGTATTTTTGGTACCAGAGTAATTTTAAAGCTACGTGGTGATCTGCTTCAGAGATGGCAGCAGAGAGCCAGTGGTCTCACTCCTTTTTGTATGATTAGAAGGAGGTCTGAATCTTACTCAGGTCTTGGTCTGACACCAGGCACTTCTGAGCGTACCATGTGGAATTCCTGTGCATCTCCAATGGAAGAGCTTCAAGGGTGCTGAAAAGATCTGTGCTATCAGTTACCTTTGAGACAATATAAAGTGTTTTTTAAAGTGTTCCATGCATATACTTAGGACTCTTTTTTGCATTATTTCAGTTCAGCTTACCGAGCAGATGTTAGAGACTATGACAATCGGGTGCTCCTGAGATTCCCCCAAAGAGTGAAAAATCAAGGCACATCGGATTTTCTGCCCAGCAGACCCCGTTATTCATGGGAGTGGCACAGCTGTCACCAGTGAGTGAATTGCTCAGTATGGTACCTTCTAATAATCTTTTCCAGTAACAAACTGCCACTTAGGAGGTGACATTTTCTAAAACCACAGTGAAGTGTGTGGTGGTGGTGGGGAAGCCATGGGGAAACTTTAGCCTTTTACTGTCTGATTAATTTTATGGAAGTGGTACCTAGTCTTTATATAGCCACATGAAACCAAGAAGGATATGAAATGTGTCTATAAGTATAGAACTCTTAAAAGTGTAACTGCATTATAAATACAAGTCTCAAATCAGTTTTGACAGTGGCACCTTCTCCCTTTAAGTATATTTTACGTAGGTTATAGTCTAGTTACATTTAAGTGGAACTAGTAAATAAAAGTCCCAGTCATGTTACAGTAGCTGTGGAAACTCTTAAATGTGCATTTACTAGCATGTTCACTATCATAACATAATTGTGAACACAGCCCCATAGTTCTTAACCTGAATTTCATTGTTTAGTTCTTGACAAGGAATGGTCTGGTCAATACGGAAAAGAGAAGATACTGAGTTGACTGATCCTGTTATCAGTATCCTTATATCATGATACTTTCACGTAGCAGTATTACTCTAGAAATAGCAGAATGGCTGGAAACATGGCAAGGCAAATGTGCTAAAACATTTTCAACATTTTGGGAGCAGGTAACACTGCAAACTTGTACGTTTTCAGAAAATCCACATTCAACAGTTTGCAGGTTTCTTCTAATTTTTGCTATTTCATAGCAGGACCAATTGTAAGATACTAGAAAGCTTACCTTACTTCCACCTTAACTTAAAATACAATTCTGCTGCTATGGGTACATAAGTGATAATATTATTCTATTAAAAAAATAATATGTGATGTAGGCTTGATCTAAAGACCCCAGGAGTCAATGGAATATTTCTCTCCAGCTTTAGAGGCTTTAAGCTTTGAACGGAAAATCAGTATCATTAGAACAAATTATTTCAAAAAAAGGCTGATACTACTAGTTTATAAATCTTGTAGGGATCAAAAAGCTAAAACTAAATCAAACCAAACAAAAAAAGCCTCCATAAATGCTCTAGTTAAATCCCACCCCTGAAAAAACCTACCACCACCAAAAAGTCCTAACCCTAGTGCTTACAAATGGATAGAGAGCAATACAAATCTTCCATTTGCAGAAAAGCAGTTTCTTACTCTGCCATGATTGCTCAGCTATCACTATCCAGATGCAAAGTTGTTGATTCAGTTCTTGGACTGATGTTGATTCATTGAACATCAACTCTGATGTTGATTCAGTTCTTGGACACCAGATACATTGGCTACAAAAAAAACCCGCATTTCTCATGATCATTTCCATGACAGTGAAACAAGCTCATTTGGAAATGAACTATAACTGCCAGTTAGTTTGGCTAGCCATCAGACGTCACCGTTAGTCATCATCATCATCATCAACTGTGGACTGGTTTTAGTGTTCTTGACATGAGTGTCTATGACACTTGTGTGCTCCTCTTAACAATGTGTTAGAATTCTGTTTAATTATATATTTTTCATATACCTCTTGAGCTGAAAGCATTCATAAGTAACAGCAGCCAAATAGTGCACAAAGTGCAGGTAGGTAGTACAAGTTTAGTTTTCCATGTGTTTGGGAAAAGTTAAATTACAAGAATACAGTAAATTATAAGAAGGTGTCCCAAGTCCACAGTAAGAGCTAGAACTCACTTTGTGTGACAGCAAGAAAAAGGCATCACTGTGTCCAGACCAAAAGCATACACCCTTCTGAAACAGAGAGTACATTAAGCATAGACTACAAATATTGTTGACATCAGATGAGATTTGCATTGCCAGTATACAGAAGTGGATTTCTTTATGCAGATTTTGTTTTCACTGATGTTATGAATGTGTTGCATTGATTGAGGGCCATGGAAATGTGGAAGTAAATTGCTGGGTTTTTGCTAGCTAGTAGCAAACTACTCTGGAATTTATAGTATGTAAGGTAAACATTCCTAACGAAACTGGCAAAAGGCAGTTATAAGATGTACAATTCAAATATGTACTACTTAATACTTGCTATTGTTATTGGAAAAGAGCTGAAACAGGAAATTTGGAAAAACAGTGCTGCTATGGAGTCTTTCCCTTAACAAATTAAAATCTATTATTTCTTTATAGAAAATGGCATTTTTGTAGTAATTGAAAATGAGAATAATGAAAATAAGACTTAACTGAATAGCCAGTAACAGGAAGGTATACCAAAACACATGTTCTGTGTAATGAATAAAATTTGGCCACATCTAACAGAAGGTAGATCAAATAGGAATATGTTAAAATGCTGTTGACAAGATCTGATTAGTTTTAATCACGTATCTATGGTTTAACAGACATTATCACAGCATGGATGAATTCAGCCACTATGACTTGTTGGATGCAAGCTCACACAGAAAAGTTGCTGAAGGACACAAAGCGAGTTTCTGTCTTGAAGATACCTCCTGTGATTATGGATACTATAGACGGTATGCATGTACAGCGCATACACAGGTAAGAGTTGGTTCAGAGACTGCCAACTCTCTTTCCCCTCACTGATTTATCTTTGGATATTTTTTCTGCCAATCATCTGATGCCCTAAATTGTCCAATGCCCGAACTAGCTTTGAAATTCTCCATTATAGAGGCCAGATTAAGAACTTTGAGACTTTGAATTTACCCATGTTCTGCTAAATGTGAGCATCTCAATAGCAATAAAATGCAGGGACACTCATTAGGCTAGTGTCACTGGTAACTCACTGAACTATATTAAAACACACCAAAAGTTCTCGTGGTTATAAGAATGGACAAGGAAGCTAAAGGGAACTCCAGACAGAGTCAGTAAAGAAGTTGTTTCCAGTGTTCATTCCCCACAAACAGCTCAATGATATTCTTGGCTGGTCCCAGCGTTCATAGCTAGTATTTTCTCCTTGCAGAGCATGAGGCTGCAAGGTGCTGAATTCCCTTAAAACCTATAGCTACAGGCTGGCAGTCCAACAAAGAAAACTTAGAGCATAGTTTTATGCATGTATAGAAGGCTGTTAAAGAGAGTTGCAGCCACATGAACATTATGATACGCAAATGTAAAGCAAATGTAATGCTGTGGCTTACTAAGGGAACAGAAAAACAACTGAATGTACCACTATGATTTTACACAAATGCGCGATAGACTCCTACCTCGAATACTGCATGGAGTTCTGGTTACCACCGGCTGTGGTTTAACCTGGCTGACTGGCAGCCAAATACCACGCAGCCACTTGCTCACCCTCCCCCATTCCCCAAGCTGAAACCAGGACACCACCCCTCAAAGCTGCTACAGAAAAAGCTAAAAAAACCAAAGCAATCAACTCCAGGAGAATAAGGATGATCAGCAGTGTAGTATGGCTACCACACAGAGATTTCATAGACTATTCCATTTGGAAAATTAGAAATAATACCAAATCTTAAGTGGTCCTTGATAGAAAGAGGAAATTGTTGATATTCACTGCTTCTCACAGCACAAAAATTTAAGGATATCCAAAAGAACTGTCAGACAACAGCTTTAAAACAGAGTGGAGTGACACATGAATAAAGCATTAAATTCCTTGCCATAGGATATTGCGGAGACCAAAAATATCTCCATGGGTTCCAAAAAAAGTTTAGGCAAAGTAACAGAGCCTATTAAACACAAAAATCTGATGGTACCCCATGTTTTAAATACAGTTAAATGCCTGGTGGAAGGAATGCCTTGGTAAAAGACACAGCACATCCCATTTCTTATGTTCTTTTCTCCTCAAGCATCTGCTGCTGACCACTGTCAGAGACATGACACTGAGCTTGATGTATCTATGGTTTAACTCAAGGTGGCCATACTTATATGTAAACTTGTATCCCTTATTCTGCAGTTTTTAATCTAGAAGGTAGTTATTTTATCACAGAGAAATAACAGCTATAGCTTCCCTGGCTGACATGTCCACATTTGAATTTTAAATATAATGAATGATCTGCAATATGTAAAGGCTTTGAAGACGTTTTATAAATATCTTTTCTCCTTCTGTACACTATGACATCTAAGCAACATACGTATTTTACAGCTGGAGTATTTGTGTCACAAGAGTCATGGCTGCGTCAGCTTTTCCACTGGAAGCCCATATTTCAGGGGGTTGTAATTGGACTGTAAAACTTTCCTCCAGCCTCAGACTTGGCACATACATGTGAGAGTCTGAGCTGATCACCAGCTGAATTCCTGCAGGGCTTGGGTTTTGAGCCCTCTGTGTTTCAACAGATCAGTTTTGCCCAGAGCAATCTGTATTGGCCGTGGCTAAAGATAACAGATTTGAATCACCAATACATTCATATATGGAGATTCTTACTAATGTACCTAACAAAGAAGTTTTCAGAAAAGATTAATCTGTAAGAAAGGCTACATTTTGAGTTCTCTATTTGCCTGAAGAGATGCCATTTCCATGCAAACTCAATGTGAAAATGGCCCTAGGCTCTAGTATTCAAAGATGTCACTTTGGCAGAGAACATCTGTAGTCGACCGGCGGAGTTCGTTATAATCAGCGCAGGGGGCTCCCTGCGATCAGCGCGCGAAGTTCTTGGACACCACCCGGACGAGCCAATTATGATGAAAGTGAAAGCCATTTATTGTGTGTTGCGCACTTGCTTTTATACAGAGCTCTTTCAGATTTGGCAGCTACTGATTGGATACAATAATTCAAAATTCTTAATAACAAAATCACTATTGGCTACTTTCAATCCTGGGAACGTAACCTTCGAAGCTATGTCAACACAACCCCAAAAATAACTTAGTTCTGCTAATTAATTTCTCTCAGTTTCTCCTTATCTTCCTCACGTCCTGCATATTTGGATGCCTCTGCACATCTGGTTGCTTTTCTTCTTTCCCAAGATCCTTTATCAACCTTATAATTACAAAGCCTAAAGTTAGTATCATAGCTAAAATTCTCCTTCAGCACAAAGCACCCCTACAAACATCTATAGCAAAAAGTTGCATCATTCCTAAGGGCAGAGACAGGTTCCAACATGGTGATCAAGTTTGTAGTCAAGGACCTCAGAAGCTATTTACTTGAGATTTACAGATATTGAAGTACAGTCTTTGGTCAGTTTTGATTTTATTCTCACCTTTTGTAAAGAACAGTGAGTAACAGCATCAACAATATTTACGTAAAAAGGAACACTGTCAAAAGTGATAATAAAATGCAGGTAAAATCCAGATATCTCAACAGACGAACAACTATCAGTAGTATAGGTGTTTATTATGCATCAGTAGTAAAGTGCTGTCTATAAAAGTGGTATGTTAGAATCATAGAATCATAGAATCATAGAATCATAGAACGGCCTGGGTTGAAAAGGACCATAGTGATCATCTAGTTTCAACCCCCCCGCCATATGCAGGGCCGCCAACCACTAGACCAGGCTGCTCAGAGCCACATCCAGCCTGGCCTTGAATGCCTCCAGGGATGGGGCATCCACGACCTCCCTGGGCAAACTGTTCCAGTGTGCCACCACCCTTTGGGTGAAAAACTTTCTCCTAATCTCTAACCTAAACCTCCCCTGTCTTAATTTAAAACCATTCCCCCTTGTCCTATCACTATCCACCCTCGTAAACAGTCGCTCCCCCTCCTGTTTATAGGCTCCCTTCAAGTACTGGAAGGCCGCAATGAGGTCTCCCCGGAGCCTTCTCTTCTCCAAGCTAAACAAGCCCAGTTCCCTCAACCTTTCCTCATAGGAGAGGTGCTCCAGCCCTCTGATAGTCTTAGTGGCCCTGCTCTGAACCCTTTCCAAGAGCTCCACGTCCTTCCTGTGCTGGGGGCCCCAGGCCTGGACACAGTACTCCAGATGGGGCCTCACAAGAGCCGAGTAGAGGGGCACAATCACCTCCCTCTCCCTGCTGGCCACCCCTTTTTTAATGCAGCCCAAAACACAGTTGGCTTTGCGGGCAGCAAGCCCGCACTGCCGGCTCATGTCCAGCTTCTCGTCCACCAGGACCCCCAAGTCCTTCTCCGCAGGGCTGCTCTCAAGGAGATCTTCCCCCAGTTTGTATAAATACCTGGGGTTGCCCCGACCCAAGTGCAGCACCTTGCACTTGGCCTTATTAAACCTCATTAGGTTTAAACACCTAATGTTAGCCTAACACCTAATGTTCTAGTTTAGCTATTCAAAAACAATGCTGAGAAAAAATAAGCCTCATTTCCTGAGGTAATTTTCTTAGTGAAATGTGATGTGAACTTCAGTCTGAGTGTCCCTATCATCTACAATGTTACTATTCCTAATGATTTTTTGACATGCATCTTAACTTCATTTTTAAGGGACTGAGCCCTGGCTGCTACGACACTTACAATGCTGATATAGATTGCCAGTGGATTGATATTACAGATGTAAAACCTGGAAATTACATTCTGAAGGTAAGTGTATTGGGAGTGGGCAGGTTTGGGGTTTTTTTTTTGTTTGTTTTTTTAAAGAAACAAATCATATGCATGTGTCCTTTTGAATGTAAATTATCAATTCAGACCTGGAAGTAGACAACACTTTGCTTTCTTCCTTCAAGGTGAGTGTAAACCCGAGCTATTTGGTGCCTGAATCTGATTACTCCAACAATATAGTACGCTGCGATATACGCTATACAGGCCACCATGCGTATGCCTCTGGCTGTACAATTTCACCGTAAGTACATTCCTTTGTCTTTGCAACTGTTTTATATTCATAGTACTAAAGTTTACAAACAGATCTATAAAGCTTAGAGATTTACTTCCTATTGAAAAAAATAACTCCCACCATTAATTCTAGTGGTATCAATTTCTTCAGTATGTTTCGTGGATTTCAGGATCTAGTGTGTTAATTCAAAATTCAGATGCTACATCTCAAAGGTCTTTTTTGGCAGGAATGATGGGAACAGTTGCTTCACTGTTGATAACTGCATAGTTTTCAAATCCTGACCTCTGGTAAATAAACTATTTCTTTAAGGCTAGCACTAATTTTTAGAAATTATTTATGCTTGAAAAACAATCATAAGTGAGAATTTTGCTCTTGCAATTGTGCCATCAGGATTTATAACACTTTCAAAATTGCTGCTTCTCTTTCGGCTAGTAGATAACCACCGCTGGCTCACGTCTTCTTTGTATTTGCACTGAAACCTTTCTGTGCTCGTTCAGTACCCATTTATAGCATCCACACAGAACCGTTGAGCAGTTACAGAGCTCTTAAAACTTTCTGCAAAATCCCACACATGTATGTTACTTTGCTGCTGCTGCTGACACAGCAGCCATCCTCCCTGAAACAATTCTTCCAGACACACTCCATTTACAGTATAAACAATGCTACAATTATGCCTTTTTTTTTTCCATCCAAAAAGGCTAATTCATTTAATGTTCTCATGGTAGAGATGGTAAGTAGCTTACTTAGTATCTGTGAAACACACACACCAGAAGCAATTGGTCTTCTGTAACACAGAGGTCAGCAGGTCTCAGGATAATATTAGTTGCTCATACTAAATATTTATCAAGAGGTTTCATTTGGATCGCATAAGGAGTGAGTATTAACATTGTATAGAGTTTCATGTGAGGCAGAGTCCGGGGCAGTAAGCTAAAAGTAAAGTAAGTGACATAACAGCAGCAGTGAAACAAACGTACTGAATTAATGTGACTATTGCTTAATTAGACTTTAAAGTATTAATTCCGTACTTTGTATGAGGAAACCACTAATTCAGAAAAACAGGAGAAACATTTTTTCACACCAGTGTGGAGATCTGTATTTATAATCACACTTTGGTCATAAATGCGACAAGTTAAGTGGCTTCAGCAGAATCCTCTATTTGTTTTTGCCATGTCGTGGTCAGATTTGCAGGAAACAAAGGAAGAAGAACAACAGGCATCCTGCAAGTCGTGAGCAATTATTTTTGGTGAACCTGTGGCAGGAGCTTTTCAAGCATTTCTCTGTAATGGGACAGACTGATTGGTACTTTCGGAACACCGTTTCTGTTCATATTCACGTGGAAGGGAAATCTATGCTTTCTGCCTTTAACTTATAGTCTCCCCATCTTACCTCTGTAAATGTTATCGAGTAAACAGGGTGAAGAAACAAAATTTTTGTTATTGTTTGTTGACCTGCACCTTCAAGCTGACAAAAGGGTATTTAGCAGATACTCTTTTTTTAATCTACTTGGTTATCTGCATAACATGTGTCTTTTCTTTTGACAGATACTGAGGAAGATGCAAGAAAATGGATGAAATGGTGTCAAATGTTTTGAACTGAAGTATCTTTATATAAACTTCAATAGGATGTAAACACTATACAAACAAAACTACAGAACATACACACATACACCCAGACACGTGAAGGGACTTTGAAGCACTTCAGCTGCTTCTCAAATTTGTAACTGGATTTTAAGCATTTAAATTGGCATTACTTTTATTACTATTCAAATGTGTGGAACTGGTGATTCATGCACAGATACTTTAAATTTTGAAAATCTAACTCATTCATAAAAACATGAGCATTTCTTAATTCTTGAAAATTTGGAGTTTAGGTGATAATAGACTTCAGTGGGAATATTAATGGTGAATGAGTTGAATATATTTCAAAAGGTAGCAAAAATTTATGTAGAATGAGTTAAATAAAATGCAATAGAAAGCACTAATGTCAGCTAACTCAGAAAACCAGCTTAAAAGTAATGCTACAGTACCATTAAAATAAAATTTGCTAGAACATGTTGATATGAATGAGAAAAGTATGTTCAGTTTTCAAGGAATATTAACATATAGCAGAGAAATACATATATATATATATATCAGTTATACCCCTGCAAGAAAAGTTATGTTTACATTTTTAATACATTAGAAGTTTTTCCATTTTCTTAAGTGAAAAACAGATGGGGTACTGAAAGAAACCTTTCATCTGTGGAAATGAATTAAAGAATTTATCCACCTTTCCATGTTCAAGAGATTTTTCAAGGTGGGGCTTTTAAAATACTTCTGCAATCTTAATGTGGATAAAAATAAATACCTGTCAAGAAGAGGGCTCTTAGAGATGATGAAGAGACCCTGATGCAGTCATCTGTGAAAAACATCCAACTTGAACAGGTTAACCATCAAAATAATACAGGCAATTATCTCAGGTGGCACCACAAACAGAAGTAGGTCAGAATCTCTAACTAAAGTATTTTTATCGTGAAAAAGCCTACTACCTGCTTCCCCCTTAAGTACTGTATTTGATTTTTAAAATGCATATCTCAGTATTCAAACAATGACGTTGAAATATGTAGAGAGGGAGAACAAAAGTCAATGTATTTAACATCCTACTTCAGGCTGTTCAGGAACCAAGTACAACATTGTTAAGGGGAAAAACTTCCAGAACAAATTAAAAGTTTTTGCTGAACTGCTTAACTGGTGCTGGGTACACCACTCGTCCTCCCATCCCCAAGTTATTTTGCTTTTGCAGTGCACCCTGCTGTAAGCTACAGTAGCTGTGATTTTGTTTTTAACTGTGAAATAACATATCACAAGGGGATCTGGTGGGTTTTTTTCAGAAGATTTCTGATCATATAAAATGAAGGATCTACTTTTTAAACAAAGGGACCTAGAAATATTGATTGGTATTGGTTAAATTTAATCAGCAGTTCAAAACACCTAATGAAACATGGAAAGCTCAGTGTCTTTAAAAAGAATGAAAAATACACATGCTATTCAGAGTATAGTTAAAAATGAAAAATCTGAGCAATAGGAAGAGGTTTTATTATCACTATTGAGAATACTTCAGGCATTTGGAAGAATTTTACGGAATAGAACCTTGTGGATATAATTTGGAAGTTTTATGAATTACCATGATATCCTTTGAGGATCAACTTGTTCTTTACTACATATATTTAAGCTTATTTCATGATTATAAATTATTTCCACCTTAATCATAACTTGGTTACAAATTCGCACAGCTAGTATGTATACTTCAAAATAATCTAAGAACCTGCAACCCAGTGATTACTACCCAACACTGGGAGTGGGTGCAGAATGAATACCATTTATACCTGCAGGTCCCTGTTTGTTTGCTGAGAGATCCATTTGAGCAATCAGTCACCAGTATGGGCAATGAACAGAAGCAAAATTTGGAAACTAGATGCATTAGAAAGCCATTTGTTACATACATCTGCAAAAATGAGGGTCTGTTTAAAGTCTAGGCTTCTGAAATCTCAGTCCAAAGAGTTTTTAAGATTAAAAGGTGTTAAGGGATGCAAGTGCATTCACTTTTCTATAGACTTAGGTCAAAATTGGGGTGAAAGTCCTGAGAGCAGCTTGGGCATGGACACAAAAGCTACTGTAATGGAAGCTAGGCTGTGGGCATGGGCTGCTTCCTGGTAAGAGGTTGCATGCTCGTACCTCATTGTGCCTGATGGTGAATGTGGGATAAAGAGCACTAGCTGGACACAGAGCATCCATAGAAATTGAGTTTATCCCTCAGCTTACGAGGCAGTAACCTGCTTACATGTCTATACCCAAACTACTTGCAGAACTCCACTGAAGTCATCAAGGAGGACCTTGAGCAAGGTGTAGGTGGACCAAGTTGTAATACTGGACTTGGTCCTTTCGGCGGGAATGGCCTGGTTCGGAAAGGTGTTGAACGCCGTAACATTGAATTTTGGGGATATTGTAGCTACAAAAATGTAGCTTTTTTTTCTTCCGTAGCAAAATATTGTATTTGTTTTGAAATGTGTGTTAAGCAACATGACAGTGATGTACAATAACAGAAAAATTGCCTAAGATAACATGAACAGTCTATTTAGAAAAGGGATTTTAGGATTAAAAAAAATGTGGAATGTGACTTTTAACTTCCCCCGTTTAATGATAGTAAATCACAATGCAGTAGAAGAGTTTATTATATAGCATGTGTAGAAGTAGTTCTAAATATGGGAGTGCCAACCAGTATTTTCAGTATCTTGGCTCTGCAGTTTTGACCCAGACACCTTACTTACTTTTTTCATACTGGAATATATTTGTGGGATTATGTGCATTTTTGTTGAAAAAAAATTTAAAAAATTGTTTTGATAAAAGCATTGGGCTTATTCCCATCATCTTTGAAAGGCATCTTGCAATTGGTCTCATTGGGAGCAAAATGAGATTTAAATTTTGTGAGAATTCTGGAATGAATTTGCTGTCTTGCAGTCGCAAATTTCCTTTGAAAAAACAAATCGTAAAAATGTGTGTGAAGCAATTACCTCCCACATTTCAGATCTTTAGATAAAAATTGCACATAAGCAACATATTGTATTGTCAGGCTCATTACAGGAGGGGTTTGTTATATATTTTTTTTAATCCTGAAATGCACATTTGATACTTGCATATTTCTAGACAAAAGTGTAACAAAAATGACAGATTGGTCACCAATGGAACCAACATATTATGTAGATGATGTTTTTGTGTTAGTAAAAGTCTACTTGTTTTCTCTCTGCTCCAAAGTTTACTGTGCAGTGTTGAATGAGTGCAAACATCAAATGTACCTTCCTATAGTCATTCAAGCATTGTTTGCCGGTACTCATTCAAAACCAGCAGGGTGAATTTCATAAATGAGACATTGAAAGGTGGTTTATCCTGTGTCTCACGTTTATGCTGATAAGGCATTTTAATCTTCTCCAAATCCTAAAAGGTGCTGAAAGATTTTAACTTGAATTAAAACCAAAGAGTATGTTACTGGGAGGTTTTTATTATACAACTAAATGCTACAGATGAGTGAAATGCCACTTCTTTTTGCAACTTCTTTGAAGGTTTTTCATTATTTCCTTCACTTTTCTTCCAAGACTCTTAATAACTTTGCATCTTTATCTGAAGAGTTCTAATTTATAATATTCAGGCACTAGCTTTGTATTCCTCGTTGCACTTTTCATATTCTTGTGTTACATGCCCGTATTATGGTTGCAAGTTTATGTGAAACTGACTTGAATAAAATGTTGCAAGCGTTTTACTTGTCAAAGTATTATACTTAATGCACAGCCCCGATTAATCTCTTAATGAGAAAGCTTCAATTAAAGTTATGTCTATATGAAAATGAGGATGATTCTGTCATGCTGACATGGTCTCAGAAAATGTCACAAGTTAGAAATAAGAAAGAAAAAGTTGCAAGGCATGATAAATTACTTCTCACACAACACAAAGCTTAACACATGAAGGTGTAACAGGACGAGGTATGGTTCGTCTAGATACATATCTGTCTTTACCATGTTGTCTGTCTCTGTAGGAACAGGAACTTGGAAATGACTTTCATAATTTCTACTCAAAAAACTTTATTTTCTTAGGAAGAACATTTGAGCAGTCCATGGTAGAAAGCCTATGTACTCTAAAAAATTGACCAACACATTTAACACTCAGTTACTTTGTTTATCCTTTGTTTACATTCTCTGAGTACAAACCAACCTCCTGCTGCCTCTTCAACCTCTACGCTAAACTGATGAAATAGGCTGAATTGTGAAGCATCTCTTGTCCCTTTGCTGAGGGTTTAATACAGAACAGCATGGTTAAAAACTTTGGAATGTTCACTCTAGTAAGAGTCTGTCAAACACTTAAATATCAACTGACGACACACTTGACTTTGAGTAAATGGAAACTAAAATGATGTAATATCTTTTAAAATTCATAAAATAAATGTAGAATTATTTCAGATATAAACAATGTTGTGATGATGTTTCTGTAATTTATTTAACAAAATTATTCCTACATATTAGAGCTAAGAGGAATTCAAACTGAGACTGAGAATTCCTGCGTTATCGCTGGTGTCCAGAACTTGGTGTGGATTACAATCCATACAAATACAAAAATGCAGTCAAAAATGCATACAATTATTCCCGAAAGCGTATTAAAATTTATTGAAAAAAAAGCATCTCCTAGTTTCCAAGTATCTTCAACCTTCTATTTACTCTCTCATTTTCACATCAGATCACTTGCCTAGTATCAGAAAATGATCTATTGCTAGTCTACAACTAGAAAGCAGCCCAATAAGAAAGTACTGCTGTAACTTAATTTTCATTCAAGCCCTATTTCTCCTGATCTAATACGTCCACAAAAACTGATGAGAAAAATATTTATGACTGTTTGGAAATCTTCAAACTTGTGCTATCGATAGTACTCCTGTCTTTCTTTAAAAAAATAAACTCATTTAAACTAACATTGACTCTCTGACAAGATACTGAAAAATCTGAGATTGTTTTGTCAGTTAAGTGAAATGAAAATATTGTGCCCCTGAAGCAGTCTAGTAGTATTGGACAGTATGTACCCTGAATGAGAACATTTCTTCTATTGTATGATACTGAACTGGAAAGTATGGTTCTCAACGTTTTTAAATCTAATCATCACAGAATGAAATAACTTTCCATATCGCTATAACAATAAGTTGTTAGTACTTAGTGAAAGGTCTCTGTCTAAAGAGTATTACTGATACGTTAAAATAATGAATATGCTGGAAATGTGATGTTATAATGAGAAGAAAATGTTCTGAACTTTATCAACAACATCCAGGCAAGTTTATTGGGTGTATCAGTTCACAAAAAATTGCCCAGTTCCACATAAAGAATATTTTCAAGTCTTAACCATCACTACTCTTCTATATAGTGCGTGAAGGCTGTGATCCAGGTGAGTCAGTAAGCACCAGCTAAAAGTAGTAGTATCTCATTAAAATATAAAGCAATGTCAGTAACCTAATCTCTCATGTTCAGTGTGTGATTTTTTCTTTTCTTCAAGAGCTCAGAAGTGTTTTTGAAGACAAAAAAAAAAAGTTTTGATAAGTCAGGCTTCCTTCAGGAAGAATTCTGCAGCCACAAATTACAGCTGTAAGAATGGAGTAGGAAACTTATCTCAAATGCCAAGATAAACCAATGCTCCTAGATCACTAAGCACATGCAGTAATGCACACTAGAACGTAAGCTCCTTGAAGAGACTTTTTTTTCCCCCAAACTGTTTGCAGTCTTTAACTTTTTGGTCTTTAATGTGAATCAGCTCTTAAAATAGGGTTCTCATCTGCTAAAAGAAAGATAAGCTGTCCATGAAAAACTAGTATAGCAGATGATATCTACCAAAATAAATTTTTCATGCCTTTTTTGGGGCCAGAGAAATCACATCCTGAACAGTTATGGGGCATAGCATAAATGCGTGGCTTTTTCTACAAAATGTGATTGATCCTTACCTACAATACCACAGTAAACAGTTTCCATGTTTTATTTTGATGCTTCTGGCCTTAAATGTTGTCCTATATTGTACAGTAAAATTAACAAAATGAAAAAACACTGGAAGGTTATGTGAATTTCTAATTCCTCTCGGCACCAATGTCATTCACTAGGACAATACCACATACACCAACATTTGGTTAGGATGCACAGAAGAAAGCCTAACCGAGTGGGGCAAAGACATGCCTACATAATTGTCGTGGGTTAAGTACATACAAAATGGACCAGTCTTCAAGAACTCAAGACAGGATGGGAGAATGAGCAGAAATTGCTCATTCATGAGGGGTGGGGGTTAGAGAGAGACAGATGGCCATACCAACCAACTACATTAAAAAATCTAAACTTTTTTCCTGCCATTTCACTCTAATATAATTCCAAAAGGAATACACTGAGGTATTACACAGTGATTGCATGTTTTGGACACATCCAGTAAGTCCACTGTGGAGCCACTGATGGTTAGGCCATCATTGCTTGACTCAGTCCTAAGTATACAAAACTACAAGGAGTACATGAGGTAGGAAGAGACCTCTGGATATCATTTAGTTCAAACCCACTGTCCAAGCAGGGTCACAATCTTTCTGGGCACCTGTTCCGGTGTTCCACCACCTTCACAGTGAAAGAGGTTTTTCTTGTTTAAGCAGAATTTCTTGTATTTTAGTTTGTGCCCATTGCCTCTCATCCTGCCACTCAATAGCACTGAGACGAGTCTGGCTCAATCTTCTTTACACTCTTCCTCCCCTCCTCGTATTCATACACATTGACAAGATCCCCTTTAGTCTTCTCTTCTCCTGAACAGTCCCAGCTCTCTCAGTCTCTATTCGTTTGTCATATACTCCAAGCCCTTAATCATCTTGGTCACTCTTTGCTGGACTCATTCCAATCTGTCCTTGTCCCTCGTGTACTGGGGAGCCCAGTACTGGACACAGCACTCCTGGTGTGTCCTCACCAGTGCTGAGTATAAAGCAACGATCACCTCCGTCATCCTGCTGGCAACACTCTTTCTAATGCAGACCAGGATTCTACTGGTCTTCTTTGCCAAGATATAGAAAAAGATTGTTTTTAATAAGAGTGTAATAGATAGGAAGGACTTCTACACCTTAAGGGATTACAGATTCCACATTCCACAAGTTTACACAGATTTAAGAGCAGACAAATCTGCAGAAAAGAAGTCCATTGACGTTATTTAACACAATAAGCTACAATATCACAACATGTCCCTGAGGTATAAAACTGGAAGCTTGACAAGTTGGAAGTTGGATGATGTATCACTGTGTGCTTCCTCTATCCCTATGCTTAAAGAATCCCTTTTTGACTACTGTTGAAGATACTAGGCTAGATGGACCCTTGGTCTGATGCAGGGCTATTGCTAGGCATTACAAAATTCTACATGAATTGTACAGTGTATTCTTTTACACACACTGCAGTCATTTACCAAGTTTCTACACTAATTTGATTACGACGAGATTATGAAAGATAAACAACACTGTTAAGGTTATTTAGATAAACAACACTGTTAAGGTTAATTACAAGTTCAGAACTTGTTTCGACTAAGCAGTAGGAAAAGACCTTGAAGAAAAACACAATGAAGATTTTATATCATATCCCAATCAAATGAACTCCCAAACTCAGAATGGCACTGAGAAATCAAATGTTTCTCAGTCCACAAAGACCCTTCAGTTTTTCAGTATTCTTTCAGAAAGTGCAAGACAGACATTTTGGAGTACCCAAGTATATCCACCAGGACAATAGTATTAAAGATACTCTTTCAGTTCTTCAAATCAGCAGTATAATCAAAGGACAGAGATCACAATCTAACAGCTCAATATTTTATTTCTCTCCAGAAATTTTCATACCATGCATACACTGATTGGCTTTTCCAGCTACCTGAGACATTAATGAATTTGTGAAATCTGTTTTAAGAATCACTTACGTTTTCTCAGTTGACATATATTTGATAATATAGTCCTAGGGCTATCACCTCAGTATTTTGTATTCTTCCCTCTCTCTTGACATCCAAGTTCTCATACAGTTTCAAATACATTTTTAAACAACAACAAAAAAAGCTCCAAAGAATTTGTACTGCTCTTGCAGGGCACAAATGATGTTCCTAAATGTTCCATGTTAGGGTGTATTTCATTAATGGTAGCACTACCTAATGGGACTTATGAACACCGCAAGACCATACATTAATCAACAGACACTACATTGAATAAGTGAAGCAGCCTTCATTATTAACAGATAGTAAGTTCTAGCAGGTGCTATTTCATAGGTTGCAAAGGTTAAGGTCAGTATAACAAAAATGTTCAAACAGCAGTTGTTACTTCATAAGAAAATACTATGGGATGCAAATCCAAATCTGCAAGAATATTTTTTTTAAAATCTCAGTTTACATACAGTCTAGTCATCAAATTTAATCTTTTTCCCTTGGAATGCGGTAATTTGAGACACTTGTTCCCAGCGTCTCTTGCTTGCTTCCCATGACGGATGAAGAGGCTGCTCCAAACTTGGTTTCTTATTGTTGCATTTGATACCTGCAGCTTTTGCAAACGGTTGCTTCTTGAGCTGCAGTTCCTTTTTAAGAAGAGCTGTGCAAGAAGTCCAAAATAAAACATCAACTATGTAATGAACTTTCATAAATAAATAATGCTAAAACTATCTTGGGATTGTAGATATTTTCAATAATTTCTTAATGAGTCATGGGGAACACATTCATCTGAATGTTCACAGCAAGATTTCCTCATCTTGCAGCCCAGTAAATTGTCACTTGGTACACTACGGATAGTTAAGATTTATTATTACTGAGCGCATTCAAAATTTGTGTAAACAAATATTCAGCATAATCTCAACTTTTTTCTTCACAATAAACCCATGAGATATTACACCATGCAACTCAATATGACTGAAATTATATCCTTGATCCAATGAAATACAAAAAGGAACCATATACTATAAATGGAATAAAATATTGAAGGAGCTATTGAAGGAATTATGAGATAATGTACTTGTTAAATATCATAATCTGGCACCTTTACTTCTGGACAGGTAACATTAACTGTGCAACATAAAGACAGATGGAAAAGCACTTTCCTGGGTAAACCCCTCTTTAAGTATTTCTAATATTAAAAAATAGGAAACAGCAAACAATATCCACAGGCGAAAATGAAAGCTCAACAATTTGACCATTCTAACAACAAATGTTGAAATATATGCCCCAAAACTGAAATGAAACAAGAAACAGCCCATCATGATTACACTGCATACGCAAGAAAATTTCAAGATGTTTTTACTCTTGTAATTCTACTAGGTTAGGTAGTACATACCTGTTCTTCCATGCTTGGGAGGCTGATCTTTAGTATTTCTAAAAATAAAAAGAGAATTTAGGATTTTTCAAGAAACTTGTAAGATGACAAACATCAGTAAATAATGAACTGCCATCACCAAAACACTTGTGGAAGACTTTTCAAGGATAACATGCAAAACCCTTACATATACCAAACAAAATCCTAATTGTAGATGAAAAACCAAACATGGGCCAGCAGTGTGCACTTGTGGCCCAGAAGGCCAACTGGACCCTGGGCTGCATCAAGAGAAGCATGGCCAGCAGGTTGTGGGACATGATTCTGCCCCTCTACTCCACTTTTCTGAGACCCCACCTGGAGTACTGCATCCAGGTCTGGGCCCCCCATTGCAAGAAGGATGTCAAGCTGTTGGAGTGGGTCCAGAGGAGGGCCACGAAGGTGATCAGAGGGCTGGAACACCTCCCCTATGAGGACAGGCTGAGAGAGTTGGGGTTGTTCAGCCTGGAGAAAAGAAGGTTTCAAGGAGACCTAATGGCAGCCTTCCAGTACCTGAAGGGGACCTACAGGAGAGATGGGGAGGCACTCTTTATCAGGGAGTGTAGTGAGAGGACAAGGGGCAATGGTTATAAATTGAAAGAGAGCAGATTTAGGTTAGATATTAGGAAGAAATTTTTTACTGTGAGGGTGGTGAGGCACTGGAACAGGTTGCCCAGGGAAGTTGTGGATGTCCCATCCCTGGAGGTGTTCAAGGCCAGGCTGGATGAGGCTTTGAGCAACCTGGTCTAGTGGAGGGTGTCCCTGCCCATGGCAGTGGGGTTGGACTTAAATAGTCTTTAAGGTCCCTTTCAACCCAAACCATTCTATGATTCTACGACATTGTTTCCTGTTTGTTAATAAAGAAATAAAAGTAGAAGTATTCAGTAGTAATTTAATTTAGATGCAGGTCTAGTGAGGAATCCCAGTGCTAATGTGAATATGAAAAATACGTTAAGTGCCAAGAAAGCACAAGACTGCAGAGAAACTGATGTGAAAATGTTCTAAGCTGTTATTGGCTGAAATTCTCCTTTTCTGGTAAGGGCTACTAAAAATCACAACAATTTCCATTACTGGGAACAAGGAAGGGAACTGAGAACATAACAAGGTGAAAAAGGTTTACCTTCTTCTGTTTTGAGATTTCTGATTAGACATAGACAAAGAACTGCAGAACGTTGATTCTAGCTTGTTTGCTTTTGCATGTGGCTTTCCTTCTTCCATGATCAAATCTTGTGCTGTCTCAGGTGCTATGTTTTTTTCTTTTGTCACTATGTTTTTCTGAAGTCTATCCTTTTCTTTTGCTGAAGAAAGATCAGTAACCGCTGCTACCTTTTTCTTTCTTTTTACTTTGCCAATGAAGAAATCATCATTGCTGTCGCTGTCAGAATCTGATGACTGGTTATAAAACCTCTCTTCAGTACTATCATCAAAGTACTCCTCTTTATTAGGTTGTTCCTGGTCACTATCATCAATTATTTCTTTTATTGCATTTAATTTGTTCATGCTCATATTTTCTTTCCTTTTTTGACAGCCAGGTTTCTTTTCTGTTTTATTCTGAGTGACTGCTTGCATTTCTACTGCCTGAAATGATTCTTCTAGAGCATATACTCTCTTCATTTCCACAGTTTTCTGCTCAGATTCACTGTCAAAAAGTTCTTCAGCCACCCCATCAGTTTCTATTTTCATACTCATTTTTGTTTTGTGTTCGAAGTCTTGCTGTTTTTGAGCTAGTTTAAGAGCTTGGTCATCCAAATTGTTATTGAAATGTTGTGCTGATTTAGGCTGCTTTTCTGACTTAGCCTGTTTTGAAGGAGTGGCTTCGGCTGGGTTCCTTCTTGCATCCTTAAAAGCTTTTACAGCAGCTATAAGGGTGAGAAGAAAACTCTTTTATTGCAGCTACATGAGTTTACATAAGTTATTTTAATATAATAATAAAACATTTTGGAAGTTAAAAACATTGTATTGAGTAAGCATATTTTGAATGTCATTGTCAATATTTTACTGAGCACATGGGGCAAGAAATACCTTAGAGTACAGCATCAACAGAAGTGAGGAAAAGAAATTATTACCATCTGAATACACTGTTAAACTTTGGTTTAACTGTGAACTTCTCTTTCAGCAAGTAATCTGCAGCTGATTATCATGTTCATTTAGGGCATTACTTTGTGTGTAAAAACTGTGAACAAATAGGAAATTGTTCAGATATAATTTAATGGGTATTTGACATGCACTCATTAACAAAGTAACTTTGTGACATTATTACTAGGACTTGATCCTTTTAAACATCAATTTTAGTTGGAAATTTGTGTTTAAAGAGAACAGGAGATAACCTAAAGAACTAGGAAAGATTCCCTTAGGATTCTGGGACACTTTCCAGGGAAGTTTAAGGGAGTAATTTTCAGAATCTCTTAGCTGCCTTTGGAAATCCAGCTGTAATGCTCCTTTTACATCTGTATCTGCACGTTATTGTGCTCATTGCCACAGTTCTATTTAACTGACAGATACTCCACTATATCCATTCAATGTTTAGAGTTCCCATTATGAGCCCTGCTTGTCCTACACCCTATATATTAAAATATGTGGCATACTGTCACATATGAGCTCTTTTCAAGCATGACTATGAGCTTGTTGCACTCAGTTCACCATAGCTAGTTACGGTAACTACAGGAGCTTTTTGGTTTTTTTACTTTCCATAGTGGTTGTTGGTACAGGAACAAGGTAACACACCAGTAGTAAGCTACTGAAGTAACAAGTTAATACAATACTTCATACCTTTAAGTTCAACAAATTTGGGTTTCAAGATGGGGTGTGTTGCAAGTCTTGCAATGGCTCGCTCAGTTGCAGTACCATTTGGCTATACAAAATAAATTCAAAGGCATGAAGTCAGTAGAATGGTGAGTATTTACACACGTTTGTATCAGTTATGCTACAATGCATGCTAATGTGATTCTGGACTATTAACTGAACAAGAGGAAAAGCTTATGATATTACAATATTTAAATATTTCTTATTTTACCTGTATTACTATCATTTTAAATCGGGAAAAATCTGATTGCTCAAACATTGTCAGAAACATAACAGAAGTAAATCTGCTATTTCTCAGATACTGAATAGGGATAATATGATATTTATTTTAAAAGCATGCCACACACATCTTTCAGAGCCAACATGCTGATTTTAGATTTACTATTTCTTAAACGTACAAAGTCAATTCATGAACCCCCTGAATAAAGAACACCATATTGGTAGAAGGCATGAAGGGATAAAGCAACTTGCAGGAAGTGCATTATGGATGCCATAGAAGGAGGCAAAATGACATATCAGGTAGTGAAGGAATATACATTAAATATGGTTAAGAGGCAAGGTCTAACCTTATCTTAAAGACAAACAACCTTGAATTTGATGTGGTAGAACACTGAAACTCTGCAGACTGATTCAAAAAACAAATATGATCTTCATGATTTAATCTGAAGAAAAAGGAGAAAAGTAGGAATTGCTTCCATTCTTTTATATATTAGAAATCACATGTATGACACATTGTAAAAGCTATCTCATTTTCAGGTTCTTGTCATCACTCTGAAGAACAAAAAGAGGTTTCTGAGATTTTTCCAAAGACACCGCTGTCTTCTTTTTATTTTTTTTTTAAGAGAGGGAAATGGAGTCTAACAGTCTTGTAAAACACAAATTTAGCAGGAAGATTTCTTAAAACCTGCAATGGAATTCTTCGGGAGAGAGGAAAAAAGACACACCTTCCTTACTTCCTGCTAGTGGCACTGTAATGGATGTATGTTTAAATTATTGCTGCCTATGATTTGAGCTATATGCTACAGGAAGTACTACAGTAGAATCCATCTGAATCAATGGATGATTAGCTTTTTAAAGAACTGGGCAAGTGCTCTGTGACACAGGCTGAGCTAGTTTTGGTGCCCAACAACTCAACACAAGATGCCTCTCCTGTTCTGAGCAACCACTGCAACAGATGGAGCCCAAGTCACAGGTATGTAAACAGTAAGGAATAAGGGGTGGAGATTGTACTGGTGCTGCCCTGGGAAGGAGTTAACTTTCTCCATAGCAACCAAGATGGTGCTGTGCTTTGGATTTGTGACTATAGCTGGACACACACCAATGTTTTACCTATTGCTGAGCAGTGCTTGCACAGCATCAAGGTCTCTGTTTTTCACTCTGCCCTCTCAACAAGCAGGCAGGGGTGGGCAAGAGGTTCAGAAGGAAACACACGTGGAACAGCTGATCCAAATTGACCAAAAGTATATTCCATTCCATTCCATTCCATTCCATTCCATTCCATTCCATTCCATTCCAATCAAGTTGGAAAGGAGAGGAGAGAGGGGAGAGGGAAGAGGGGAGAGGGGAAAGATGTTTGTGGTTATGGCATTTGTCTTCCCAAGTAACCATTAAGTGAAATGAAGCCCTGCTTTCCAGGATGTGGCTAAACATCTGCCTGCCAATGGGAAATTCCTTATTCTCCTTTGCTTGCACACAGAGCTTTGCTTCACTTATTGAACAGTCTTTATCTCAAGCCACAAGTTTTTATCACTTTTGCTCTTCTGATGCTAACCCTATCCTGCAGGGGTGGGGTGAGCAAGCAGCTGCTGGGTGCTTATCGTTTCTGGCTAGGGTCAAACCACGACACAAACGCAACCTAACACATCAGCTATGCATGTTCAAAGTATCCGATTTGCCTGACATAAGAGTGCTCAGTGGAGAATCCTACTTGTTTGTGTGCGTATTTTCTTCCAGCTTTCTTACGCTTAGTGTAAACAGTTACGTATTCATGACGTAGAGACAGATGGACACTTCATGCCAACTACTAATGCAGGAGAGTCACTTTCACTGCTTTGCTCTGAAGGAAACAGAGCAGAAGAAGACACTACAGCTACAGCAGAGCCAAAACTTCTAAATGCAGAAATATATAATTACTTTGCAAAACATAAATCTTGTTCCTCAACAAATGCAAAGTAAATCCTATTTGTATTTCTTTTGCCATAATTCTAGAGCTTATAAAATGTACTCTGGGTGTGTCTGCTCATATTTCATGTTCAAAGTGCAGAGCATCTGGGAATTCTAGTACTTTCCTTTCTCCTCAGGTCTCTACTATTAGAATGTAATTTCTTCAGGTCAGGAAACACGTTTTCTCTGTAGACTGTCTACAGAACTACGAACACTGGCCAGAGGAGAAGAGTCAAAAGATGGGTCCATATCCACGGGCCACAGACTGGCTTACTTTCAGGTTAGCCTAGCTGAAAACGTGAAATCTGAATTTTGATCCCCATGTGATAGTGCTTAACGCTGCCATCAGATTCCTGGGACAGCAAGCTCACATTTCTGAAGATCAAACGCTATTTTCTTTGGAGATTTTTCTATAGCTGGAAAATCTATTTCTGAATTTAATTAATACACTTTTTCCCTCAGCTACTTCCTGTGGGTTTTGAAAGAATATACCATGAAGCTCAGAAAGCAGCAGCAGCTTCTGTGCAACATCTGGTGTCCTTTATTTCAAATATTTATAGAAAGAGTTTAAGCATACATGCCAATCCATATGGAATAACCATATTTTTTCCTTATAGCAAAACACTTCACAAGCACTACTCACACTGCTACACAGTAGCCAACAAACATACAATATGACATTCACATTCTTTTAAATTTCCCATTTTTCTTTTTCTTTGGCACATCCAATGCTCAATTTATTTTTCCTCAAGTGTTTTCCAGTACATAAAACCTTGGCAGAAAATAAAACTTAACAGAAAAACGTCAACTGTATTTACAGCAAGGATACCCTTTCGCCTCCTCCTGCCCCTAATATGTTTAATTATGGAGATACTGGAATTGTACACATTTATTCCCACACGTTCCTGCTAGTTTGTGTATTATTTTGCACTACTCATTTTTTCACGTAAGAACGTCCTAGTACTTTTCATAGAACGCTCTCTCATTCAGTGAGTAATTGAGGTGCAAAATGAATGAAACAACTGAGCAACATATAGTCACACTTTTCAGTGAGAAGTTGTAAGTTACGCACAGAACCACTTGAAAGTCAAGAGTCTCCTCAAACTTTTTAACTTGGTAAATGATGCGTTATTTCTGTTCAGAATATTAAAGATGTCTACCTATCACCACTGCCACGTTTCATTAAACTCCCTGTGAACATTCACCTGAGTTAACTTCACTGATCTCTATATTTTCAAATTTCTTAAAATTAAAAAGAAACCCAAACTGCATAAACAAGCATTCTTTATCCTAAATGGCAGATGTGTACACAGATGCATGAACCTCAAAACATAACTTGTCAGTTATAGCATAATAAAGCAGCAGTTATAGAACTTAAACATACGCAAACACAGATGCCCCACATACGGGAGACAAACTTTGTACAACGTGGCAATGACTGGGATGAGAATGGACATTACAAGTTTGTTAAGATAAAAACAGATTACCAATGGAAGTTTTCAGATGTGCTGGAACAGGTGTCGGAATAAGCATGGAATGGCTCTTCAGAGCTGGCAGCACCGGGTAAAACAAAAAAAAACAACCAACAAAAAAAAAACCCCAAAAAACCAAAACCAAAACCAGCATGATGGAAATGTCAGGCAGAGGTTGTGTTGGTAGTACCTGCTTCATACAATGCAGGTGATAAAGTGAGAATGAGAAACAATGTCTGAGGGCCTTGGGGCAAATGTGATTTCAGGAGTTGAAAGGGATATCTCATTAGCATGCTTGAGACAGTAGAAGTTCAGGAAGAATTAAAGGCCAGAAAGCTGGGATTAACTCAGGAACATGAAATTGCTTAATTCTGATTACTCTTCCTGTTCAAGTCTACTTTTTTTCATGCACTTTCTGCTATAATTATAATTAATAATAGGAAAGATAGAGGTCACACTTCTATTCTTTACCTGACTTTTGTACAAAAGGGATGCCTTGTTACAGGTCTCACCAGAAACAAGACTTCTACTAGAAGAGTATACTACTACAAATACTACTACTAGAATTTCAGCTGGGTCAAAGGACAGTGCTACCAAACTGATAACGCTTGGTGGCCTTGCATCTGTCACATCATCTCTGAGTTACTTAAAAAATAACAATACTGAAATGGAAACAGTCAGAAACCACACTGGCAAGTATGGAGTACATGGCAAAAGCCATGACACAAACAGAAACCTTGAAGCATGTCATACCCAAGTTTCTAAACTAACTGGAAGTGCAGTTTAATGTTGAGTGTAAGACAGCCTGATTTTAAGCAAAAAAATGGCAGAGATAATGCTAACCAGGGTAAGCATAAAACATTTTCCCCAATTCTGGACCAAAGCAAAATGTCATGCTACCCTTTGTAGCAGCTTAGAAGAGCTGTCTTTCCACTAAAAAACAAACCAAACCAGAAAACCTGTTAATTCTCATGTTATTCCCAGAGCTCCAACTAGTTACAGCTGTCCTTCGTAACAGCAGATGTGGTTAATGTGGAGTCACAGTGTGGCTGAAGGTGCCAGATCATGGCTGCCACCCAAGCCCATCCCATGACCTCATACTGCTTTGGAACAAGACCGTTGAAAAAAGTTACTTTCTGACTGTGAAATGCTGGTAGTTCTCTCTCTTTCTTTATGTCTGTAAGACACACAGTATGTGATTTGTGGCCATCAGACCTGGTGAAGATTTTGGTATGAGAGGCAAATGGTTAATGCTATCCCTGATGGAAGCACTGTTGTTTCTCAGCTCCTGACAGCAAGAGATTGTTTATTGATTGTGTCTCACCTCGATAATAGGAGGATGGGGCAACCAGGGGATGCAGTAAACAGGTCTCTTGTTAGATGTGGCAAGAATTCAAAGGAAAGTGGTTCTCCCAAATGCAGAAATAACAGAGAACAATCCCATAGTATTCAAAGGAGGGAAACTTCAGCACTAAATGCTTCAGATTCTGCACTAGAAATGGATGGCCAAAACCTGTCAGATTTATAATAAACTTCTACTCAAGTTTTCCCAGTCTTCATTGTAACATCAAAATGATGGCACAGGTGTTACAAAGAAGTATCTATACAAGCGTAAAATGAAGACAGGTGAGAAGTTCTTATAGCAATTAATTCTGTATGGACCTTAGGAAATCACACAAGTTTCAACAGATTTTTTTTATTGGACTACACACTATTATTAATTAGCCTGACGAAAAATTTTTAATTGAAGCTAAAATGTATGTCCTAACAGATCTAGAGCCTTCGCAAAAAAACTCAGCAGGACAATATCTTGTAATAGAACAATAGAAAAAAACCTGAACAATTTCTCACAAAATATAAGGAGACACAAGTAAACCTGAAGTTCCCCTTGGCTTCTTGCTTATTATTCAACACTTGCCACAGTTTATATTAATTTATATTGTTTTCTGTTATCATGGTGATACAACCATGAAAATATTTGGATATTTATTTATCTTGCAAGCTGTGGTGGGTTGACCCTGGGTCGATTCCAGGTGCCCACTAACACTGCTCTATCACTCTTCTTCTCGGCTGGACAGGGGAGAGAAAATACAATGAAAAGCTTGTGGGTCATGAGAAGGACAGGGAGATTGCTTGCCAATTACTGTCACCGGCAAAACAGACTCGACTTGGGGAAAAACTACTTTAATTTATTACCAGAGTAGGGTAATGAGAAAATAAAAACTAAATCTTAAAATACACCCCTCCGCCTTCTTCTCAACTTCATTCCCAATTTTTTCCACTTCCTTCCCCACAACAGTGCAAGCAGATGCGGAATGGGGACTATAGTTACCCCATCACACATTGTCTCTGCCACTCCTTACTCCTAAGGGGGAGGACTCCTCACACTCTTCCCCTGCTCCATCGCGAGTCCTTCCCACCAGCTGCCATTCTTCACAAACTGCTCCAGCATGGGTCCCTTTCACAGGGTCCTTCAGGCACAGACTGCTCCAGTGTGGTTCCCCCATGGGTTCACAAGTCCTGCCAGCAAACCTGCTCCAGCCTGGGATCCTGTCTCCATGGGTCCACAGGTCTGTCAGGAGCCTGCTCTAGGGTGGGCTTCCCATGGGGTCACAGCCTACTTTGGGCACATCCGCCTGCTCTGACGTGGGGTCCTCCCCGGGCTGCAGGTGTATCTCTGTTCCCCCACTACCTCCATGGCTGCAAGGGCACAGCTGCCTCACCATGGGCTGCACCACAAGCTGCAGAGGAATCTCTGCTCTGGCACCTGGAGCACCTCCTGCCCTGCAGGGCTGCTTCTCTCACATATTCTCACTCTTCTTTTCATCTGCAGTCGTGCAGTTTTTTTCCACCTTCTCAAATATGTGATCCCAGAGGCGCTACCACCCTTCCTGATGGGCTGGGCCTTGGCCAGTGGCAAGTCCACCTCTGAGCTGGTTGGTGTTGGCTCTGTCAGATACAGGGGAAGCTTCTAGCAGCTTCTCACAGAAGCCACCCCTGCTACAAAAGCTTACACACAAACCCAATACACAAGCATTATGGAAGCTGAAGACCCCTGGGAACATGAGTTACTCTGGACACTCTTTTCAGAACTGCCCACAATAGAAGGCAGAGGTCTGGAGAATCTGACTGACCTTGCACTGACAGCAGTAGCACTAACTGTCAGTTCATCACTCACTTCCGCACTCTTGAACACAGCAGCAGGGAAAAGCAGGAAGTTCACCTGTCTCCCAAAGGGGTAAGGATTCTTGCTCGTAAGCTGGCAGGGCTCATCGAGAGGGCTTTAAACTAGGTTTGAAGGGGGAAGGGGGAATTCCCAGGCCAATTACAGACAAGCCCAGGGGTGGCACGGTGAGGGTAGGAGTGGACTCTACAGTTCAGCTCAAGTGCACTTACACTAGTGCACGCAGTATGAGCAACAAGCAAGAGGTATTTAACGACAGAAAAGCCAGCAACAAATGCCCAGAGCCTGGAAAAGGTTCACAGGCTGGCCTGAGGGTGGCTGGTGGGCAGCACACAGGAGGTCCAGCCTCCTTGGGAGCCCAACTTAAGTGCTTCTATACGAATGCACATAGTATGGGGAATAAACAAGAGGAGCTGGAGACGCGTGCGTGCCTGCGGTGTTACGATCTTATTGGCATTACAGAGACATGGTGGGATGGATCCTATGACTGGAGTGTTGGAATGCAGGGATACAGGCTCTTTAGGAAGGACAGGCAGGGGAGACGAGGAGGGGGTGTTGCCCTCTATGTCAAAGACCAGCTGGAGTGCATGGAGCTCCACCTGGGGTTAGATGAAGAGCCAACAGAGAGCCTGTGGGTCAGGATCAAAGGGAGGGCAGTGGCAGGGGACATTGTAGTGGGGGTCTGCTACAGGCCACCTGACCAGGGGGAGCAAGTGGATGAGGCCCTCTTCAGACAGATAGGAGCAGCCTCACGCTCACAAGCCCTGGTCCTCATGGGGGATTTCAACCATCCTGATATCTGTTGGAAGAACAACACAGCACAGCATAGGCAGGCCAGGAAGTTCCTGGAACGTGTTGATGACAACTTCCTTCTCCAAGTGATAGAGGAGCCAACCAGGAGAGGGGCTATGCTGGACCTTGTTCTCACCAACAAGGAAGGGCTGGTGGGGAATGTGGAACTCAAGGGCAGCCTGGGATGCAGCGACCATGAGATGGTGGAGTTCAAGATCCTCAGGGCAGTGAGGAGGGTGCACAGCAACCTTACTACCCTGGACTTTAGGAGAGAGGACTTTGGCCTCTTCAGGGACCTGCTTGGAAGAGTCCCATGGGATAAAGCCCTGGAAGGAAGAGGGGCCCAAGAATGCTGGCTAATATTCAAGGATCACTTCCTCCAGGCCCAGGGGCGATGCATCCCAACAAAGAGGAAGGCAGGCAAAAATGCCAGGAGGCCTGCATGAATGAACAAGGAAGTCCTGAGCAAACTCAAACAAAAAAAGGAAGCCTACAGAGGGTGGAAGCAAGGACAGGTAGCCTGGGGACACTACAGAGACACTGTTCGCGAAGCCAGAGATCAGGTTAGGAAAGCTAAAGCCCTAACAGAATTAAATATGGTCAAGGACATTAAGGGTAACAGGAAGAACTTCTATAGGTATGTCAATGATAAAAGGAGGACTAGGGAAACTGTGGGCCCCCTCCGGAAGAAAGCAGGAGACCTAGTGACCCAGGATGTAGAGAAGGCTGAGGTACTTAATGAGTTCTTTACCTCAGTCTTCACTGGCAAGAGCTTGAGCCACACTGCCCAAGTTGCAGAAGGCAAAGACAGTGACTGGGAGAAGGAAGAACTGCCAGCTGTAGGAGAAGATCAGGTTTGAGACCATTTAAAGAACCTGAAGGTGCACAAGTCCATGGGACCTCATGAGATACATCCGCGGGTCCTGAAAGAACTGTCAGATGAAGTTGCCAAACCACTATCCATCATATTCGAGAAGTCGTAGCACTCTGGTGAAGTTCCCGCAGACTGGAAAAGGGGAAACATAACCCCCATTTTTAAAAAAGGAAATAAAAAAGACCCGGGAAACTACAGGCCAGTCAGTCTCACGTCTGTGCCTGGCAAGATCATGGAGCAAATCCTCCTAGAATCTATGCTAAGGCACATGGAAGACAAGCAGGTTATTGACAACAACCAACATGGCTTTACCAAAGGAAAATCGTGCCTGATGAATTTGGTGTCCTTCTACGACAGAGCCACGGCGCTGGTGAATAGAGGAAGGGCAACAGACATTATCTACCTGGATTTGTGCAAAGCTTTTGACACAGTCCCACATGACATCCTTGTCTCTAAGTTGGAGGGACATGGATTTGATGGAAGGACCACTCGCTGGATAAGGAACTGGCTAGATGGCCGCACTCAAAGAGTGGTGGTCAATGGCTCAATGTCCAGGTGGAGACCAGTGACAAGTGGTGTTCCACAGGGGTCAGTACCGGGACCAGTGTTGTTTAACATCTTTGTTGGAGACATGGACAGTGGGATGGAGTGCACCCTCAGCAAGTTTGCTGATGACACCAAGCTGTGGGGTGTGGTGGACACGCTGGAGGGAAGGGATGCCATCCAGAGGGACCCTGACAGGTTGGAGAGGTGGGCCCATGCAAACCTCATGAAATTTAACAAGGCCAAGTGCAAGGTCCTGCACGTGGGTCGAGGCAATCCCAAGCACAAATACAGGCTGGGCAGAGAATGGATAGAGAGCAGCTCTGAGGAGAAGGACTTGGGGGTATTGGTGGATGAGAAGCTCAACATGAGCCGGCAGTGTGCGCTTGCAGCCCAGAAAGCCAACCATGTCCTGGGCTGCATCAAGAGAAGCATTAGCAGCAGGTCAAGGGAGGTGATTCTCCCCCTCTACTCTGCTCTCGGGAGACCCCAGCTGGAGTACTGTGTTCAGATGTGGGGCCCCCAACATAAAAAAGACATGGACCTTTTGGAGAGAGTCCAGAGGAGAGCCACAAAATTAATCAAGAGGGCTAGAGCAGCTCCCCTATGAGGACAGGCTGAAAGAGTTGGGGTTGTTCAGCCCGGAGAAGAGAAGGCTCCAAGGAGACTTAATAGCAGCCTTCCAGTACCTGAAGGGGGCCTACAGGAGAGATGGGGAGTCACTCTTTATCAGGGAGTGTAGTGGGACAACAAGGGGTAACGGGTATAAGCTAAAAGAGGGTAAATTTAGACTAGACATTAGGAAGAAATTTTTCACTATGAGGGTGGTGAGACACTGGAACAGGTTGCCCAGGGAAGTTGTGGATGTCCCATCCCTGGAGGTGTTCAAGGCCAGGCTGGATGAGGCTTTGAGCAACCTGGTCTAGTGGAGAGTATCCCTGCCCATGGCAGGGCGGTTGGAACTTGATGATCTTTAAGGTCCCTTCCAACCCAAACCATTCTATGATTCTATGAAATTCTTCTAAATACTATCAATGTACTTACATTGCCCTAACTTCATTTGTATGTCTGGACCAAAGCTACTCTTTTCCCCATAATTCATTCACTTAGATTTACTTTCACTCCTATATCCAGTTTGGCTTGTCTTTTATCAAAAAGGAGTATGAATTATAAACTCCTTTCTATCATTGCCCCCACTTCTTTTAAAATAAGAATTTCAAAATAGGCCATAAATTCAAACAAATACAGATTTCTTGTTGTTCTTTACTGCATGCATGATAAAAAATACCTACTATCTAAACATTTGATAAAGTTTAAAGGCCACTAAGAAGCCTAGCACTTTGCAAGTGCTAGAAGACCACATTTAATTGGAGTATAAAAGATGCAATAGAGTTTATCTGGATTAACCTGTCACAACTAATTTCGTGAACCATACAAGTGTGAGGTAAATACTTATTTTTCAGACTGGGAAATGGTCAGAGAAATAGTGTTTCATCCCAAACTACCACAGGGATCTACAGCAGAGCTTGGCATCAACTCCAGACCTGCCCAAGTACAAATTACGTACTTGATCTTCTACTAATTCTTTGCTTCTTCTCTTTGTCCATAAAATAATTCCAATGATTGTTTCAATAAAGAAAAGTCAGGGAAAAAAAAATCCAGAATAAAGCAGGCACGGATTCTTAATTTTATCTCCCATGGAGAACAGTGTAAACTCTAGGTATAAACTGAAACAGCAAGACTGTGGGAAGACTCAAATGCTGCTAACTCTTCTTCACTTCTTCCAGGGCTAGTAAGAATACGTGTCTATAATCCCCTCATTCTGGTATCCCACACAAACAATGCACATATTTTTAAAGAAAAAAAAAAACAAACTTCTTAAGGCTATGAAAAAGGACATAAAGTGAGCACTGTGCCAACTCCCCCACATGGTTGTGCTCTAACTCACTGTGACTACCACCACTGTAATCTCTGCTGGCCTTTGAGAAAACCTAGAAGTATATTAACATTATGCTATGGACAAATATGTCGACGATGCAGAAAAATTCCCAGTGGAAAGCAGTTGTGAAGAGAGCACTCTCCATATTAGATTCTAAAAAAATTATCAAAAAATATCTGTAATGTAAAAAAATTATATAATTTGAATTGTATATCCAGTACCATTAACCCGTATAAATACATACAGTTCTGACTTATAGCAATGTAAAGTCAAATACATATAACAGTATAGAGGCTACATATTTTTGCTTTTTACAGCTAGTATAAAATGTATGCATTTCATATATTTTGACATTTGAACAATTAAGGCACTATATCACTATAAAATATGTCTTGCTAAACTGAATTAAAAAAATTCGCACACAGCACAGTAAAATAGATGCCACTAAAAAAAACCAAATCAAAAACCCCACAAAAACCCCAAGTATCCCACCCCCTCCCCCAAAAGACATTTATACTGAGAAAATAAACTAGAAAGCAAGATACGATGAAATGAAAACCCTGAAGCAACAAATGTACTTCAAGGGGGAACAGAAACAAAATGCGTCTCGGATAACAGCCAGTAGCTGTGAACAACAAAAAAGAAAGGTCTTTGCCATGAAATTCACATAGACTTCCTCAGAGAATGAAGTGAAATTTGGAGGAAAGGTCATATATAAATTAGTTTGACAATGACTACGTATCAGATCTGAAACCACAACTGACTTCTGCAGAAAAGAGAAGCTAACAGATTGCTTGCTTGTAACTGTCCATCTAGAATGAAGGTCTGGAGACTCAAAATAGGCAGTTGTTTATTAACTCCAAACAGGGAGCTAAACTGGCCAATCTCTAAATGAAATTGGAAAAAAACACTATTTGGGAAAACAAAATTAAAAAATATGATTACTTGTACTTATTTGTTATAGAAAAGACAGATGAAACACAAACCAACACCACTCAGGCAATACTGGAAGCAGAGCAGGAAACAAAGTTCAAAGAATCACAGAATGGTTTGCGTTGGAAAGGACCTCAAAGAACATCAAGTTCCAAGCTCTCTGCCATGGGCAGGGACACCCTCCACTAGACCAGGTTGCTCAAAGCCTCACCCAGCCTGGCCTTGAACAACTCCAGGGATGGGACATCCACGACTTCCCTGGGCAACCTGTTCCAGCGTCTCAACACCCTCACAGTGAAAAACTTCTTCCTAATGTCTAGTCTAAATCTACCCTGTTTCAGCTTATAACCATTACCCCTTGTCCTCTCACTACACTCCCTGATAAAGAGTGTTTCCCCATCTCTTCTGTAGGTCTACAAACCGAATACATCTGAGCTCCCAAGATCCAGCTGTGTATCTCGGTCATGTCCAAAGATTGAGTGGAAGCAGACGGTAGCAAATAAATGGGCGACATACAGGGATGAGCTCCATATTATTAAAACTATTTAATGGGCCAAGAAGTTCACAGTATTCTGCCTGGGATGAACCTGAGAAGTTTCAGAATTGAGATATCCACCAGTCTCCTTATTAAGTCAATTTGGTGACAAAACTCTGTACTGAACTTTCAGGGATGTAATCTTGAGATATAGTTACAATATTTCACTGTAAAACAGATGCTCTGACCTCAAGTTATCACTTGTCAGATGCAGCCGATACAGCACCATATGTATAAGCACATATGAAAGACAGTTTACAACAGAGAAAGTAGACATAATTCAGATCTTCACATTTAGAACAGATGCAAAGCTTCAAAACTAGCTAATATTTGAAAAATAAGCTCCAAATTAAGCAGGTATATTTGAGATAATTTATAATGTAAAGGTAAAAGATTTATCCCTGCCAACAAACTATGTTTTGCTTAGACCTTCACATTTACAAGCATTACCACCAGGGAACACACCTATAGATAACTAAAGTATTGTGAGGTCAATGTCTTCAGATAAAACTCTCAGGAGAGACGTATTATGTTCAGAGCACTTCTGAAGGAACTCAGTATGAGAGCCAAGGATTTAGAGGCACAGACAACTTAAAGACTTCATGAACACTGCACACACTAACCAGGGGTAGGTCATGTTATAGTATGCTATTCAAAACAGGACACAATTTCTTGGCATACCACATTGCAATTTTCATGAACAACTAAAACCAGATTTCTTTTACTCTATATGTTTTTCAGCCACTTTCTGAAAAAGACAATGGAAATACAAATTCAGTTCACTGAAAAACTATTAAAACATCTGAGATAAACATACCAGTTTTCTGGCACAAAATGCAGATTTTCCATCATTAAGTTTATTGAGGGAGTATATGCATTTGAAACTCACTCTAATGATAAACACATGTCAGACATATATGGAAGCCCTGATATTACTTGAGCATATCGTCAGATGATGGATGTAAAATAAATGGAAATCCTGGATGTTCAAATTTTTAGCAGGTATTTTGCCATGTGGTACACAGAACAGTCACCTTTACGCTTAGAAGCTCTTGGACATCTTCTAGGCCATTACATTATTATTTGTCTCTGGCAGGCAGAATTTTCCTAATTTCGACCATTTCAACCATCATGCAGTTACTTGTGTACCAAACCCAAGAAAAACTAGTCCATCACCCTTTAAATTTAATGCTGTTATACTTTCACCAAGTGACGAGTTACTTCACGTTTCCCATACTTCCTCTTTACCTAGTAATCTTGCCATAGAGGCGCAATACGTTGTAAACTTAGGCTCTCATTTTACCAAGCTGTAACTTTTTAATGTAGCTGGTCTTAGCAGCTACATTCATTGACATTCCAATAGATGAGATTTTTCTTTAAACAGAATTCCAATAATTCAATAATATCTAGTTTTTCTTCTTCTCAATTACACTTTTAGAAGTTCAAGCAATAGTGCCTCCAGCACTTTTCAACTAATTTTCCAGTGTTAACAGACTGATGGGCTTCATATTAAGCTGAAAGAGCCCTCTTAATTCTGTAAGTTTTGGGTTTTTTTTTCAGTTTTTAGGTTTATAAAAATCAAATTCTTAATTCTGTGTTGCAGCACTTTAAAGACTGATCTGGATAAGAAAAGGGGGAAGAAATTGGAATGGTTTTGTAATTTATTTTCACATGAAATATAATGAAAAACTGAAAAGAGTTTAATTTATGAAAAGAGCAAAAGACAGCAGCAGCTGTTTTTAATTTTTAGAAATATCAGGAATGTCATATTTATTTTTTTTCTATTTTGCAATGCAACTCTGAGTCATACTACAAAGCATATATACAGAAGAGCTTTTCTAGTTAGTAATGTGCAAGTAGCTGTAAAGTCTGTAACATAAGTGATTACAATTGTTTATATAGCATTAAAGACATCTTAACACTTTAAGTTCTCTACGCAACCAAAATATGAAAGATTGAAAAATGAAAGATTCCAAGTCATGTATGTTCTACATTATATTCTCTCTCAATTATCTCCTGCACCAGCTCTATGGTGCTTCCCAAAATAAGATCAAGAAGTAATGAACTAAAGCCACCTTTCCCTCAGTCGTACACTGATCTTGGTTTCTCTCTCTCTCATGCACACACAACCCCCCCCCCCCCC
>WKFP01013947.1:13966-70205 GCA_011057875.1 Pterocles orientalis | reverse complement strand
TTCTTTTATTAAAAAAAAAAAAAAAAAAAAAAAAGCCAAGCAAGCTACCATACCTTGAGAACCTCTTGTTACACTATTATTTTTTTCCTGCATTTTCTTCAAGGAAAGCATAAAACCAAGATAACTTTTAACATTTTCCTTTTTTGTTCCCACAACAGCTCATATTCAGTAAGATATTTATACACATCACTTAAATACTCACTTAAAATAGAAATGAAAGTTGAGAGTTGCTTCTCTTTCATGAGTGTCATTATATAAATCTTTCTGGGACTGAAAAAATACAGCTGTGTGTGCGAAGCTCCACTCATCACAACATCACTACCACAGCCATATCTGAGCTCACATTGCTCTTCCTCCCCCACCTTTTTGTCCATTTATGCTCTTCCAAGTGTGTTTATTGTGTCACAATTGCCTAGATGATCCAGGCCAAACACTGCTTACAAAAATGTGAACTGACTCCCTCTGAGCTTTATTGACAACAATATGCCTGCCCACATGTTGGTCTAAAAGACCAAATAAGTGAAATGAGCATATTCAAATAAAAAGTAATCACATGACTTTTGAGATTGAAACTTGTCTAAAACAGGAATACACTTTAATAATCTTGAACAATCAGTTCATCCAGGCAACAAAACTAAGTAATACAATTTCATAGGAATGCAAATGAGTGGTAGAAAGACCCCTGGACTAGCAATTTACAATTTCACAGGAGTCATCCTTCTTGTGTCAGAAATAAACATAGTATCTCTATGAAAAACTGCTGAAGTTACTAGCAGTTTATTTCAATGCTGAATACTGAAGATTCTTTCCAGAATGGACTAAGCCCAAGCTGTAATTAAACTGAGATCATTGCAATTGCTACTCTGCTGTTGAAGATGATGGTAACTTTGGTCTAGTCTATCTCCTTGCTTTTAAATGGTGATCCTAACCAAGGCATGTGTGGCAGCCTAGTTTGAATGCAAAAGGTCTATGGAGAAGAGATCTACAAATTGCCCCAGAGAAAGTAAGGGAAAGAGTGTGTGAGGGGGGAAGGAATGGCTAACCAAAAGTGTGAGGGCAATGGACTGAACACGGATGGCACTGACAGAAGCCTGAACTCTCCCACTGGAAACTTAAGAAGGGATTGATGTCGGCTGGGTTAGCAGATAGATGAACAATCATGTGGAGAAGTAGATGGGAGAAGAGTGGAGAAAGATTTGTCAAAATTTGACAGACTTAGCTTTATAGTGATATAAAACTTCAGAGGCAGCCACAGGAATGGATTCTAGGCTCTAAAATATAGAGGAGTTTATATAAAAGACATGCTAAACAGCTTGCAGTTCCAGTGATCAAATTTGGAAGATGAGGAACCTTCAGGAAAAGAAAACAAAAACCAATCAGTCACACAGAGAATGTATTTACACCTGAATGTGATATTCACCACTGAATGCAAAATTCTTCACTTTATCAGTAGTCTTAGGAAGACCACAGACACTCCTATTTAATGTTAACATCTGGTGTTTGACATGGAAAATTCTCAGGAAACAGTGGCTTCATACATTCAGTGTAATGTCCTTTCAAACAGAGTCAAAATACTCAGGAAAAAAAGAATTCAACTCTGCAACACTGATTCCCAGCATAAAGCCAATTATTCTGGCCTGTTCCAGGAAATTGTGCTATTAAATCAATGCAAAAACATAAGATGTTGACAGATACAACTATTACATGAGGAAAGGATAAATGGTATCTGATATGCAAATGAACACCTTTATTTCCATACTGATGTAAGAAAGGAACATAACACTTTAACATGTGGAAAACTATTATTTTACTATTCTCAGCATAAACACATTGTTGGAGATTGGACACATCTTTGTACGTACAAGGCAATACATTAATTCTGAAGGAAAAGTAAGTAAATTTGATAGAAAGGTTTCCAATAATTGATACTTGGAAAGAAGTGGGGAAGGCAGGGGTCGGGGAATGAGATAGAGACTGTTAAGAGTTCAGGTAGGTGATCATTAAGCTAGTAAATTATCACCTTCTTACAATTATGCTCTGATTGTCCATACACTACTTCTAATTTAAGAAGAGCGTAACAACCAGAATTTAGATTTTAAAAAATAGAATGAAGTTTTTCATGGGTCCCTCAAAAACACCAGCCATTTAGCCCCACATCACCAACATCAAACCACAAAACAGCAAAGTGCAAAGAATTAATGATAAGGATATCATACAAAGTTAATGGACTACTACACAAAAGCCCGATTCATACAGTAGTCCTCTCCCTATGGTTTATGGATTGCAAACAAAATATTTTCATAAGCAAAGAATGTTAAAAATCCACAGAAGTAATTATCTAGTTATGCTGCTATTAAAGGCACAACAGAAACAGAAGTTTTATATCAATAATAACATCTATCCTAATCAGAATGCTTTTGTAGTGAGTAGATCCTGCAGGGGGGCTTTGGAGGCAGGGGAGAAGGGAGGAGGTTGTGAAAAAATCCCCCAAAGCCCAAACAAAAGACAGCAACTATTCTGTGCTTGATCCAAAGACTTTGAAGTTAATGGAAAGTCTTAAATTAAACTGCAAGAGGCTTTGCATCAGGCCCCTTTTATGATTTAGTGCATTCCCTCAGATTAAATCCATAGAGATTTTGTTTTATATATTTTCCACGATAAAGTATATATTTAAAATAAATTAAGGCAAAGATCACAAGTGCACATTTAGGACTGTCAGCTGAAATAGAAACCTTTATATTTCTCAAAGTTAGAAAATTCAGGTATGACTACTCCTTGGATGCAAATGTGCTTAATCAAAAGATCTATTTGACGCAGAAATAAAATTACATCTTCCTTTCTTTCCCTGTCACACAGCTAAAAAACATAAGCAGTACCAAGTTTAAAATTTCCTCAATAAATAAGTGTATTGATTAGAATGAATGTTATGCATTTATTGTTTGTGTAACCATGTCTTGTATGAGTTAGTGTCTTGTAACCAACTGATATACTCTTGGGAACCTGATACTCTGAATAATTAACTTACTATTAATACCTCACAATTAATAGCCTTTCATAAACTGCCTTCCACAGGTTGTTGGTGTGAAACATGTTTTTACTGTAATGTAAAATCTCCTGTACAAAGGAGAACACAAAACAACACAAGCAGTGTGACTATTCTATCCTTCCTCCTTTTTTGTTTACCAATGAAAGAGAGGTTGTGGACTGACAGACTAATCTCGGGCCATCACCTGCATAATTTAAGAAGAAGGTGATATGAATCTGGCAAGGGCTACTTTGATAATGTGTTCTAAACACTCTTTTGAAAGAGATAAAGGTAATGCATAATCAGCCCTTCATCCTTTTTGTTCCTGTCTGTCCTGGGCAGAAATGCCTTTCTACCTCTTTCTCATGTCCTTCTTGCCCAAGGACCTCGTTAGTTCCACACCAGAAATCCAGTGAATTCACAGAGAAGTTTGGGAGGTGAAACAGGGTCTTTTCACAGGTGAAGCACTAGGACTCTCATTTGATAAATAACAGAAAACCTTTTCTTATTACTATTAGTATTTCAGCTGGTTCCTCAATCTCAAATTAATTTGAGCCATATATGTGAAGAGCCATAGATATTAAATCCACTCACTTCTGAAAAACCCAGAACTTTAAATGTATAGCATAACAGCCTATGGGCATCTATTAAAAATATCTGGACCCGAAGCTAGACATCACTAATGTCATCCTTCCAAAACCATGTTAAGTACAGCTATCCTCATCAGGCAAAAAAAAAATGCTTCTAAGAGCTAGTAATGGCTTACATTTCTGGTCTAGAAGAAATTTTTAAACACACTAATTGTGGCAAGCTTTTCAGTAATCTCGAGACTCAGAGGGATGTGGCATGGCCCCAACAAACTCTGAAGATCACAATACACTCAAAATTTGTTGTGGCGAATCCTCTTTGCAAACAAGTATCTGCATGATTCAAACACGACAGAATTGGAGTAACAGGTGAAAATACAGAACCTAGCAGAAAAAGGTGGTCTTTTCCTCTATGACCACAGATTACAGCTCAGTACAAAAGAAGGAAAAGATGCTACTAAGGTTATGTGAATATTGTATCTGGAAGCAAAAACAGAGCGTGTACTTATCACCTGTGAATATTTGTTGGTACTTCTGCAAGTCAGAAGCATGTGCTCAATTCAAGCTCTGACAATAATAATTACTGGTACTCTGTTCTTCACTTGAAAAAAAAGACAATAGTTCTTTGCAGCTTTAGTTTCAGCTCCTCCTCCCCTCCCCAACCACAAATCTGAAAGTCGCTGAATTTTGAAGCACACAGACTTTATTGTTTAGAAAAATCAGGAAGTATCAGGACCTAAGGCAAGATAGCAATCCAGATTGTTGCTTGTAGTAGAGTTCAATTATGCGGAAGCAGAATTCTGTCATTCTCAGTGTCTAAAACACAGGGTTTTTTTTCCCCATGCCCTATATACCAAAGACTTATTGTAAGAAAAACTGAATGAGGTAGTACAATAAGTTAGTCAATATCTGTTACTACTAGTGAAAAGGCAACAAAGCCAGCTGTGGCTATCATGAAGGTGTTCATAGGTGGACCAATGTCCCCTCTTCTGGAGAAACAGCACAGATAATACACAATTTCTCAAATACTAGAAAAATATTAATTCATATTAACCTATCTAACCTGCCTACCTTAACCTAAATTACCTTAAATTTATGTTAGCAGTAAGTTGAAGATAACCTTTGTCAATTCCCAAGTCAGTTTCCTGCATGTAATTAACAGCATTTTTAGGATTAGCTTCCTATTTATAACTGGTGTGCTGGAGTACAACACTAATGAACCAAGCCTCCCATAAGAGTTCAGGTACATATGCTGTAAGGAACACTTCAAAATGCAATCACAGCTGGACATACCAGTTCTAAAAAAACATTTTAAGACAACAGATCTGTGTAATTTTTAAAATTTTATTAACGACTGGTAAATATTTTGTTGCAGACAACCGTGTGCAAGAAGTGCACAGAAACTTAGCCCACACCTAGAAAATACAGGTTCCATTTTTCAACAGCTGTAACTAAGCACCAACAATATAAAGCCTAGTTAAAGTTGCATGGCAACATTCATTACAATTTTTACAATAGAATTTATCACCTTTTGATAGCAATGATGCCAACAGCAGCCATATTAAAATAGATTAGATATATTTCAGCAGAGGTGCACAAAGAACTGTTTGCCTACTTACAGTAACATGGTAAGCTCTAAAACATTTTTATAAATTAGAAAAGGAAGAAGACTTGTGTCATGTGGCTGGTGACTTGCCAGTTCACTCTGCAACTATCATAAATTTGATTTGCTTGTTAGCAACCATCAGTAAAGCAATATGGACAGCTAAATCATTAGAACTCAAGTTAGAGTGCCACTTGCTAAACACTTGGTACAATTTTATTGTACTTGACTGAAATCTATGCAAACGCTTTTTTAAACAGGAAAGTATGCTTAAATTATTCTGAAAAATATATGGGAAACATTAATGGAACATAAAATCTCAGTGGGCAGAAGGAATTAAACAAATATCTTGTCTACATGTCCACTATGCAAAACTAATACTTAGCATTCCACAGTGAATTAAAAGCAGATTGCCTTTTATCAATGAAAACAAACCTATTCTGAAAATGAAAACAGCCACAGGATGTTTTCCTTAAAATATTTCAAAACTCAAGTAAATGAAAAGGTAAACACTGTGGTCTGCATTTCATGTGACCTACAGAATATTGCTAGGGTTAGAAAATAATTTTTTTTGTATGTTTAATAACCAACTGTGGAAAAGAAGAAATAATATATTAGAAAATTAACTTTCGTTAAATCACAAAAGGGGTGCCTTTTTTAGTTGGGGACAAGCTATGGGCAATGAATAGCAACCAATTAAGGTATGACGGCTTAGCTGCTACTTGTGAACAGTACTGTAATAATTAATTGCACACGCTCTTCTACTGCAGTGAGGTTAAAAACCCTTTATGGCTTTAAAAAAGCATTAGCAACATCCATGAACTTGATTTGAAACATGAGACCCATTCACTACAAGGTGTGAGACCAGCAGACTTTCTTATCACTGAAAAACATGACCAGAAGCAGTAAGTAACAGAAATACCAATGGTTCTAAAAACTATGACAATTCCATTAAGAGATCTGTATTTGTTTTCAAGGATTACAGCTAAATGAAAGCATATTTTAAGTAAACATGGAAAGTGTACAGTCAGCCATGACTATGAATACATCAAAAATAATGGGACAAAATAAACTAGTGAGATTAATAATATTCCTTCTGTATTCTTGGCAATAAAATTGTCCTCTTAGAAAATAAAATTAGAACTGTAAATTCCTTTAAAATAAGAGCATCAATTATTTAATTTTGGGTCCCCTATACTTTATGCATAGAGGATAACTTCCTGATGCAGCTGGTCAGAGAGCCCACAAGAGGAACTGCCCCGCTAGACCTGCTGTTCACAAACAGCGAAGGTCTGGTGGGAGATGTGGAGGTTGGGGACTGTCTTGGACAGAGTGACCATGAAATGATAGATTTCTCGATTCATGGTGGAGCCTGGAGGGGGAATAGTAAAACTACTGTCTTGGACTTCTGGAGGGTGGACTTTGAATTGTTCAAGAGACTAATAGGGGGAGTCCCCTGGCATTCAGTCTTAGCGAGTAAAGGGGTCCAAGAGAGCTGGTTGCTCTTCAAGAAGGAAGTCTTAAGGGCGCAGGAGTAGGAAGTCCCCCTGAGCTGCAAAATGAGCCGGCGGGGAAGAAGACCAGCGTGGATGAATAGGGAGATATTCTTGAGGCTCCGGGAGAAAAAGAGAATCTACTGCCTGTGGAAGGAGGGACAAGCAACTCAGAATGAATACAAGGAAGTCGTTAGGATGTGTAGAGGTGATATCAGAAAGGCAAAAGCCCAGCTTGAATTTAACCTGGCCGCTGGGGTGAAAAGGAATAAGAAACTCTTTTATAAATACATTAACAGTAAGAGGAGGACAAAGGAGAATATCCACTCTTTGCTGGATGAGGCTGGGAATGTGACCACTGAGGATAAGGAAAAGGCAGAGGTTCTGAATGCCTTCTTTACATCTGTCTTTAAAAGTCAGACCAGTTATCCTCAGGGTACTCCTCTCTCTGACCTGGTAGTCTCGGCTGGGGAGCACACTAACCCCCCTGTGATTCTGGAAGAAACAGTCAGAGACTTACTACTCCAACTGAACTGCCACAAGTCCATGGGGCCAGATGAGATCCACCTGAGAGTGCTGAGGGAACTGGCAGAGGTGACAGCCGAGCCGCTTTCCATCATCTATCAGCGCTCCTTGTTGATTGGTGAGGTCCCAGGAGACTGGAGGCTTGCCAACGTGACTCCCATTTACAAGAAAGGTCGTAAGGAGGATCCGGGGAACTACAGGCCTGTTAGCCTGACCTCGGTTCCAGGGAAGGTTACGGATCAGATCGTCTTGAGGGAGATCATGTGGCATGTGCGGGATGACCGGGGGATCAGGCCTAGCCAGCATGCGTTCATGAAGGACAGGTCCTGTTTGACCAGCCTGATCTCCTTCTATGATCTAGTGACCCATCTGGTGGATGAGGGGAAGGCTGTTGATGTGGTCTACCTAGACTTCAGCAAAGCCTTTGACACTGTCTCCCACAGTATTCTCCTGCAGAAGCTGGCAGGCCGTGGCTTGGATGGGTACACTCTTGGCTGGGTAAGGAGCTGGCTGGAGGGCCAGGCTCAGAGAGTGGTGGTAAATGGAGTTAAATCCCACTGTCGACCAGTCATGAGTGGTGTTCCCCAGGGGTTGGTGCTGGGGCCTGTCCTCTTCAATATCTTTATTGATGACCTGGATGAGGGCATCGAGTGCACCCTCAGTAAGTTCACAGATGACACCAAATTGGCTGGGAGTGTGGATCTGCCTGGGAGTAGCGAGGCCCTACAGAGGGATCTGGACAGGCTGGAGAGCTGGGCTGAAGCCAATGGGATGAGGCTCAACAAGACCAAATGCTGGGTCCTGCACTTCGGCTACAACAAACCCGGGCGACGCTACAGGCTTGGGGCGGAGTGGCTGGAAGACTGCGTAGAGGAAATGGACCTGGGGGTATTGATGCTCGGCTGAACATGAGCCGACAGTGTGCCCAGGTGGCCAAGAAGGCCAATGGCACCCTGGCTTGCATCAGAAACAGTGTTGCCAGCAGGAGCAGATAGGTGATTGTTCCCCTGTACTCAGCACTAGTGAGGCCGCACCTCGAGTACTGTGTCCAGTTTTGGGCCCCTCACTGCAAGAAAAACATTGAGGCCCCAGAGCGTGTTCAGAGGAGGGCAACAAAACTGGTGAGGGGTCTGGAGCACAGGACATATGAGAAGAGGCTGAAGGAGCTGGGAATGTTCAGCCTGGAGAAGAGGAGGCTCAGGGGAGACCTCATTGCTCTCTATAACTTCCTGAAGGGAGGTTGTAGTGAGCTGGGGGTCGGCCTCTTCTCTTGTGTCATTAATGATAGGACCAGAGGGAATGGTTTCAAGCTACGGCAGGGGAGATTCAAGCTGGACATTAGGAAGTATTACTTTATTTCTTCTCAGAAAGGGTGGTCAGGCACTGGAATGGACTGCCCAGGGAGGTGGTGGAGTCACTGACCCTGGGTGTGTTCAGGGAAAGACTGGATGTTGTGTTGAGGGACATGGTTTAGTGGGAGCTATTGATAATAGGTGAACGGTTGGACTGGATGATCTTTTAGGTCTTTTCCAACCTTGGTGATTCTATGATTCTATTATACAACCAGCATAAGCCTGTTGCATTTGATTTGCCTAAAGAACTAACAAAATATCTTACTTTTTGAATTTGGCACCCCTCTTCAAGCATGAAATCCCTCTCCATGTGTCCTCGCACATCAGAATCTTCACTTCTGCACCACTTCTAACACTACAGTAATCAGTTTCTGACTAGCCTACCTTCCGCCTGGAAAATCTTGGTCAAATAAATTTAAAAGAAGAATGCTGTTTAGCTCCATGTCAATATATCTGTGACCTTTTCCTTACTCTCTTCTAACATCAAGAGAAGGAAAAGCAATACAACACTTCCATCCAAACACTGTTCCAGAAATACCAAATTCCTATGATTATTTTCCTATTAACTTGATTCTGCTCACCTGAAGCATGGAAATCCTGCTGCACACTATGTTAATAGCTGACCTACATCACACATGACTGTGCTTTGCAACACCACAGTTATATTCCAAACTAATGATGTCATTATAGGAGGAAATGACCCAATTCCACATTAAAACTTACCTTGTGGACTATAAACATTTCAGATTTCAGAATCCCTCAGTGGACCACCCATAGGAACTTAGGATAATGTGGAGAAAATTATGATAATGTGGAGGAAAATATACAATTTGATGTATTGATGTTTTTTGATTCAGAATTGATTTCTGACATAATTTCTGTCACATATCACTTAAAATGGTACTTATCTCTGCTCTTCTTCACTCTTCACTGAGTTTCCTGTCTGCTCTCAACCTTGACTGCTTATTTCAATAGGGATCTTTTCACCTGTATGTCTTCATTTCATCTCTTACAGACATCACTAGCTAGACAGTTAATATTTAATAATGTACCATTAATAGGCTTCAGAAAAAACACTGCACTGAAATTAACAAGCCAACAGGGGTGATTCCACCTTTATTTCCGGCTAATGTTTGTTACTTTTGTTCACATGTGGGAAATTCTCTCTGCATCTAAAAGTATTTAGAACTTTTTTCCAATTGTTACTGAAAGCTGAGATTATTTACACTAACTGAACCATGTGTATGTCCTACATAAACAAAACAAATCTACTTATAATGACTCAAAACTCACTACTATTCTTCCTTGTATTCTATTCCAGTTACTAGGGATTAGCCCACCAGCCTAGATGACAAGCCACTTGTACTAAACAGCTGTACAGTTTTTCATAGATATATCCTAGTGGATATACTTCCTTAGAAAAGGAAGTATGGTCTACAATGAAGACACAATATAACATACAGAACACACTGTGTAAATGCACATACTCCCACCCACATATGCACCTTTTTCTAAGGAGCACTCTCACACCCACAGAAGCAGGAGAAAGAAAACAAAAACCAACAAGCCTTACCTTTCTGCAGGCACTTTCAAAACTAATTTCTGTCCTAAGAGCAAGTCTGGTAACTTCATCTGGCTTTATTTCCTGTGGGTGAAAGATATATTTAGTCTTTATATGAACAGATTTTACAAAATCTTTCTAAGGTTCACCTTCCTCATAAACAAACTTCATGGCATCTCCCACTGATCTCTTAAAGGAAGAAAATCGGTTTGTTACACAGAGACTGACTTCCAAAACATTACTTACACCTAATCTGACTGTACGTACTACTACTGAGGGCAACAGAGATTTTCGACAGCAAAGTATGTTGAAGGATGATTTTATTTACAGAAATGTTTAAAATGCCTGTGGTGTTGTCCTACAAATAAATTTTGGAAGGTTTGAAATGCCCCACTTACCTTAGACTCTGAAGTTACATCAGAACTTATGAAAATATGTAAATTTAAAAGTTTAAGACAATGAACATGAAACAGAGAAGAAAAAAAGTCTCTTTTCAGTAAGAGACTGACTACACAGGCAGTTTTTATTCCTAGACTTAAGCATTTCCATTGGCAGCTGAAATAGAGGAATGAAAATCCTGGACAAGTGGAAGTTCATTAAAAGTTTAATATCTTATGAAACACGACCCCATAACAGATTGTTTGTTAATTTAAAATATATACTTTATATATGCTGTATCACAAAATTACCTTTTAAGCTTATTAATAGAATACACTGAATATCAGCTTTTTCCTCATAGGGCACAGTGTCAAATAAATCATGTTACATACCAGTTGTTTGCCAGGTGGCCATTTTAAAAGCAGTTTAACTGCTGTTATGCAGAGCTAAATAACTTCCACACATTCATAGTTCTGAAAAATCAAAAACTTTGTATAAAGAAATCTAGTTATTCTGACAGCTCTCATCTAGATCTAGCCTATATCACAGTGCTGGTGGCCTCAACACCTAAAGAAAATTATCTGTTTGCTGATTTTCTAAAACTCCAGGGAAGCAGATGACTTAAATCTAAAACACAGTAATTTTGCAACACTTGTGCTCAATAAAGAAGAAAAAAACCTAAACTGTAACTGCCCCTTCAAAATATTACAGTTTGAGAAAATAAGACAAGTCCAGGTACTTAGGCTGCAGTTGTACTTAACATTATGCTCAACTGATGCTAACTGAAAACCCTTAAAAGCAACTGCTGTGATTACTGGCTCAGAATAATTGATATATTAGGAAATATTCAAATACAAATCAAATTATGAGACATAATTCATAAGTATCTAGACAAAAATGTACTATGCAAGAGGGAAAGACTTCCGTGTTCAATAAATAAATTATACTTGTTCCTTTCTCTCTTTTTCCATATTTAATCATCCTTGATAAATATGCCAGCACTTTAATTTAGTATCCTGCTCCGTTTTTAAGTTTCCATATTCTATCCTGTTTCTGTCGTAAATCTGGAGCAGTCTGAGCACTTAGATGTAATTTCAGGAAGAAACAAGCAGCATACTTTCTTATATCTTGAGTTTCAAAACCTTACATTGTCCTTCCTTCTATATATTAGGTACCTTACAGAAAGATTTCATTATACCTTGATCTTTAAGGTATTGCATAAATTGCCTATGTCTTAAAACTATAAGCAAGCATTTAATAATGGGAATAAAGCAACAGAATGAAATTAAATTAATAACAACAGCGAAAACAAAGGTTTTGTGAACGTCAGCAGAGATCCCTGACAATGAGGTCTAGTCTGCAAAATCATCTCCCAAAGGTAATGGTGGAAGCCCAATCACTTGGACGACAGAATCCAGACTGGAAAAATACTGGTGAATGTCGGAAACAATCTTCTACTGGCAGACAGACATTTGGACAAACTAATAGAATCTAGAGATTGAAAAGACCTATGATTCAGTTTTCCATGACTTTCCAAAGCATTTCACAGATGGCGAGAGTAGGACATGAGGGTTATGTGACATGCTTGCTGTCACATAGTTGGTTAGGGACTATGAGTGAAGCTGTGGAACTCAATACTACTCATTACATCAAGCTACTGCTTTATTAAATAAAAAAAATAAATTATATGATCTTCATCCCAAATAAAACTGGCTATTTTCTATCTCAGCAACCTGGTTCAGAGGGGAGGAAGGTAAACTTTAGCAATCCCTACACTAGTATGTCAAAGGTTTAATTTTTATACAACAATATTGCAGAATTCCCTTAAACCTGCACAATTATGCATAATAAGGGAGAAAGAATTACAGCTTGAAATGTGAAGTCATGAATGGAGCTTCACTGAAATACTTAGTGTACAGAATGAGGCCAAGAACCTGCTGCTAAGGATTAAACCTCCAAATTTATAAACCACCTCCGTCACTTCGATATAAGGCAAAACAAGCATGTTTGACTTATACAGTCTTCAGCAGCACCCTGGTTTTGTAAAAGCAGCCATGTAAGTCAAGTTACTGGAATAAACAGACCTTTCTTCTGTGCCTGTTGATGGTCAACAGCAGACAGGAAAGTAGAAAAAGGATATAGTGATATTTTTCCCAGCAGAGAAACTTTGAGATGCACATACCTCAAGAACTGCTGACTCACAAAGAGAATGTTTGCACTGAGCATCTATTATGAAATCTTCTTTTACTGATTATGTTAAGGGATGCTCTAAGTAGTTGCCACCTCCAGTATCTCCAGGATCTCATTGGACCAGTCCAGTTATTCCTCCTGCCTCTTGTCTTCCAGATACTCTTGTCTTACAGGCACCCCATGCTCACAGGTCCCTCCTGAACACCCGCACAGGCCCTCTACCCAGCTGACACCCCTGCCTGGACCCAGCACCTCCCACTCCCTGCTAGTCCAACTTGAAGTTTGCTGCTGAATTACACATGCCAAAGAGACACACACACATTGGGTCAACCCACGCTGCCAGATATGTGAAAACAGAGACACTCTGCTCACCTCTGTCAGCAGCAGGCACCATGGACATGGGCTGCAACCAGCAGTCCCACTCCAGATGCTGCATGGAGAGCCTCATTTGCTTCACTCGCCCTAGTCTCACCCGTGCCTGCACCCAAGCCACACACTGTCCCAGTTGGGAAAGGTGCTGCCCCTGTCCCTGTGGCTGGAGTCAAGAACCTCACCCGCTCCCGCTGCTGAGACAGCACAGCCTTGAGGCACTTACACCCCTGGCCTGACTCCCACTGCTGGCCCTGTATCCACTCATGCCAGTCCTCCCAGTAGCTGGCACCTAGTCCTTACAGCACTCAAATAAACAGGATAAACAGTGAGATTACACAGAGAGTTAAGAAAAGGTTTATAGAAAGATGAGAGACTGTGGTGATCAGACACAGGGCTTGATCCAGTAAGTGTACTGACCGGCACTGGTTGAGACTGGCCCCTCTGATGCCCACTTCCACCTATGACCCCTAAACATTGTTTAGCAAGTTTCACATAGTCCACAGGTCCCTCCATACCCCAAAATCATAGAATGGCCTGGGTTGAAAAGGACCTTAAAGATCATCTAGTTTCAACCCCCTTGCTCTGGGCAGGGTTGGCAGCCACTAGAACAGGCTGCCTAAGGACCCATCCAGCCTGAATGCCTCCAGGGATGGGGCAGAAAATCCTCACATTCATCTTGTAATTGATAAAAAGAGGAAACAAAGTCCAGGCTGGCCTTCCCCAAAGCAATACCAGTGGTTTCTTAATGGCCTGATACTTAGTGATTGGAAACTTTTTGTCTTTGTCACTGGCTCTGTTAGCGCTTGTTCACCAGCTCTGTTTCTCTGTGTTTCTGTTCACCCCTTCCCCCTTCACTTATTATTCCCTCAGTATTGAAAAGGTCCACAACCGAAGACTCGTAATGAAGAATGCTCTCATCACGTGCCTTCATATTACAAGCTGCTTTCTGAAATCACATTAATACTTGGTATCACAACATCCTGTGCCCCTAAGTTTCTAAGATAAATGAGGTGTTCTGTTCTAAGCGAAGAGGGAACAGAAAAGTTAAGGGAGAACCAGGTAACTAAGTTACTTTGTGAAAAACAACTGTTGGGATCAACAAACCCTTGTTCAGTGCATGCTAACCATGTTTTCTCTTGTGGAAAAGAGACTACAATTACAGCAAGAGCTACCGACTTTGAGATACACTGCCAGCACTGATGGCATCAGTGCCCTAGCTGGCAAATGCTGGCACATTGATGGATAAGGGGTATTGCTTTATTTTCATTACCAACTGCATCCCTATTTCAACTTCTTCCATGAAACCTTTTAAGAGACAGGGATGTGAGCATAGAAGGACTCTCTACAGGCTGAAGTACACAACACAAAGCACACCGGTGTAGCTGTATTTGTCCTGGTGCCTTAGCTGAGCCAACAAGTGCCACAGGAGCAACCAAGATGAGACTGGAAGAAGGTGGTGAAGGCGACAGAGCAGCAGAAGCAGCAGCAAGACCAGCCTGACTCTCAGAGCAGGGATTTGCACAATTTTTCAACAATTCTTAAAGCACGGGGATCAAGGCTTCTCCAAGTATTGTCTGCATAAGTGGCCGCTCTGTGCTCCAGTGGGCAGCAGGGGAACGTCAGGTGAACCGACCCGTCCCAGTTGGACTTTGTCATGGCTGCAGCCAGATGATGACCTTGGCCAGAGACTGAGCTGAATAAACAGGATGTGCAAAACTACTGGACATGACATAAGAAAACAGTTGGATGTGACAGATAATGTGAGAAGCTGACTGAATGGCTGGATTTTACAGATCGTTAAGGAACAGTTATGTGAAAAACAGACAAGCTCCATGGAAAGCTAAAGAGGACTACAGGGCAGCCTTTGGCGGGGGGAAATCTTGCAAGGCTGACAGTACAAAGTAACCACACTGGTAATTGCACACAAAGCCAAGACTGCCCATAAAGTCACACTGAAATACCAAAAGTGGGGGGAAAGTAATTATGGGTGTGCAAAGACGGGCCTAGGCTGGGAAAAGGGAGCACTAGGGCACAGAAGTGCTGTGGTGGCATGTAGTGGGGCAGCTGTGGGGCAGCCACGCAGGAGCTCACTTCACTACTTACAGAAACTTAGAACAGCAAAGTTCGGGGTTTTTTTTGTTTTGTTATGTTTTTAAATGATTAACTTATTTAAATAAACCGTAACTGCCTTACAGTCACTGTGTGACTATATTGAACAGAATTATGTCAAGCATAAACGGCATCTGAAAATACAATTTCATGCCAACATTGGTATTGCTGCTCAGAAAACACTTTACACAAGTGATACTGAAGAAGATGCAGTTTCTAACTTAAGAGGCATGGAAATGTAATTTATTGAATAGCCTTTGGAAGGCAGGAATGTCACCAAAAAACCCTGTGGGATGAGGCTTTGACACATCTCAGAAACGCAGGATTATTCACATAAAATGTATTCCCAGCTATGCTGTCTCAGGCAGTTTTAGATGACTCAGGAAAAAAACAAGTTTGCCAGTAGTGGCCTGTGGAAGCAATTTCAGAGTCCTCACACTATTAAAAACTACTCCATCTCAATTTTGTTCTGACTAGTATTTTCCTTTTACCTTTACCATGCAATTAATTAATTTTCTTCATTATTTTTTCATATTTTCTTAGCCGTACAAGTGTTAAGCCTTTCCTTATGAAATCACTCCATTTACACCATATTTATAAGATGATTTTTTTCTTAAAATGGAGGAATTTCTATAAAAAATAAGTAACAGAATCAGGGTACATACAAGCAGATAACAGAACACTCATAAGAAAAATCAACTATTTCTGATGAAACCTCAACTGCAGTTTTTTATCCACTGTTGCACTTACACTTTTCAAAACATTATCATAATTTTTACCCTTGAACAGGTGTTTGAGACTACTTTCTTGCAGTTTCTTATATTTTTCCACAGCATTCAGTGCAATTTTGCTGTTTCCCGTATTTTTTCTAGGTTCTTTAGTAAGCAAAAACCAACCGGAAAAAAACCCCAAACCTTATTTCAGAATAGGTCTTCAGCTTCTTTTTTCTATAATTTAATGACTGCATGGCTTCCTGTAATAACCAATTTGTTTCCCTAAGTCTGTAAAAGTTCAAATATTTCAGTTATTCAGACCAAAAGTTGTCTTTGACTCTTAGCATAGATGCTACCATTGTGAAAGTACACAGAAACAGGTTCACGCATTTACAAGCTGGGTATCTTCAAAGTAGTGAAATAAATCTGCCATGGTTCACCTGAAGCTTTATATAATTTTCAAAAAGAAACTAAATCCATTATAAGAGTACAAGTTCATTTCAGCTATAAAGGCCTGTTTTCAAGAAATTCTGTACTCTTAATTGGTTACACTAAACCGATCACGAAGAAAAAGTGACACTTTTTACTCCTGACAGTTTACAAATCCAAATCCCTTGTCAGTAACTGTGACCCAAATTCATACATACACACACATACACGAGAATTTCTACAGATGTAAGTTTCATGAGTGGACCACCATGACAAACTACATGGCACTCTGCCTATGTAAAAATAAAATAAAATAAAATAAATCCACCCCCCAAGCCCCAGTTTTACCAGATGTGAAGCCAAGATGAATACTATTGCCAGGAGCAGAATTTGGATAAAATTAGTAAAGAGAACAGTAGGCTAGAAAATTAAAACTGTTAAATAAAAATCTGATACTTTCCTGTTAAGCGTGGCTTAAGCTTATTAATAAGTTTATTAAACAGTTGAGCACTACACTGAGATATCTGCTTTACTACAAAATCACTGTAATTTTACCAAAAGACAAAATGAAGCACTTTTGAGTAGCTGTCTGCCTTCCTGCCAGTACTTAAAGCTATTACCAAAGTCACCCCTCAACCCCCCCTTCGAGTAATTAAATGTCCTGAGCTTCATCTACCACAGAATGGAAATATGTCCATATGTAAACTCTGTAAGTATTTTCTGCATTTGCTCTGATTTTTTAACAACAATTTAAAAAAATAGAAATAAAATGGGATGCAGTATCTGTCTCAGTAATATAACACAGAAGAAGAGAATTCTCATTCTAGACAAAGAGCCTGTAGCCTTCCTTATTCCTGGAAATTTCATCTTCATTTTGGCTTTACTTTTTTTCCTCAATGGAATCCAGGCAATACAGGTCACTCTCATCTTTATTCATCACCTTTAAATTACATAAAATCCTTCCAGAGAGGTCTACTGATTTGTCTCAAATATCTCTAACAGTAACCTGAAGTCAGGCAAACACAGAACACTATTTGCTACTTGCTTGTGACTGCACCTTCTGCAGTAAAGCTTTTGACACCTGAAGACTTTAACGATTTCCTGCTGTTGTGGTTTAGAAAGGGCAGAGGGACAGTCCTTTGTTAAACACCTGGTGGGCTGAGGCAGGGACAGGGAGGGTTCCACTCGCCACTTAGGGTCACAGGCAAGAAACCAACATGACTTGGGAAGAAAAAAAAAATACCCAATTAAATTTATTAACTATTTACAACAAGAAGCAAGATAATGAGAAAGTACATCTTAAAAAGGCACTTCTCCCCCACCCCTCCCTTCTTCCCAAAGCCCAAAGGCTTTGTTCTGTACCTTCTCCCCAAAGCCGGCACCACAGGGGGGCAGGGAGGGGGGAGGGTGCTCCCTTTCCTACCGCTCCTGTTCTCTGACAGTGTCTGTGTAGCCATCTTTTCTCAAATCCTGCTCTCTCTCTGCTGCAGGTCTTCATTGGCTCCCGGGAAAACAGACTCTCGGATGAGCTGTGGCAGAGGCTTGGGCGATGGCAGGTCGGTTCTCAGAAGCAGGGCAGCCGGCTGGGGGGCTGAGTTGGCCTGTCTGAGCCAGGCCCTGCCCAGGGCCGTGCCCATCCCCACTGTTCCGTGCCCCCTCTTATATATGTTATTGCAGAGGCGCCGATTGGCTCAGCCCTGGCCTGGGGTGGGTCTAGGCTGCAGCTGGGGAAGCTTCCAGCAGTTTCTCACAGGGCCTAGGTCTATGGAACTCCTTCCCCCACTCCCCCACCCCTGGCCTCTAAAACCCTGGAGCCAGGGGTGGGGGTGAACCCTTAGCTGTCACTTACAGGAGCCACCACGGCAGCCTCTCCCTTGCTGCAGAGCAGACTCGGAGCTAGGGGAACTTTTAGCAGCTACTTACCTGGTCCTGCACTGCAGCCCCTCCCTTGCTACCAGCAGAGCTGGAGACCAGGGCAACCTTTAGCAGCTACTCACAGGAGCCTTTTCTGTGGTCCCTCCCTGCTACCAGACAAAACCCACCACACAAAACCGCAACATTCACGCCTGCTCTCTTGACTGTGACAAGTAACCCTGAAAACCCTTTTATCTCCTCTGGCCAAATGATATAATGAGCATGCCCGCATGATGCAAATGCAACATGTATTTTACTTGATGCTAAGAAATAGATAATAATTAAAATGTTTAATTGCTAATTAACAAAAATATAAGATGATGGCTATAGTACCACTACTTTGAGACTAAAAATTCTGTTGCTAGCAGCCCCTAGAAATCTCCAGATTTGCACCCATATATTTCTACTAAAAATGCAGCCTAATCTGAAAGCATGGTAGGAAAAAACAGATTTTTTTTCATAAGGAATTCAATTCAGCATTTCAATTCTAAGAAGACCTACCATTGCCTCCTGTTGCATCAGACTGCAAACAGACACTTTACATTACGCTTCACATCTGTGGATGTGAAAGCATTATGCTACAGTTACCCAGAGTTTCAAACGACTGCTGAGGAGGATCGAGGTTTCCAACCCATAGGTGAGAGTCCTGTGAGGGTCGGTAACAGTCCCACTAGCAGTGATCAATTCACAGGGAGTCTAGGATGGCACTGTTAGGGACAGCCTGGTCACAGATCTGAATCTGACTGACGCTCAGGAAATTAAGAAGGTTTACAGACTGCCAAATCCCTTGTTCAGAATATTATTGCTCTTCATGAGTCAAGTAAGTACCTAGATTTCTCCATGCTAAAAGCTTTCCTGACTTTGGAAAAAACCTGCACCCACCAATCCTTGAAGTGTCAGCTCACCTGCTGGCTCATGCAGCTGAAATGGGGATTCATTCTTGGGGGTTCTTGGGTGAATCACACTTGGGACTCAGGGCAGATGGTGTGCTGGGAAACCTCAGCACTTCAGCTCCCCCAGTCTACAAATCTCCCTATACCACATAGAAAAGGGCCTTGCTATGCCTCCCAAGCCACACTCAGTTCATTCTAGATTTAAATAAAATGCAATTAAAAGCATTTATTTGTAATACTCAAAACATACAGAGAAACAACTATAAAAGGCTTAGTTAAAGAAATGAAATACAAGATATGCTTAATCTGCTCACACTAAGGTTAAAGATGTCTCTTGCCTTGCTCAGGTTGACTTGCCATTCTTCCTGGCAAGGTGACTCTCAGGGTATTCAATGCTTGTGTGCATTTATGCCACAGCCTCCACCCTTCAGACAGAGAAAGTGAGGGATTCTATTCTGGAGCTACTGTCTTGCTTCTTTGGTGACTCACTGGCACCTCATTGGCACAAACCCTTGCTTTTTAAATTACAGATGGACACAAAATATAAGTAGTGCAAACATATAAAGCTTATAAAAATACATAGTACTCTACTGGGTGCTAACGGAGACCATAAAATACAATAATTAACCACTGTGGGGTGAACGTGTTTGGGAAGATGCATTCACAATTTTTTAATCTAGTATAATGTAATATGCTGGCAAAGTAAACACCGCGTATTGAGGCATAAGTGCACTCAATACAAACAAGACAGATACATCGGCACATTACTAATGTATTCTGTTTTCCAAGTGAAAATGACATGTCACATTACAATGTGGGTAGGAATGTCTTCCTTTCAGCAATGATTTGCATGTTGTGAGAACTTCTCATTATTAAACTGTTTTCACACTATCAGTCTTACAAATAATAAAATTATTTGAATAAATATGATTTTGGAAGTTTCCACATTTTCAGGAATAACATCTTCTTTTAGTAAATGACTTCAAGAAGTTACACTTTTGCTAAGCTTACAGCCAAAGTGGTAAGTCTGATAAAAGTTGAAAGTATGCAGATGTACAGATTTAGCTTTCCACAGAAGGCATGTTTTGCTGTAAATATCTGTGTCATAAAGAACAGACAACTACAGGAAAGCAAAACCACAACAAAAAAAAGATTCCATAGTTTTTTTTTGTTCCAGCAGTTTTCCCGGCAACCTGACTGGATGACTTGATTCTATATCATCACATACTAAAAACAAGAGGTTTTATCCAGTAGAAATGAACACATTTTCTCTCTAATTGCAGACAAATTAAGTCAATTATAACTTAAATACATTCCCCCATGTCATTAGGGGTTAAGATTATTATTATGTCCTACAGTAATTATAGTATTTTTCACTTATCAAATATCTGTATTCTGTATTACAAAGAAGGAAAACATAAAAAGAAAGGGTTCTACAGTTGCTAATTTTCTTAAAGTATATGCTAAAGAAAATTTTATGTATTTTTAATGATTTTGCATGTTTCATCACTTGTCTTAAACTTGCTGTTTTAACGTACCGTATATTTTAATATATGACTTCTCAAAATAAAAAAAAATCTTCCTTGAAATCATTAATTTTCAGCCTTGTTGGATTAATAACAACTTGGTCACGAACACTACAGAACAGATTAAGAAAAAACAGTAAACTTAATTCTCATTTTAAAATAACATACTCAAAGAAGTCACTAGAGGAAATTATCAGAATAGAACTTCCCAAAACATTGAAAACTGTACCACCATCTCACTTTAGATGAATATATGGCATGTGATTTTGATGGGAATTAACTATTACTAACCTGTTAAAAAAAAAAGCACTCCAAAATTACAGTTAATCACTAAGAATGCAAGAATGTATTTCAAGTGGAACTTGTCTAGCAATTGTTCTTTTTGTAAACTACACTGGTGTCAGGTTTTTGCTGGCACCAATTTTAAACATTACTAAATGTCTACAGTATTGCTGTCTCAGTTTAGATCCAAGTGAAATTCAACATCAACTTGCAAGTTTTCATCTACTAAGTTTCACACTACAAAATTTTATAGTTTTCTGTTTTGATTGTTCTCTGGAAAATTAAAGTTATTAATTTTATTATTAAATAAACTTACACAATATTCCTAGAAACACAGTTTTGTCCAAATGGTATGTTCCTCTAGCTAAATATCATTATTCTGCTATGCTGTACAAGCTCTATTAAAAGCAGAGCATGCAGCTGAGGTAAAGACTAGTTATTCATGCAGTTTAATAACAAAATAAAATGAAAAAACAACTCCCTAAATCATGAATTAACATGGCTAGTTTGTTTAAGCTGTTGTAAAATACCCAAACTTTATTTGGCAAGTATAGGCTGCTCTTTTCTGCCACCTTTATAAACTAATTTAATATTTCAAGAAATATGCAAGTCAAATGCCAGCAATTACATCAGTCTACAGAGATGAACACTGTGAACATGGCATTTTATTTAGTCAATTAGATTAAATGAATTATTTAATTTTGGAGGTTCCCATCCGACTCAGTAGTCACATTCAGGGAGCAACAGTCACTGTTTTTACCATAGGATACACTAAAAGTTAGCAAATCTGTAATCTTGTGACAATTTCAGAAGTAGAAGTTTTTACAAAAGTAAACTACAATTAAAAGCATTCAAAAGAAAAGCTACAAAAAAGGAAAAAACAAGCTCACTGGACTATTCAGTACAGCAAGCATAATGATGCCAAAATTATCGTTATTTGAATATTCTTCTTCTTCAAACATCTTTTCTGAATGTCAGTGCTCACTTGGACTGGTACAATCTGTAATTTCACTCTGTACTGGCAATTTGTTCCACGCTGCTTTTCTAATATTAAAATAACAACCGCATGCAATTTCAGGGTTAACATATTTCCACGCAGTCCTGTGTTGGCTGGAACTATCTTCAGTTTTGAATTACTATCCCTGGTATTCACAACCGTTGCCAGTATTGCTGGTTGCCAGATGAACTGTTTTTGTAAAAATTAAAAGAAAAACAGCGTTACGTGCCAGAAGGGGACGCTATGCACAACTAGCAGAAAGCCGCCTCTTTCTCAGTTTAGCCTCTTTTCTCCCAGCAGGAGCTTGAGCCAGCAAAACTCCCACCAAAGCACAGGAAAAGGATGTGTTATATTCTCACAATATTCCCAATGAAGACAGTTACTGACAAATGGGTGCAATCTAGCTAATAATCCTCACTTGGTAGATTCTTGTTTGAAATAGATACAGAAACAGAAATGAATAATGAAGACAGAAGAACCAAGAGAGATGTAGAAAGAGGTAGAAGAACGTGAATATACACAACAGTCTCTTTGTCTGCTTCCAGAAGGCATGAAAGAGAGTTCAAAGATTAGACATAATGGAGAAAGAAAGAATTTCCTTTTTCCATTCCCTTTCCCAGTGTGTATTATCTCCAGGAAAAGTACTTTTAATGCTGTTTTAGTACTTTGCCATTTAGTACTTGCTCCAGTCTTTTCTTAAAGTGCCATGAGGAAGAAAATAAATTACTTTTCATCCTTTCTTAGAGATCTTGAAACTTGTTCAAGACAAACCTGCTGTATCATTTGCCTGAGGTGAGAGGTAAAGGTTGAAAGAAGAGATCTGGCTACAAAACTCAAAAAATATGATTTTTTTTCAGTTCCTTCAGATTTCCAAATGGCTGCTATAAGCTCCTGAGCAAAATATTGGTATATAAAGTGGAAAAGAATTCTCCAGGCCAGATACATGAATTGTGTAAAGCTCCAACATCATTAGTTCACCTTGTATCCTATGGAATCCTATTCCAATTTTGTTACACCTTCTGTAGATGCTATGCCATAGCTCTAATCATCCTTGACAGTTTTCTTTATACTTTTACCTAGTTGTGTGTTGTTGGGGTTTTTTTTGGGGGGTTTTGTGGTTTTTTTAAAAATACACTAAATAGTGTTATGCAGCATATGGTAAAACAGTGATTTACATAGTAACAGGTTGTCTTCTATCTGAATAGCAATATAGCATTCTCAGACAGGTATGGATGGTACTCGAACATTCACCTCCTCACTGGTAATAGCCAATTTCAATCCAGTGAAAATGAGCAATTGGAACCATAATTCTCACCACTACCACATGCATTACTTTTCATTTATCAGAATTGAATTTCTTTAGTAATTTTATTGCCCAGTTAGTCAGTTTTGTAATATTATTCTGCAGTGTCTTAGTGTTAGTATCTTCACTATCTTGAAATTTTGCATCATCAAGCTCCTTCATTCATTCTCTTTTTCTGAATAATTTCCAGCACTGATCACCACAGAACTCCACTGTTAGCTTTCCAACACTACGAAAACTAACCATCTATTCCTCTCTTACACTTACTATGTTTAACACTGTGACTAAAAGAATAAAATCCATATCCATGAACAGGTTTGGGTTTGTTTTTTTTTTAAAAAAAAGACTAGAGGCTTTGATGAAAGCTGGACAACAGTTTTTTTCAAAATTTAAAATATACAGACTCAATCAGCAGTATTCACTGTATGTATTTATTCCTTCAAAGAACTCCCACTGATTTGCAAGGTATGATTTTCATTTCCCAAAGGTACAATTATTCTGTCGCATCCTATTAATTCACATGTTCACTAAATCCATTCTTTAATAAAAGTGCCAATGTCCAGCACTTAAGTCATATTAACATTAGTATTACATTCCCAGAACAGACTTTATAATTTTTTTTTGTAAGCAGGAGGCAACCATGGGAGAAATAAGATTTTACACACAAAAGCATCACCTGGAATAAGAAGTCATAGCAGCTGCAGTCATCATTCTGAATTAATTAGTTTCCAAGTGACTATAAAGATATTTACAGTAGGTCTCCAATTTCTTTTTTTCTCCCCTCTCAACCTATCCAATTAGAAGAGTTAAGAATAAACCCCTTACTACTTTATTAAAGAACAATTTCTTTTGCAGATGTAAAGAGCAAAAGACCTAAATTCTGTTGGGAAATTTCTTCAGAAGAAAGAGTCCCAAAAAGAACAGTTGATTAAGGATATTGAGACCGTTTAATATTGATCCACCATTCTAAGCAGATTCACTGTTTACTGGAGATATTCTTCTTAGCTTCTCCAGAATAAAATAAGTACAAAGACCAGCTAGTATACACCAATACATTAATTAGAACTGTCTCAGAGATCTCATAAGGACCATCCTATTTGGCAACTATTAGTACACCTTTACCATGGATGGTAAAGAAAAGGTCTGCAGTGCTTACAGAAACGTTCTTTTCTATCTCATGTTCAGATGAATTATGGAGAAGGTTAACAAAGAGGCCCAAGTTGGTGTACTAAGGTCAAGTACATGTTGAGATGATGAAAGAAGTCAACAACAAAAAAAATCTGTTTGGATTATACATAAATATTTTCAAAATGAGCACAGAACACGCTGACACTTCTGTCACTATTTTGAATAATAATAAGTGTTTTGGTTTGCTGTCACTACTCAATTCTCAAATAAATTAAGGCATGTGGGTTGAATTAATTTGTTTTTCATACTACTGCAAAGGTTGCCTCTTTATTAAACAATAAAATACTTATGCAGAATTCAGAAAGGAGATGGAGTCTCATCTGCAAGCCATATTTTTTCAAAAAGTGAAAATAGCTTATTTTGCATACTTACAAAAAAACAAGATAGTAAAATCCTTACGCAAGGCTCAAGAGAAAAAAGCTTCATCTGCAGGCCATATTTTTAAGATACTTGACAACCTTTACTTAGAACCTACTTTAATATTTTCCTTAAGTTGTCTCAAGTCCAACAAAAAGCTGCCTTTGTGATGTTTTTCACTTTGTAACTAAGAATCTAGTGCATAAAAAAAGAGCACACGACAACTGCTTCTATTTAAGGATCTTGTCAACGATGAAGTCTTGAAAATTAAGCTGGTGATGTTTTTACTGACTTCTACATTTAAGAAATGCAGCCCACCTTCTTTTATGCAATCCAAAGCAGTATTTGGTGTAAAAATAATCATTCATTCTGTTATCAAAACGAAATAGAACAGTAGGAATGGCTGTCAGTTGTTTTCTCATTCCAAATTAAAATTGTACAGTACAAGATTCCTCCCCACATTTTCCTCTCAGTTTCTCTTACAATTCTAAAAACTCTTCTATGGTTGCTATCTCCAGCTTTCTCATGCTGAGATTGTTAAGCTTGTTTAGTTAAGATATTTCGACCCCGCAAGAGAAGCAAACAGGAGATTGACTTGGGAAAGCAGTTCTGTTATATATAGGGTTTCTCATTTCAGCACGAATGTAAATGGAAGCAATACATCTATGAAAATAACATGAAATGCCATGAAGATTAAGAATAGAACACAGTCTGTGAGTATACCAAGTTGCCTTCTCACTATTATAAGAATCATGTCAGGAAAAGGTGGTACATAGGAATATTCAGGGAAAGTGGGTATAATGAGGAGACACGGTGATGTACTCTCCTGAAAAGGTGATCCTCCCTCATTCTTATTAATCAAGAATATCAAAAGCCAAGCCTTCTACCTTATAAACACTGAGAAAGGCATCCCAACAGACATTCATTCAGCTTATCACATCTTCTGCATACTTTTACTTCTGAGCGATGAAGACCAAAAGATTTGTGTTTTGATAAAAAAAGTTGTCATCATTCATTTCTAAGGATAAGCACATGTACACATTAGTAGACAGACATAAGTGAAATTTCCATGTAGTAAATTCCACTTGGAAGCAACATCCTGCTCTTGACTGGAGACCAATTACATACACCAGCATTCGCTCCAGGAATAATTTATATTTGTTCGGACTCTCTTACTTTTCTCTTAAAGTTTAACAATGCCTTTGCTCATTATTTCAACGTTAAGGTAACGTTTTTAATTTCAGAAACAGAAGGAAACAAGTTTTTTCAAGAATTTGTTTAGTATCAAAAGGCATACTTCTGAAACAAGCATTTCTGAAACAAAATACGAATTACTGAGGGATTCTCTCCTACAGAGATGTCACAGAAGAGGAAATCCATGGAACTTAATTAGAAAGAAGTAAAAGGTATCAGTGGGCACATCCAGCCACCTATCACAATAGGCTGGTAAGATGAACTGGAGAGAGAGAATACTGTAAAAGTGAAAGAGACAAAACCCTAACCTTGAAGTTACAGCAATCAACCCTTTCTCCCCTCTAATCCAATGCCTAAGATGCCTTAATATTCAGATGGAAAGGATGATAAAACACTATGCTGCAAACAATTAAATATAGAAATACACGATGCTTTCTTCCCCAACTCCAGTCTTGAGACGCTGATTGTCATACAAGTATCTTTGCCATTTTTGCATGGAAAAATGTACTACAGGCCACTTGTTTACATCTTTTCTGAAACAGGTACTTGTAGTAGTAGTTTAGTAACACAAACTAGCACAGAGCAGAATATCCATAAATTTATCAATTAAAGCAGTATTAAATTCCACTGTCCAGACAAGCAGAGGTGTGATACTGCCCCACACTATATTCTCAAGCACTTGATCTAGCTGCCTATATTCAATACTGTTTATAACGCTCTTCCACACTCTTTGGAAGGTAAATCTACAGTATAGCACAGTTATTAATGTATATCAAAACCTACTCATGTAACTCTACTGACTTATTCCCAAAGCTATTTTTTTATAGAGAAAAATAACAACCGACTGCATGACACAGTTTTCACTCCTAACTAAAGCTAAAATATTTTATTGTACATCTACAGTTTTACTAACTTAAATCCCTCCTAGTTATGATAGTGTAAATATAGACTGCTGTAGGCTGGAAGAGACCTCCAGATCTAATGCAAACTTCTGCCCAAAGCAGCTCTAGATAGAGGAGACTGTTCAGGGCCCTTGAGTTTTGAACATCTCCAAGGACTGGGAACCCACACATTCTCTTTGCTACCTTTTTCAGCATTTTATCAGCCCAACGGTGAATTCACACCCTCCTCCCCCACAGCAAGTCAGAGTTCTCCGGGACACATTTTATAACTATTGCCCACCATCCTTCCCCTGGACACCTCTGAATAAAGAATGGCTTCATTTTCCTAGATCACCCTAGGTAGCTACAGACAGTAATAAGGTTTGCCCTTAGCCTTTTTTCATTAAGGGTGAACAAATACAGTTCTTTGACCTTGTGCATCATACGCTCCAGCCCCTAACCAGCTTGGTGGCCCTCTGCTGGACTTGCTCCAGCATGTCCATGTCTTTCCTGTATTGGGAAGCCGAGAACTGGACCAAGCATTCCAGCTGCAGTCCTGCCACAACCAAACAGAGGGGAAGGACCACAGCTCTGGACCTGCCAGCTACACTTACGTAGCCTACAATGCAGATGAAGTTCCTTTCCACAGGGGCACTTTTTTGCCTTATGTTCAACTTCTTGTCCACCAGAACACCCAGGACTTTTTCCACAAAGATTATTTCCAGCCAACTGGTCCCCAGTCTGAACTGTAACATGGAACAATTCCATCCCAGATAGAAGACTATGCATTTGCTTTTCTTCAACTACATGTAGTTCCTCTCAGTTCACTTTTCTACCCCGTATAAATCCCTCCGAATAGCAGCCCTGCCCTCAGGGGTGTCATCCATGTCCCGCAGTTTGGTATCATCCATAAACCTGCAGACAATGCACCCCATATCATCACTTATGGCATTACTAACACACTAAACAGTACTGGCACTAGTACAGACCCCTAAGGGACACCACTTGTAACCACCAAACAGTTGGATGTTCTACCACTGATTATTACCCTTTGAACCTGAGAGATTGACAGTTTTTCACCCACTCTTATTGCCCAGTTGTCCACTTCATCTCTTTTCCCAGAATCACAGAACTGTAGAGTTTGGAAGGGAACCTTGGGAGTGCTATTCCAGCTAGAACTTAGATCTCCAGTGAACGCCCCTGCTCAAGTGAGGCAACTAGCAAACATTCCTTGGGACAATATCCTGACAGATTTTGAGCATTTCCAAGGATTTAAACTTAACAAACAAATTCTGGGCAACCTGTTCTAATGACTAATCACTCAGAGTGAAAAGGTCTTCTCTCAACTTTAAATGCAGTTTCCTGTATTTCAGTCTGTGCCATTGTGTCTTTTCCAATCAGTGTGCAACAGTACTTCCATCAGGCATTTATACATCAATAAATAAGTGATAATAAATAAATTATAAGATCCCCCCGAGACTTCTCAAGGCTGAACAGTCCCAGCTCTCCCAGCTGCTCCTTGATGCTTTAGTCCCACAGTCATCTTCACGGCCTTTCACTTCACTTGATCCAGAACATCCATGGGGAACCCAGAACTGGACCAAGCACTTCAGATGACGCTCACCAGGTCTGAGTAGAACAAACATCTCCCTCCATCTACTGGCAATGCCTTTCCTCACCACAGAAGGCTACCAAGTTAGTCAAATGGGACTTCCCCACTGTAAATCTATCTATCTGACTATGCCCAATCAGCTACTTGAACTTTCTATGTTTGCAAACAGTTTTCAGTAATATCAGCTCTGCTCATCACCTGCAGTAGCCCTGATTTTCCATCTGCCCTTTCCTGAAGACAGGAGTGACATTTGCTTCTTCCCAGGAATCTCCACCTCCCCCCCTCGCAAGTTGGTCTCACCAGGACCTCTCAAAAATGACTAAGAGTGGTAACAATGGCCAGCCTCCTCATAAACTATGGGTGCATTCCAACAGGTCCCATGGACTTGTCTATGTCCACTTTGTATAAATATTCCCTAACCTAATCCTCCTCCACCAATGGTAAGTCTACCTTGGTCTGGACTTTCCCACTAGTTTCAGGAATCCAGGGTTCCTTCAGGCTGCTCCTACCAGTAAAGCCTGCAATGAAGAACGATTGATTACCTTGGCCTTTTTCATGTGCTGTATCAGAAATCTCCTGTCGATTCATCAGTGGGCTCACATTTTCCCCTCATCTTCCTTTGCCTGCTGATATTCCTGCAGAAGCCCTTCATGTTGCCCTTCATGTCCCTTGACATATTCAACTACAGGTATACCCTTGGATAGTGTCTCTATATCCCTCCCAGGCCCTCTGCTTCCACCTTCTATGCTTCCCTTTTACATTGGAGTTGGTCATGGTCTCTTTGTTCATCCTGCAGGCCTCCTGCTGCCTCTGCTTGACTTCCTTTCTGTTGGAATGGTTCATTCTTGAGGTTCAAGGTGGTAATACCTGAAAAACCAGCCTCTCCTGGACTCCCTTCCAGGACTGTGTCCCCATAGGATTCTTCCAAGAAACTGCCCGAGAAGGCCAAATTCTGCTATCCTCAAGTCCATGGTTGAGAACCGTATTAGCTTTTTCTTCCCTTCTCTCAGGAGTCTGAATACCACCATCTCAGAGTCACTGTTAGTAATGCTGCCCGGACCTTTGTCTTGTTGATCTGTTCTTCTTTCTTTCTTTCTTTCCATAGATCAGGCCAGCAGAGCATCTTCCATTCTTAACTTCTCAGTCACCTGGGTTAGAGGGTTATCATCAGCACCCTCCAAAAAATATCCTGGATTGCTTGACAGCTTTGTGGTTTGTATTGCTGCAGCAGTTAGTGGGGCCCTTCAAGTCTCCAAGAAGCTGTGGACATAAGGCTTCTTTTAGTTGTCCAAAGAAGGCCTCACCTATGCCCTGCAGCGTGTGTGGGTGGCCACGGGGGAAAGCTGGTGGTGGGGAAAGTGAAGCCAGCATGGGGTGAAGGGTTCTGGCCAGCGCTGGCGCCAGTGCTGCAGGGGGACAGTGTGTGCAGCCATGCCACCCTTAATGTGCCCAGTACTTCCACTCTCAGAAGCTAACCAGGGATGGGCACAGTTAGTCCTCATCTGTGTGTCAGAAACAGTGTGGCCAGCAGGACAAGCGACGTGATTGTGCCCCTGTAGTTGGCACTGGTGAAGCTGTACCTTGAATACCATGTTCAGTTTTGGACCCCTCACTACAAGAAAGACATTGAGGTGCTGGAGTATGTCCAAAGAAGAGCAATGAAGCTGGAGAAGGTCTAGAGCACAAGACTTATGACAAGGGGCTGAGGGATCTGGGTGTTTAGCCTGCAGAAAAGGAGGCTCCAGGGAGACCTTATTGCTTTCTACAACTATCTTAAAGTAAGTTCTAGCAAAGCGGGTGTCAGGCTCTTCTCCCAAGCAGCAAGTGATAGAGTGAGAGGAAATGGCCTCAGGTTGGGCCAGGGGAGATTTAGATTGGATATTAGGAAAAATTTTAACCAAAAGTTTTATCAAGCATTGGAATAGGCTGCCCAGGGAAGTGGTTAAGTCACCATCCCTGGAAGTATTTACAAGACATGTAGATGTGGCATTTAGGGACATGGTTGTAGTGGTGGACTTGGCAGTGTTATGTTTATGGTTGGACTTAATGATCTTAAGGTTCTTTTCCAACCTAAATGATTCTATAATTCTGTTATCTCTTCTGATCAGGTGGTGTGTAGCAGATAGTCGCAATAATACTGCCCATGTTGGTCTGTCTGGTAATGCTGACTGTTAATGCTCTTAAGTGGCTCATTTTCTATCAAAAGGCAGAGTTCCATGAATCCCACTCTCACATAAAAGGCTATCTTCCCTCCTTGTCTTCCTGGCTCTAGATTGGCTATAAGGAGATTACGGGGCATTGTGTCACAGGCTTTGCTAAAGTGAAGGTGTACAACATCTGTTGCCTCCTTCTTGTCCATACAGCCAGTCATCTTATCTCAAAAGGTTATCAGGTCAGTCAGGCACAACTCACCCTCGGTAAATCCATTCTGGCTATGTCCAGTTATTTATCTGTCCTTCCTGTTCCTTGAATTAGCTTCCAGAAAGACTTGCTCCATAACCTTCCCAGAGACTGAGACTGATCAGCCTGTATTTGCTCAGTTTCTCTTTCTTCTAGTTAAGCATTATGTCTACCCACCACTCAAAGCACCAAGTTTCTTCCTTTACTGCAGAGAAATGCATCATGCAGAGATAACAAGTCAGACACTTGCCAAAGCAAGGATCTGCACTGCCCTACTGAAGGAGGGCTGAATGACTTCTGTATTCTACCTCTTCTTCCTCTCTGAAATGGTCTAAGTAGCATCTGACCCATACCATTTTGAGAACTGGGCCACCCCTGCCACTCTCTTTTTTTGAGAAGCATCAAGGACCCTTCCTAAGCTGATTAGACTAGAGTTTAAGAGCTTCCCATTAGTCTTTCAAAAACCTTTGAAGGTTAAAGATTCTGCAACATCAACACAAAAGTCTGCTATCTATTACAAAAAATATATCCAAGACTGTTGTTGGAAATATATGCCAGGAGAAACAAAAAGCAAAACTGAAAAAAAGTGCATTAGTCCTCACTCTTTTAAGACAATTCTACAGTGAGATGGTAACTGAAACTAAGGGTACAGAAGATTAAAGCATTAACAAAAAAAGAAACCTCTACTGTTACAGGAAAACCGTAAGGCTTTTTGAAAAAGCCTGGTATTTCAGGATACAAAAATTCCATGCAAAAAGACCAATTAAAAGGAAGACCTATCAAGCTCCTTATACTGACCTACTCTAAAGTCATGTTACCCAGTCCTGAGCAGAAGCCTTTTCTCACCCATATTACTATTACTTTAATGAAATTGGATGATTTTTCCAATCATCCAACCATCATTCCATCATCTTTCCGAGGCCAAATACTGTAAAAACATCATTCAGACAGAAGCTCTACCTTTACAAATTTATCTGGCTTTCAAAAGTTTGACAGTAATACTGGAGTTCATACTTAACTCTGCTTCTGGTCATAGCTTGCTAAAATATAAAGTTGAGAGAAAAGAACTCAAAGCATTATTTTTTTCCTGTGTCTCTTGTACTATACTCATTATTCCACAATAAATATTGTATTTTAAGTCTATTGAAACAAATACATTGTATTGAGGATAGTGAATGTGCATTTCCAAGCCATGTAAAAGTGGTTGTAACCAACTGCTACTCATTCCCAATAACTGGAAGATGTTTTTCCTTCAAGCACTGCAAATAGTCTTTCTTTTGTATCTCATTAATGGGCACCCTCCAAACATGATATTGCTATAGCAACAGCTACCATAATACCAAGGCTTTCTTTATAAGATAAAGACAAATACTACTCCTAAATACACAGTAAAGCAGTTACATAAAGTTCTGTTAAGACCTAATTTCAGACAAGAGATTTAAACAATTCAAGCTAAGCTACACTTCGCTGAGAAAGCACTAGACAACTGGTTATTTTCGTGTAAAGCTTTTCAAAATATCCACCTTCCTAAATAGTGTAAGAAGTACTTTATTATGGATAATTAATCCATTTTGACAGTATTATCAAGCCTGATAAACCAGTAAAAAAATTCCTGTAAGTATACACAATTTTATATTTTAAAAATGTAATATCGTAGCAGAAGATACTGTTCTTTTTTCCCATCTTCCATGAATCATTAAATAAATATTTTATACAGTTTTGGCAAAACAAAATCTGAAGAACTCAAAAAACAGTGTACTATTCCAATAACTTTGAGACTCCTGCAAACAATTAACCCAGTTCCTGCATCCACGCATCTGGAATTTTTGACTGCTCTCATTTCCCACAATGTTTACTTCTGATTGTTGTGCTTGAGACATTATTAATTGTATTTGCCAACCAAATTATTTTTAATCTCCAGTTCTAAAAATGAAAACATATAGAATAAAAAAAATTAACTGTCATTCCAACAATAACACAACAATATACACTTTCTGTAAATTCAAATAACAAAAAACTTAACAGAGCCCAGCACCAACGTTTCTTAGGTTTTTCAATATTTGCCTAACTCTGCATGTTTTGAGTATGTATAGGATATAAAAAAAAGCAGATGTAGACACAGTATTTGACCTGAAAAGTAAGCATCTAATTATGTCCCATTCCTAGGGGACAGTATGTTTATAGTGAAATTATGTTAGCAGTGTCTGTTGAGAGTCTACTTGCAAACAGGAAAAAAGCCTTCCCAAGAGTTTGTAAAAAGCATTTTCTCCTTTCTGTAATATGAGTCCGTAAATAGTCAAGATCCACACTAGAAAGAGGAGTTAAGATCTTGTAACTGGAAGTTCAAATTTGTCTCGTTCAGGACAGCAGCTCTTACATGTCCTGCTGAGCTGCAGGCGGCCAGCCTCTAACAACAGATGCACCATCAGGCAACTGATTTTTTTTTTTCTTTTGTTACATTCTGGATGAAAGATAACAGTTGTTCCATGAAGTGGCAGCAGCACTATGGAAATAGTGTGCTGATCAAGAAACAGATTCCCCAAGTAAATGAACTAGTACAAAAGGTTTGTGGGCTTACATGCAGATGAATGCAGAAATGTAGTTCTTAAGAAGGCAAAGAATTCTCCCTTACTGAGATTTCAACCCGTCAGATTTTTTTTTCTAAGAGAAACTTTAAGCCATCACCTTAAAAACTGCAGTAAGACAGACAACTGTGTCAAGATCCCAGAATTTCACTCTTTTCCCTGATCTTGAAATAGATTCTATGTGAAATAGAATCCTCCTCTCGTGCCTTCTGAGTCATCAGGATACATGAAGTCCTCTACAAAAGGACCCTGTTCATGCCAGCAGTTCCCAGAGGCTTTTTTTTTTTTTTCTGGATACGTGGTAGGGAAAAGGTGGTCCAAGTCTCTCCTTGACCGACTGAAGAAGAATGCATAGTTAGACAGACGTGCTGTCTTTGGCAACTGCAAAAAAATCTTAGGAAAAAAAATATACTATTTTCCTTTTCTTTAAAGGTGCATTTTCTTCAACCTACTGCAACCCTTCGTGTCTTTGTCCAACAAATAAAGAAGTTCTGTAAATTATAAGGAGCCATCTTAAGAAATCTTTTAATCTGAAAATACACATGCTGTAAGACTCCTGTGTAACATCCACTTTCTGTCTCCAAACCACTTCAGCTGGTGCAATTATTTTTGGTTTTTGTCTTTTCAACTGAGTTTCTCTTTGCAGCTTGCTATACTTCTCAAATCTAAACATTCAGTGAGAGAAGTCAGGCATTTTTGCTATACATAAAACATGGAAATAGAAGTTTATGGACCTTTTCTGTATATTATATGGAAAATGACCAATTCCTATATTCTGCACACAGACGTTCCATCAGTTTTGAAAGGATTTGCATCTCCTCTGACAAGTGGTTGGGATCCACACACTGAAACCGTTAGAATAGTCTGGATAATACAAGCCTGCTCTAAGTTGCAACTTCGTAGATTACTTACCAATTTACCTTATTAACCATTTCTATTCTGTGCATTCTTTCCTAAAAAATCTAAAATGTCCATCCAGGTTATGTGAATAGTTTTTTATGAAATCCCATGATCAATAACTTAAAACAAAAGGTTGCTGGGAGTGAAGTTTCACCAATATAAAATCTCCCACTGTTTCAAAATCAATGATTTTTGTGAAAGCTGTCTTGTTACTCTTCTGTGCTGCAAGAGGAATATTTCTATGCCAACACCAAAAAAGCTCTTTTAGTCTAGAAATCAGTAGTGAAAAAATATGTAAACAAGCAGTGCCTTTCAGGCTGGGATTCATAAGAAACAGGAATTTTTCTGTCTTCTAAAAAAGAAAACCACTGTAAAGCTAGTAAGTGTCCATTCATTTTTAGAGACTAAAATGACTCCCAAGAAAACCAACCTTTTTGCTATAAAAATATTAATATAGAGGTAAATTTTTTTAACAACAACCACGTACAGCACAATTTCAGATAACTGAGTGCATTTGCTAGCTATTTACTTGATAAGCAGGAGAGCTTCTCCTCTTTTTCAGCTGCTCACTTTGAAGACTCCTCCCTTTCCAAGAACTATTTCAAAGCAAAATTTGTTTGCCTTCAGCTTTTCAGATTACAAATCTATCCTCCCTTGAGAATTGCTCTTAAAAGTTAACACTTACAAATCCTTCACTCATCAACGTCAACTGAAGAAACAGCTTGAATGTACTTGGCCTATACAGCCCCTCAGTACAGTTAGCTTTTAAGATGTCTGCATGAGTCAATCCTGGAAGAAAAAGCACAATGTGGACAAAGTGAACACTGCTGGGAGATGTGGGCAGAATGGATCTTGCAGTGAAGCCCCATAAAACAGGTTTGTGGGCTCAATGATACACTATACCTGATCACTTGATACATATTCTTACAAATTGACAGATGTTTCTGGAATCCTCATCATGCTTCAATAGACACATAAATGTGTAAAAAAAATATTTTTTTTTAAAAAAGAGAAATTATAAGAAGACTGCAAGCCAGAAAAGCAGAATGCCTCAATATGACTATCATGTTGCTTGACCCATGCTTTACCCTTTAATGCAGTGCTGCTCATTTTCTTTTCCCCTTTACTGATTTGTGACAAGGACTCCTGCTTCGTAGAGTACTGTGCTAAAACCCTCTATGATTCCACCTGATTTATCTGACACAAGGCACATCTAAATGGGCCAACGAAACTTCTCCAGTTACTAACTTTTTTGAAGACTAAGATCTGGTCAACAATCAGGAAAGAAAAAAAAGAGAAAAAGCTTAAAAAAAAAAGTGGTAAGTGTGATTTAATCACTACAGTTATCAAGGAAAACCAAACAAAACTAATTTTATGTGAAAACAGTTTTCTTGGCCTACACAGGACTCCTGTGCTTAAGCCTTATGACAGGAATTTATACCTCATTTCAACACACACAATTTTGAGCAGTGTTGGTTAAAACCAAGATATGATTAGTACAAAACATTACAAAGTTATAAAATCTCTGAAGCATTGCTGATATGTCATAATGTACAAGATACAAAAACAGTACCAGTTGACAGCAAGGCTGAAGTTAAAAAAAGGTCCAACTCAAGTGTCACCTGTCCCTTGCAGCTAAAATTTCAACCTACTACAAAACGTTGAAGTTAAAAGTAAAACAGAAGTAGCATCACGCTAAAAGCTAAGAGAACTGACAATGAGGATACTGTATTGTCAAGGACACAAAATGCCTTCCATACTCCCAAGCGGCATGAGAACTTTAATTTCTGTGCTTCAACTGTTACAATAAGAAGCACCACACATTTCTAACAAATTCATCTGTAGTTTGGCAAGCTTAACACTCAAATTGTCTCACACCTTGAGAGATGCAGCAAACAAACATGGAAATATGCAAATACTCATAATTTTCCAGTTGTGTTACAGTTGTGTTACAGTAATGACCAAGCTGACTCTGGAAATATTTCAGTTAAGTTTCAGTAATACAGTCCTAGAAAAAGACAAAGCTTTTTGTTACTGAAATTAATTTCCTCTAATATTTAAATATATCTAAACATGGTATTACCTTCATGGCATGGATTTCTTCTATTAATCTCTGAACTCGTTTTTGGTTCTTTAATTTTGAATCTTCTGAACCCCTGCAAATGAAGACTATCTTTATTAAAAACCCCTGATTTTTGTTTAGTTTAGTTCCCCTTGTACTAATACTAAATAGCAAAATTAAAATATCACAAGAGTTAGAATAAACACATTCCCTTTTTGTTAAATGAACATTTTAGCAAGGAGGTGTATATTATCTAATGCTTCCACCATTCTGAACAGAGGAAAAATACCCACAGATTTATCACAATAATAAGAAAGACAAACATCACTTTGTTAGAAAATAGTAACTACAAGTCTTAGGAACAGTACGTAGGAGACACTAGTATCTCAAATATAACTACATTTAAAGATCTGTAATATTTAAATATAAAAGGTCATTGGGCTTGCTTGTTATTTGGCTCAATTTGCTAAAATTGTGGGAGAAGTGTATGCTCAATTTACACTTTGAACCCACCAACAGATGTATCTTACACTGTCTCTTGTAAGATACATCATAAGTTACTTCAGGTCAGTTATCTTTAAACATACAATCTGCAAAATGTTCTTTTAACTATACACTGAAGTACTAATTAATGCTAGTTACTGAAAATCAAGTATGACCTGTATATTTCTGCAAACCAAACAATATTTTTTGCAGACAACTGCAGTCAGAAAGTGTTGCACAACTTGGGTCCAACAGCAGAATAACCTAAAAGATCAACTCTGACACTTTTAAAAGAGCTGGAAAATATTCTGTAAGTGATTGAGATTAGCTTCCAATACTGTAGATGCCTTTAAAAAATGCTATCCCAATTCTGCTTTATGAAACTGCTCTTTAGTTGGTATGTTTAGTCTTATCTACAGTGATAATAAGATAATAAGACAAAAAGAATTTATGCACCATAGCGCCCTAAGTTTTAAATGTAAACGTAATGTTTCTCCTACTTCTCCATTTGCAGGAAAACAATAAGATATGTCTCATTTATGAACACACAAACAAGAACACTGATACTTAAAACTGACTTTTTCAACTTTAATTTCCTGATGTGTCTGGTTAGTCTGCGAATAGTCAGGACTTTGGCCTTCTTCACATCTCTTCTCATCTTCACAACCTGACAGAAAGATGGAAGACATTATAAAGCTTGTTTTCCTTGATTAGTTTCCATATACAATACATTCATTACGTTGACAAAATTTTAGAAATTAGTTCAACAAAAAGAACCATTTTTGAAAACAGAGTGTGTTTCCCCGCTAACCAAATCCCAATTCAATTGAATTCAGATTCCATTTAAAATCAAACTGCTTCCATAAAGAGGAAGAACAATCAACAGTCTAAAAATGTGTTTGAGGTCTAATCAGAATACTAAACATTCCCAACTAGCCATATTTTTAATATTATTCTTAGTTATAGACTAAGCTAGGGATTTGAAAAGACTCACCTTTTGCCTTTTCTTTGCTTATTTTTGCTCCAGTGACACAGCACCAGTACTTTTCCATTAGTACACAATATGTAAAAGCACTGTCATCATGAAACAATTTGAAAGCTTATGGAAAGACTCATAAACTAAACATTATTGATTATAGAAAAGAATTTGAGATATCAAAATATTTTTATGTATTTGAATTATTTTTTGTTGAAAATAAAATCAAAGTGATTTCCAACTCACTACGTCTCTTTCAACTTCCTATCATACCCGGTACCCTTTTCCCAAAATGTATTTCAAAGCAGGCAGCGTTAAAGAAAACTTGACAATGATGTTTTGGTCTTAGTTCTTGACCCAAAATAAAAGAAAGAGAATTCTAATTAAAGAAACAGAATTCTAATTATTATTAGACAGATTGTACAAGCAGACAAATCTTTGTGATCTTTTGCTGTTAAATTCCATCACGGGAAACCTTAGGCCTAGACAATTAATCAATAGTCAATGATGCACATATTAGAGATAGAGGCAGTCAATAGTGACTTAAAACCTTGCTTTTTTACAACTCAAAAAAAACCCCTTATTTATTCAGATACATCCTACTATCACTATTAAGATTTTGCATTTAAAAATATGAAATATTAAAGCAAACAAAAAAAAAATCAAGTCTTCCTGACAAAAATACAAATTTCTCTTGAACTTATCTAATGGAATAACTTTCAAAATAAATTGGCACCTCTTTCTCAAGGAAGTTCTTTACCTCAGATGTCTATTTTATCTGCTAATTTGTCAGAGATAACACCAAAACGATTGCTTGATGGTGACTGCACCATCAAGTGAGTTCCAGGGGGAATATTAGTATTAGAAACCTGAAGAAAAAAAGAAGTCCTCAAAGCTCACAGGGGAACATTTCACACCTATGATGGGAAGCCTGGCTAGCATATATCCCCTGTGCGGAGACCATGAAGGTGAGGCTGTATCGTTTATTAAAAAAAACAACAAAAACAAAACAAAACCAAAACCCCACATATTTTACACACCTGATTATGTCTGTAGCTAGGTTACCAGCACAACCAAGAGGTTAAGCCATGAACTGTACTCAGCACACAGGTCTAACTACAAGAATGTCTACTTCAGTTAACAGCAGAAACCATGTGCCAAAAAGCCCCTGTGCCACATCTCTGCTAGACAGCAGCACTGCTCAAGTCCCCACATGCTAAGGAAGAAATCCTTAACATTACCAATTGCCACCTAAGTATGTAAACATTTATTTTTGTAAGCATCAGACCCCCAGAAGTACAGGGCTTTGGTGGACACTGGTGCCCAATGAACCCCAAGGCCATCAAACTTTAAGGGGGCAATATCCACCTCCATTTCCGGGTGATGGGGGTCCCAAGAACTGACTCTATTAGAGGCTGAAAATAAGTCTAACTGCGAAGGAGTGGCAACTCCATTATGCCTGGTCCAGATGCCCCGTGCATCCTTGGCATAGACTATCTTAAGAGAGAGTATTTTAAGGACCCAAAAGGGTATTGGTGGGCTTTTGGTATAGCTGCTGTGCAGACAGAGGAAGTCAAACAGCTGTCTGCTTTGCCTGTTCTCTCAGAAGACCCCTCTATGGTGGGATTGCTGCTGGTCAAAGAACAACAGGTGCCAGTTGCTACTACAACAGTGCACTGACAACAATATTGCACCAACCGAGACTCCATGATTCCTATCCATACGCTGATCTGTCAACTGGAGAGCCAAGGAATGATCAGCAAGATCCACTCACCTTTTAAGAGCCATATGGCCAGTGCAAAAGTCTAATGATGAACAGAGACTGACAGCACACCATCGTGGACTGAATGCAGTCATGCCGCCACCAAGTGCTGCCATGCCAGACATGATGGAACTTCAATATGAACTGGAGTCAAAGGCAGCCAAATGGTATGCTACGATTGATATTGCTAATACTTTTTTCTCCATTCCTATGGTGCAGGCCTCAGTTTGCTTTCACCTGGAGGAGCACCCAGTACACCTGGAATCGATTGCCCCAGGGGTGGAAACACAGCTCCAATATATGCCATGCACTGATCCAGAATGCACTGGAGCAGGGTAGAGCTCCAGAACACCTGCAATACATTGATGACATCATCGTGTGGGGCAATACAGCAGGAGAGGTTTTTGAGAAAGGAGAGAAGTAATCCAAATCCTCCTGAGAGACGGTTTTGCCATAAAATGAAACAAGGCCAAGGGACCTGCACAAGAGATTCAGTTTTTAGGAATAAAATGGCAAGACTGATGGCGTCACATCCTAATAGATGTGATTAATAAAGTAACAGCCATGTCATCACAGCAACAACAAGCCTTTGAACAAATTAAATGGGAGACAGCCCCTGCAGTAGCCCTGGGACCAGTCCAGACAGGACCAGATGTTAAATATGTGCTCTACACTGCAGCCAGGGAGAATGGTCCTACCTGGAGCCTCTGACAGAAAGCACCGAGGAGACTCAAGAATGTCCCCTAGGGTTTTGAAGTTGGGGATACAGACTCGCTACACTCCAACTGAAAAAGAGATATTAGCAGCATATGAAGGAGCTTGAGCTGCTTCAGAAGTGATCGGTACTGAATCACAGCTCCTCCTGGCACCCCGACTGCCGGTGCTGTGCTGGATTTTCAAAGGGAAGGTTCCCTCTACACATCATGCAACTGATGCCAGGTGGAATAAGTAGATGGCACTGATCACACAACAAGCTCAAAATGGAAGCCGTAGTAGCCCAGGAATCTTGGAAGTGGTCATGAATTAGACCAAAGGTAAAGATTTTGGAATGTTACTGGCAGAGGTGGAGGCAACGCATGCGGAGGATGCCCCACAGAATAACAAACTGACAGATAACACAAAGAAATGTGCCCTGTTTACTGATGGGTCCTTTGCCTTGTAGGCTGCTGTGTGGAGTCCCACACAACAAGTCACAGAAGCTGCTGAAGGAGAAGGTGAATCGAGTCAGTTTGCAGAGGCGAGAGCCATCCAACTGCCATTACATATTGCTGAACAAGAAAAGTGGCCAGTGTTCCACCTCTATACTGACTCGTGGATGGTGGCAAATGCTTCGTGGGGGTGGTTACAGCAGCAGAAGCAGAGTGACTGGCAGCATAGAAGCAAATCCATCTGGGCTGCCACATTGTGGAAAGATATTGCTGCCCGGGTAGAAAAGCTGGTTATAAGAGCACATCATGTAGATGTTCCTGTACCAAAGAGTCAGGGCTACCAAAGAACATCAAAACAACTAGCAGATAGATCAGGCTGCTAAGAGCAGAGTGTCTCAGGTGGATCTCGACTGGCAACATAAGGGTGAGAAGTTCTTAAGCTTGTTGAGCCCGTGATGGCTCGTCATCAAGGAAGAGATGCAACATACAGATAGGCTCATGACTGAGGAGTGGACTTAACCATGGACACTACTGCACAGGCTATCCAGGAAGGTAAAACTTGTGCTATGATCAAGCAAGCTATATGGTTAAAGCCTCTCTGGTATGGAGGACTTGGTTTTAATATATGTATGGGGAGGCTTGGCAGATTGATTACATCACACTTCCACAATGAAATGAAAGAATCACAGCTCCCTATATTACACCTTCTAAATAGAAGAAAGAAAATAAAGCATATTCTGGTTGAATAACTTTTAGATATTACATACGTTCAAAGAGTTTGGCACTTCAGACACAAACTGGGTAAGCCTTATTAGAAAGTCTGTTGAGAGGCGGTTGTTTGTTTTGGTTTGGTTTTTTGTTTGCTTATTTTTTAAATAACTGATAAAAACAGCCACAAGCTACAAACACAATTGAATTTAAATAACTCATACTTTACATATTAGTTGCTGTGTATCCAAACACAAAGTATATTTCACTTTCTCTCCAAAAAAAATTTTGTGATGCATTTTTAAAAGAAATATTAATACAGACACAGCATACTTCCGGGACCTATGAGAGACAAAACCCAGCCTTCCCTGCTGACAGTCAATGAAGCATGTATAGACATATGACAGCAGGAATGAGGGAAGGTATTCACTCTTTAGCAGACCAGGAAAATCAATTTATGTAATCCACAGTCACTTCTTTCACATGGGACAGTATCCATCAACTGTGTTCTCGGAAGTACTCAAAGTTCTCAAGAAAGCAGTCAGCTCTTTGGGACAAAACTAAAAAAAAAAAAAATTCCTTTAGATTTACAGTGTGCCTGAAACAATGGCGTTTAGACCACCAGGGTGGGTCCAAGGGCTCAATGAACTGTCTGCCTCTCCTGTTACCCAGAGAGATAGGCAAAGCACTCTTGAGTAAAAAAAACCAAAAACAAACAAACAAACAAACAAAAAAAAAAACAAAAACAAAACAAAACAAAACAAACCCCACCAAAAACAGAAGCAGATTTTGAAAAATAAATGACAAACATTTACTTATACTAAGTAAGACAGTATTTTTCATAAATAGGTTAAGACAAAAAGAAAAGGAGAAGTCTTTGCACTGACATTTAGAAAGGCTGGAGTGTAAGTCAGGGTCAGGCTTACCAATGCATAAAAATCAGGTAATAGGGACTATTAATCTACTTAGAGGTGGCAGTAAACATAAAAGAATCATTACTAAGCAAACTATTTATTCTCTTAACAGGAACACAGTCTAAGATTCCTGGAAATTCAGGAAGCCTGCACTTCTAAGTGGAAATAACCACTTCAAGGATTCTTTGCAACAAAGAACAACAGATGCTTTCCTTTGCTGAAGACATTCCTTTATTCTGTAGCAAAACATTATCTATGAGGCAATTAAGCCACTACTATTTCTTAATAGAATAGCTGTGTTTATTAATGATTAAAACATTTATTAATCACAATTCTTACAGAATAAGAATAGCTAATATAAAAGTAAGAATAGATACAAATAATATATAAATTATTAAATCCAAAAGAAATAATACAGGAAATGAATCCACTTTTAAAAACAAGCCTAGGTAGTAAGATGTACTAGCCTGAAAGCACATAAGCATCTTTCAAGAACTATGGTTAGGAACAAAAATCACATCCATTTTGCACTGTGCCTTCCATAATATACTATAAGGATTTATGTTACTACAGATTCGAAACAAAGATGAAATGCAAAAAATAAATTCCATGGCTGCAGGTATTCCACAAAGACAGGATTCTACCACCCGAACAGCTTGGAACCTACAGTATGCCCTGCCACAAAACATGATGTGTACCAGCCAACTGCATACAAACCGTTTCAAGCCAGAAGCAGACAGTAGCTGCTGCTGTTTCAAGAGAGAAAGCGCAAACAAAGAGCACAGCAGATTACTAGCCACACAAAAACTAGAAACCCCCTCCTGCAATTTACCCTTACCCAAGGAGCGCATGTTACTAAGGGGGATTGTAACAGGAATTGCTGACTTCAGCATGACCTCTGCTGAAGTGATGGTTGGCACATAGCTCCCAGTACTCCCAGCTAGTAGGGGCAGTAGCTGGCAATTGAAAGAGCCGCGATTTGGATGGATGGGTACACTTGGCATGGTATAAAGGAACAAGACGGTATATGTCAAACCAAGACAGTGATTTCCAACAAACAATGCATCTAACAAGTGTATATTTAAAGGCATCACAAGAACTATATTTAACCCAGAATTTACAGCTGAGGAAGAGAGAAACCAACAGCTTCAGCCACTGCACCTCCTTATTCCTGGTTGCTCCTGTGTCTGAAGGGTGAATAACCATCCCCAGAGATCTGTCCTCTTGTGTGGCAGTCCAATCAAGCCTTTCCCAATCCTCAGCATGTCCAAGACCTTCTTATGCCCAAGCAGGGCAAGTGAGAAACTGACACAATTTTTTAATCATACTGTTGGTAACTATGTTTCCTTCTAGGCATAGTTATAAATGGCTTAACTTATACTAACGAAAATCTTGGAGAGGCTTAATCAGTGCTTGAATCAGCATTGGATTTACGGGAAGAGGCTTCTGATCACAGACATTATCCCTTTGAAATTAATTGACTTGGTTACTGTATATAATACAAGACAAAACAAATGTAATAGAACAGAAAGCTATTTTGAGAGTCTCCCACACAACTAAGCTGTTGAAAAAAAAACTTATGAAAGTTTCCAAGTTTCTTGAAGAGAAATCTAAGATATTTTTAGATGAAGGAACTAAAAAAATATCTGGTTTAGGTTCAAAAAACCTAAATCACTGTGGAACAGTCCTTATATTGGTTAACGGCAACAAAACCACACCAAGCATTGTGGACAAAACAACAGGATAGGTGCAATTTTACATTCAAATTCATATGACTAGTCAAAGATATTCACCTTCATATTTTTAAGACAACAGCAGCAAAGTTCTCAAAGGAACACTACATTAGAATAAAATGTTATACTTGGACAATTCTGAAACTTGTTTTGAGGTCTGTACAGGCAACATGTCTCCAAACTAAGCCAGTGTTCAGCCAATTAGGAAAAAAAAAGTGTGACTAAAGATATGCATCAAGAAAGGTACGTGTCTACTCTGAACTATAGCATCAACTACACTTGATGAAAAAAAACCCCCTCAAAACCAAACCATTCTTCAAAAAATATTAATCCAATGGACTTAAGAGAAAAAAAACAAGTAATAACATGTTTCTGTCCATGACTTGTTTAAAATACTCTATTTAAAAACACTGAAATACTAGAACTGTGTAGGTTCACAATATGAAAAGTGGTGTTTTTCATGTTGTCATGTACAAAAGCTACTACTGTACACAAAAATACCTGAAAGACCCAGAATGTCTTACATCCTTCTTAAGTCAAAGTTAATAAAAGTTTACTCGCGCAGTCAGCCCCAACTATCCAAAATGCATGAAAGCAAACAAACCGGTGGCTGTATCTTTTTCCTCTGAGCAGCCTGAAGCCCACACAACTGTTCTCCTTGGGCTTCCGCCCATGAAGTGCTGAATATTTTGGTCCTGACACAATAATGCACTTAAACAAGTTATTAAATCCTTAAACAACCTGCACTAGACAGACTGGAATTTCTTCATCTACTTTGCTTATGCCAGTACACAGTCTCATCCTAGTTCTTTTACAAGTAACCAGAAAAGACAAATCATTCTGTCCTCTTCACCGAAAGAGACTTCCTCATCCAGTTATAAGAGTGTATAGTGTTCTGAAACATCCATAATGTATACAAACACACATCCATTAAACAGAGGCCTTCCTCCTCTCCCCCACTGATGAAGTCTCTCCTGTATGAACAGTCTTCAAGGTCCAGTAGCTTCATTTACAGTTTGTAGCTATCATTCCTAAGCAATGTTCTGTAATTTTACATAGACATATCCAAATCCACTTTGCAATATAAGGTCTCTTCTGTCTTTTTTATCACCTGATGCCTGAAAAACAAAAGGTTGTTCCGAGTCTACTTTTCTGCTTCAGTTTCTTCCTGTGCTCTCAAGGCTAACAGGCTTTATCCGCTATGAAGATCACAGCTGAAAGTGGGATGACAGAAAAAATTAACAATCTACCTCGTGAATTCTGTCTCAAGAAAGAATCTATTTTAGATATACTTGATCATACTGCTGTCAACAAATTACCACATACCTGCACAAACTGGGTCTAGAGAATGAACAATAGCGATAAATGAAACTGTAGGTACAAGCTATATGTCAGTGGAGCCCTTTCATAGAAAGAGAACGCTAGTAGGCTGAAATGAGAGTTGGATCCATTAATGTGAAAACAGCTCCAAACAGAAGAAAAAATGTATTTACATGTGCCCAAAGGTATACAGTAGCTTCTTGATTTTACTACATTATGATATTTGCTTCTGAACCCCCTCAAATTTAAATGATGCTGCGAAAGTAGAAAGTAAAAAAGTAATTAAAAGCACACCAGAAACAGTTGTGTATGTTGCTTAAATTACGCATCAACAAATGCCAAAGCAAGAAATACAGTCTGAAACAAATAAAAAGGCAATGAAATTTGAGTATTCAAAGTCTCTCCAATACCTACAAGAAAAACACGGAACTAAGTAATGTTTCAGTTCTCACTTATCTTCTTTCCTTTCCTCGTTTTAGGGCACAGCAAAAGCACTGGTTTCATTTTATAGTTACTTGGCAGTCTCCTAACCAAGAAATTACCATGGCAACAGAGTATTCTGAACATTGATTTTTGATGCTATTTGGCAGCAAAGAGTTTTAAAATTCAAAACACCTGCAGCTGGATCACATATTAGCCAGAACTAACAATAGTACATAATCTTTTGAGTGAATAACCTCAGTGAAAAAATGTTTAAGGAACTTCATTACAAATATTTCTCTCTATTATCTGGAATACCAGCTTGAAAGAGCTATCTATTTTTAGTTTCTTATGAAAAGTTAGGAATTGTCAAGTTTTCTCTTTTATTCCCCCCCCCCCCTTTTTTTTTTAGAAAAAGAATCGCTAAATTACACTATATATTTTATACATGTCAAAATAACTGGAAGCAGCCAGTCCTAGACTTACTAAAGCTTCATTTATTTGCATAATAAAAATTTATATAAGTAGGGAGGTAAAGGTTGCAAGAACAATGTCAATATGTGGCATATCAGTGTTCAGTTTTTCAGTTCCAGGACAGTTTTACACAAATACATATCCACAAAAAAGTAAAACCCCACACATACTAACCTTACATGAAACAACACAAGCCGAGTTTTCAGCCAGATCAGTTTCCTGAACTGTTTGCACTCACGGTTACACAAATGCTAGCTGGTTTGAGGGCAAAAGAGCAAAGTGAGAATTTACAGAAGGAGACAGAGATGGGCTACAACAAACTAGACTATGATCAATGAGGCATCCCCTCATTTAATATAAGGATCAAATCCCAGCACAGAGAGCGCTAAGGAACACACAGCTTCCTCAGCTACTGTCTGTGCCTTACCACTGTAGTATTAACCTTGCCTTTGCCATCTTCAGCTACAAGCAAAGAGGTTCGAACCAAGTGGACTGAATTGTATCACAATACATCTAACAAAATGTAGACAAATTCATAAAACATGAAGCAACTTTTTCTAGATTAAAATATAGCACCCTGCTGCCCAGAGCAGGCAGAAGTGTCATCACTAGCTGGAGACTCCCATAAAGCAAATCACCTGCAGTCTCTTAAGGCCTCCAGGCACTCACCCTGTCAGGGTCCCGAGGGATGTTGAGGGAAAAGGCACACTGCCCACTTGCATATGTTTCTACCTTTCTCACAGGAAATGTAGTGCACAGACTTCTTGTGAGTTACTGTCAAACCCTTCCTCCACATTCTGCCCATGCTGCTTACTTTGTACTTTCTCAACTGAAACACTGAAATACGAGTTTATTTTTTCAACATAGCAGCATATTTCCTCCTGCATGGAGTACAGTTGCCATTTAGAGCATAACTTCTCCAAGTGGAAACCACAATGAGTACTCTGACTTCTAGCAAAGATAATTTTCATCTAAAGGTTTTGAAAAGCAATTCCAAATACCTCAGCTAGTTGGGAGGGCGTAAGGCTAGTCTAGAATTACTTGCTCATTGCCAAAACCCAAAATTTAATGGATTTACTGCTTCAAAGTCGGTGTCTCACTGTATGGAGTCAGGCTCTATGTAGTACTTCAGAAAGTATTTGAACTCTCAAGTCCAAACCAGGATCATGAGCTGGCCAGACATATTTCTAAATCCTAAATAAACAGCAGTAGTTGTAAACATCCAGATAACAAATAACTGTGATAAAGTAGCCCCAAAATGCTATACTACATAAATCAGCACACAGTTCACCACATGGCAATAAAAATTACACAAGTCCTCAAAACAGAGCACTACCTGAATGCAATTTCTAATTGTATTTATTTGATCAGCTGGGCATGAGTTTGAAAACCTCCAGCTAGCAATCTGCTAAAGGTATCTCCATGGAATGTTGCATGGTAATGTGATCAAGGCAGCCAACGCTCCCAAGCTCAAATTAATGGATTTCTATGTGTAGGATTTCTTAATTAGACCAGAGCTCTACCTAGAAGCCATATGTAAATTTCACACCCTCTTATGCTTTGATTCCACAGGAAGAAAGTAATAGCAGAACCTACAATAGTGACACAAGAATTATCAGGATGAACACACATGACTGTATCCATGAGAATGGAGAGGGTTTCTTCCTGTTCTTTTCAAATGGTGAACTTTTCAAGAAGCAGACGAAAAAGAGAGCACTGCTCCCATGACAACACTATGTATCTTAACACTACCTGCATAATCTGAAGCAATAACACCATACCTTGATCACACTGACTCATAAACAATCTGTGTAATTTTTGCATTTACTATACAAACTGCAAACATTGTCCAAACCTGTAGACATAACAAAGTCAGTAATGCAACAACAGTGCTTCCACTATTAATCTGGGGAGGTGGTGTGATTGCTATGGCTTGGGATTGTTTTGGGGTTTTTTTTCCTCTTTCAAGATGCACTGTCACATTGCAACTTCCTCTTATTTCAAGTAAGATAGGCACCTTTCTGTAAAAATTGCAGAGTTCTTTAAAAACAGAGATAGTCAGAAGATGTTTAGAAACTTACACCCCTGTTCTGAGGATATTTTAAAAATATAACGTGACTCAGTTTAATGTATAGTTTTTAAAGATTAATCTCCTTTCATCTAAAAACGAGCCTGAGTAACACTGTTGAGCACTTACTGCAATTCATGAACCCCAGTATTAGTCTAAGCACCAGGAAGAAGCTAGAACTCTCTCTTCTAACTGCCTGGTACCACATCAGGAAGCACTTCAAATCAGTCCATCTGTCAAAGCCCCAAAACATCAAGGGGTGGCTTTGTCTGACAGAACTGAGATGTAAGACTCCTTGCTATGTAAGGTAGCAAAAGGTTTAGTAAGTACCAACTCCTTTGGAACAGAATGTGAAACTAAAGCATTTGAATAAGTATCACTCCATTGTGCAAGAACAGCAGCAGCACAGCAGCCAGTTGGCAGCTCAGCTGAAAGGACAAACAGTGCACCAGACCACTTTCCCTTATCTAACTCAGTATCACTGCCTCAGTCATGGGGCATGAGTAACGTGAAAAAGCACACTGCAGAAAAGTCTACAAGAGGGAAACGGTAAAAGAATTAATAAACTTTGTCAATATATAAACGCAGCACTGTTTCCCCTATGTTGTCCTCTACCTTCCTACACTTACATACCACTTAACTTCCACATAGCACTTGCCCATTGAACATTCACAGAAACAGTGAGCAGTTTGGGCTGGCAGGAACCTTTAAAGGTCCTTTTGTCTAACCCCCATGCAATAACCAGGGACATGTTCAACTAGATCAGGTTGCTCAGAGCCCCATCCAACCTGACCTTGAATGTTTCCAGGGATGGGGAATCTACAACCCCTCTAGGGAACATGTTCCAGTGCCTCACCACCCTCATCGTAAAAAAATTATTCCTTTTATCTAGTCTGAATCTACCTTCTTTTAGTTTAAAACCATTACCCCTGATCATATTGCTACACTCTCTGATAAAGAGTGCCTCCCCATTTTTCCTGTCATCCCCCTTTAAGTACTGGAAGGCTGCTATAGGTCTCCCTGCAGCCTTCTCTTCTCCAGGCTGAACAACCCCAACTCTCTCCACCTGTCCTCATAGCAGAAGTGTTCCATCCCTCTGATCATTTTTGTGCCCTCCTCCGGACTCACTCCAACAGGTCCATGTCCCTCCTGTTCTGAAGCCTCCAGAGGTGAATGCAATATCCAGGTGGGGTCTCATGAGAGCAAAGTAGAAGGGCAAAATCACCTTCCTTGACCTGCTGGTCATGCTTCTTCAGATACAGCCCAGGATACAGTTGGCTTTCTGTGCTGTACGCACACATTGCCAGCTTATGTCCAGTTTTTCATCCATCAGTACCCCCCAAGTCATTCTCTGCAGGGCTGCTCTCCATCCTTTCATTTCCCAACCTGTACTGATACTCAGAGTTGCCCCAACTCAGGTGCACAACCTTGCGCTTGGCCTTGTTGAACCTCATGAGGTTCAAAGTAACAGGCTAGTAAATTGCACTCGACCAAATGTGCACTTCAAGAACCCTCATACCACTCTTCTAGCTAACCAGTTGTGCTTTGCATGCTACAGTTGGCTTTCAAGGAACCACACAGCTTCAGCATTTGTGGATCATCCATCCCTCATCAACAAGCCCTCCCATATCCTATAGTCAAACAGTCAGCAGGCCAGCTGTCATACTCTCTCACTCAAGTCAGCATGCAAGTATGCTTTGTCATTAAGTAAAACAAAGATTCATTTTCAAACCACAACAAAGCTGTTCAGCTCCGGCTGTGAGAAGATCAGCCTGCTGTGCTAGGGTACTAACTGGGGGTGGGATGGGAATGGGGAAATAGGGACAGTGGCAGTTGTAGGCAAATTAGCCCTACAAGAATACATGCTGCCTCTTCTTTTTGCACTGATCACACTGATCTCATATTATTCATGCATTCATTTGTTTTGGAAGTGCTTTGGACAACATCCACTGAAAGCAATTACTTGCATCCAGAAAGGTTGCACAACTTACTATGGGCTTTAAAAGCAAGCAGACAATCAACACCTGAGCTGACTCAAAGCTTAAGATGGAAATTTTGAAGACTGCCAGCCAAGCTGATTCTTCTGTGTACAATTCTGCTTTTTAATAGTTTATTAAGACTTGTAGTTCTTCAAACATTACATCGATTTGTATAACTACTTTAATGTAACATTGATGTTATGACAAATTATTTACATGCTCAGAAAAATGAAGGAAAATCCTACAGTTAAAACATATTGTGTCCATCTCAACTTTGTTTCAAAATTTAGATTTTCAGAATTTGTTCACTGCTCAGTGTTTCCAACTGAGTTTAATTAATGATCATTTTTGCAAAGAGATGGTGGTATTGGCCTCTTAAGTCACCAGAGAAAAACCTGAGAGTCTTCAGAGCCAATACATTCCAACTTTTCCCAGAGACAGTAGGACATTAAAACTTTGTATATTATGGAATTAAATTTGTTAAACTGGTTTCTGAGGAATTTAAGTTTGTCATCACACTGTTTGTCTGTCAGTAGCCCTCCCCAGTAACTTTCAGACTTACTAAACAGAAACCGAATTTGACAAATCAGTAAAGGCCAAAGCTCCCATGCATTTTGTGAAAACTGGTATCCCAGCGGTAGATAAAGGCTAAAATTAGCATGCCTAGCATGGTAATACATAAGAAGAATTCAAATATTTTCCATTTTTGATGCCAATTAGTACATGCATACCCCCTTGCCAGCATGTCTGGCTCTGAACCAGGCACAGAGCACCAGTCACATCTCCTGATCAGACAAACAGGTGGGAAACATGGGCCATAACTGGTTACGGCTCAAAGAGAGCAACTCCTGGGATAATACACTAAAAAACTGTATACTGGTATGAAGTTTTAAGGAGTACTGGATTCAAACACGTAAGATGCCAGGCACCATGGTTTCTGCAATCTGAACATACAATACGTTTTATTCTTACCACATTCATTGGACTGGTGTTTTTAATCTGGTGACGGAAGCTTCAGGGGAAATTAGAACACTGATAGCTTGCTGAACTGGATAGAAGGAAAGGTTCTTCTGGGCAAGATACTTAATGTAAAAAGATAAATTTTTATTGTTACTTCATAATGATTGTTACTATAATATTGTTACTATTTAATTATATAGCATTACAATAGTCTCACATGCTAAAAGGCCAGGGAAAGAATGGGAAGCCTGTGCAACATTATAGCAGCAGAACATTTGCTAAATACTCATATCGTAATATTACCAGAAATTGCATGAATAGTTTTTGTGAATGTCATTCAACACAACAACTCGTTTTGTATTAAAACTCATCCACTTCAAAAAAATCTCTACTTCAATGTCACTATATAGTTACTATTACACAGGCATAAAGGAATCATAAAGGAAAAATGGCTCCAAGTTCATTAAACAAATAAAACAAAACTCAGCATCAGCTGAGGAGTGATCAAGTTGGAGAAATGCCTATTAAGTAATTTCTCCATTTCTCTATAAATCTGAAAGAAAAAAATAAATACCACAATTTTCAGATTGTCTATAAAGCATATGTATAACCTGTTTTTGTGAAAACTGAAAATAAAAGTAACTGATCTTAGTACGGTGAGAAAAATAAATTTTAAAAATTTAAAAAAAACCTACTTTTCTTCAAACTCCTCCTCAGTAAAGTTCATCCCTGTCCATTCATGTAAGAAGAGGAATAAATACAAAGGAAACCAAAAGGCAGGAAGGTTCTTTAGGTACATGAAAGCTCCCATTGAAAAAGGGGAAGGTCTCAACTAGCAACTCCTGCTGCTAAAGTTAAATTCAGTATTAAGCGTAATTAACTGTTGGACAGAAGCAAATGACACCTCAAGTTAAATCTCGCAACAGTTAAACCTAATTTTCATCATATTACTAAGTATCACCAGTACTGATGCATTTTGGAAGAATAAGCAGCTCTCCCTGTACCACACTCTGCTTGCAAACTGAAGAATATCGTGCAAATATGCTTTAAACTGACGATAAAATATTCTCCTTTCTCTAATCTCTAACTTCTAAGAGTGTCTGCTTTATTTTCTGATGCCCAAATATGATCCTTCTAAAGTTTAGACAGAAAAAAAAAGTAATTAACATCACAACCTCATAACAGAAATCTTCAGACAGGAGATGAGTAGAGAGGTACATCACGGAATGAGGGGGTATAAGGAAAGTAAGGAAAGATCTCTGGTCCAATAAAATTATCAAATAAAGTTAGAAAAGTTCTAGAGGGACAAAAAAGAAAAAAGCATAAGCACTTTTTTTCCTATACCCGGGAAACAAGCTGTGGCGATAAACTTGTAATAATGATTTAACATTCAGGTTTTCAAAGGAAGAAATCCTCTATTACAGGAAAGAGAAGAGATATCAAGGAAAGAACAGAAAAGATGTGCATGCAGCTTTACACTTTCAAAATATTTGGTACCTTTGCATACCTTCTTACAAAACCTGTCTTATCCTTGCTCAAAAAATGCTAACAAAAGCCAGTTTCAGATGACTTCTGCTAATGGACTATGAAGTCTAGCATAAGGCTTTTCACGTGCCCTTTACTGCCCCTAGCACAAGGCCACCTAGCTTGCATATAAAATATACATATCACAACACATCCAATGAGTACAACCCCTGTCCAGCCACAAGGTATTCCAGCGACTGACAAAAACCACGGCCTCAGGGACCACCCTCTGGTAATGACTGATTTAAGGGAAATCCAGATTTGCATCACAGACTTTTCTGACTTATTCACACAAGCTGAATATTCAGCCTGTCTCAAAGACTAGTAAAATCACCAGAATGTGAGGTGAGGTGAGCTTCTGTTGGCTTCAAACATTCTGCAATATTATTGGCCTGACAGGCTCTGAAACAGTATTCTACTTTCCAAAAAAGCCCTGCTCTTCCATTAAGGTAATTTCTGCTATCATGTTGCTTACCTTTTTTGTGGGAACTCTTTCTCTCACATAGCAGTTACAGACTAGGCCAAAAGAAACCCCTCAACTTAAAAACTGAGCTATTTTAACAGCATTACCATACAACTTACTTTTCAGTCTTTTTGGAAGAACAGGAAGAACTCTTTCTAGTCGGAACTGAGAATTACCTTGCTACACCAGTTTGTGTTCTTCATCCCTTGAGAACAGTTTAAAAAAATTATTTAATAATAAGAATTTTTCATGAACACAAACACATGGGAAAGTCAGTGTCCTGGGTCCAGCTGGGATAGGGTTAATTCCTCACAGAAGCGGGGAGGTGGGCATAGCCAGAGGGATATTTGATACCATGCTGACGTCATGCCCAGGATATAAGGGGAAGCTAGCCCGGAGAAGGGTCTCTTTCTGTGAAGTCCTTGGTGGCGAGATATTTATTGTATCAGTGTTTTCCATTGTATTCTATATCTTGTCTTGTTGTTACACTCTCCTTTGTTTTGCTTTCCTTGTGTGGTATTATTAAAAATCTGTCATTATCTCAACTCACGAAGTTCCACTTTTTTTTTTTTTTTCTTATATTTCCCCATCTTACCGGGAGGGGAGGGGGAGGCGGGGCTTGTGACCACGTGGTGGTGGTCCTGACCCAAGACAGTCAGCGTCTGAAAAAAAATAGAAAAATCTAATAATCTGTATTCTTCCTGGAAGTTTTTTCATTAGACAGAACAGAAACGGACAAGCATGAAAAGGAGAAGGAATAAAGAGCTTAAAATATCCCCGCTAGAGGTCTGATGTACACTATTAGTTTGTTTAAAAACTATACCTTCAAGCAGTTAAAATCACAGAATCAAATTTCTTCCTAATATCTAATCTAAATCTACCTTCTTTAAGCTTATAACCATTACCCCCATCCTCTCACTACACTCCCTGACAAAGAGTGTTTCCCCATCCTTCCTGTAGGCCCCTTTAAGCACTGGAAGGCTGCTATAAGGTGTCCCTGGAGCCTTCTCTTCTCCAGGCTGAACAACCCCAGCTCTCTCAGCCTGTCCTTGTAGAGGAGGTGCTCCAGCCCTCTGATCATCTTCGTGGATCTCCTCTGGACTCAACAGGTCCAGGTCTTTTTTTATGTTGGAGGCCCCAGACCTGTATGCAGTACTCCAGATGGGGTCTCCCAAGAGCAGAGTAGAGGGGGAGAACCACCTCCCTGGACCTGCTGGTCACGCTTCTTTTGATTCAGCCCAGGACACAGTTGGCTTTCTGTGCTGCAAGTGCACACTGCCAGCTCATGATGAGCTTCTAATTTATCAGCACCCCAAAGTCCTTTTTTTCAGCGCTGCACTCAAGCCATTCTCCTTCCAGCCTGTATTTGTGCCTAGGACTGTCCCGACCCACATGCAAGACCCTGTACTTGGCCTTGTTGACCTTCATGAGGCTGGCAGTGCCCGACCTCTCAAGCCTGTCCAGGTGCCTCCAGATGGCATCCCTTCCCTCCAGCGTGCTGGCCATGCCACACAGCTTGGTGTCATTGTCAAACTTGCCAAGGTTGCACTCAATCCCACAGTCCATGTCACCAACAATGATGTTAAACAACACTGGTCCCAATACTGACCCCTACGGAACGCCACTCGTCACCGGGGTCCACTTCGACATTGAGTCGTTGACCACAACTCTTTGGGTGCAACCAACCACCCAATTCCTTATCAACCGTGTGATTCTTCTGTCAAATCCATGTCTCTCCAATTTAGGAGTGTCAAAGGCTTCGCACAAGTCCAGGTAGATGATGTCAGTTGCTCTTCCTTTATCCAGCAGAGCTGTAGCCCCATTGTAGAAGGCTACCAAATTTGTCAGGTGAAGCCTTGGTGAAGCTATGTTGGCCGCTGCCAATCACCTCCTTATTTTCCAGTACCTCAGCAGAATCTCCAGGAGGATCGCCTCCATGATCTTGCTGGGCATAGAGGTGAGACTGACTGGTCTGTAGTTCCCCGGGTCTTCCTTTTTTCCTTTCTTAAAAATGGGAATTATATTTCCCCTTTTCCAGTCAGCAGGAACATCCCTGGACTGCTATGACTTCTCAAATAAGATGGATAGTGGTTTAGCAACTTCATCTGCCAGTTCTCTCAGGACCCGCAGATGTATCTCATCAGGTCTCATGGACATGTGCACCTTCAGGTTCCTTAGGTGGTCTTGCACCTTATCTTCTTTTACAGTAAGTGGTTCTTCGTTCTCCCATTCCCTGCCTTTGCCTTCAGTGGCTTGGGTGTGGCTTAAGCCCCTTCCAGTGAAGACTGAGGCAAAAATGTCATTTAGTTCTCCATCAGGCAGTTGCCAAGACAGCAGACCTACAAGAGGCTGTGTAACTATCCCCTTATTAGCTACTAACAACTTTTGAGCAGAGGTCAAAGGTTCCTGCAAGATCTTCTTCATTGTAACAGAACAAGTGCTCTCACATTACCCATCTGTTTTAGGTATGGTATGTTTACTGTCCAGCCATTTAGAACTTCTCTCCCACACCAAGTGCTGGTTCTGTTGGGGAATTCCCTTCTTCTGAAGCTTGCTACTTTCTTCTTCAAGTATCCACCTTTTCCATACCAAACACACATTTCCCCTCCATATGCGCTCTCCTCATTCATCATCCAACACACCTCATCACCCGCCTATCATTTTTGACTACTGCAATATTTAAAGAATTAGCAGATATCTCGCTCTTCCCTTCTTTTCCTTCATTCTCATTATTTCTGAACTGCTTCAAAAGCAAGCAATCACCTTAACTGCCCTTTTGCCTTGTATCGCCTGAATTCCTATTGTATCATGGAACTAAGTGTAAGTCATAGTCTCCTGCTCCTTTGCTACTCATTTCCTTTGCAGCCCCCCCCCCC
>WKFP01013946.1:304196-349908 GCA_011057875.1 Pterocles orientalis | reverse complement strand
GCGACCGTGGGGGGGGGGGGGGGGAAAGGCCTTGGGAGAGCGAACGCAGGCTCCCCAAAGCGAGACGAATCCGGAAGTGCAAAGAAGGTACTCCTAAAAGAGTCGTCTTCTAATATACTGGGTATGACGTGCATGGGATGGAATAATTGGTCAGTCTGCTTCCCAATCTTTACCTAAAAGCAAATCCCAGGCTAGAAGCCAGACTGTCTCTTCCCCCCCAAAAGGCTGAATGTATGTCCTTGAGAACAAATAGCAACATCCTAGCAATAACTATAAACGTTCTTCTCTTATCAATTCTCTCCTGAGCAGGAATCCAAAACATAGCTTCTTGCTAGCTATTTATGAAGAGAAGGGAAAAGGAAAAAAAAAATTAACTCTGCTCTGCTTAACCCACGACAGTATTCCTCACACTGAATTAAAAAAAGAGTATTTCCATTACAGCTTGCTATCAAAGATTGCCATCTACCATGAAAGACGCCTACCCCTATACAGTGCAGGCACATAAGACCAGTGTTTTCCTGCAAGTGTTAAGAATTTTTGCATATATGAAGAACTGGGTAATAAAGCTTGGTGGAATCACTGGGCTTGTTGTATAGATTATAGATATACTTTAGTACCACACACATACACAGCAGCTTTGGGTAGGATCGTGTATGTCTGGAGGTTCAGCACCTATTCACTGACATTCAAATCTTCCATCTACAGGGACAGACCAACATTATGCTGGGCTTCACGAAAGAATGTGATGTTTTAATATCCATAGACCCAGAATATTCAGACAGGGCTACAGGGAGACTTTACTCTCAGTTAGTCAAATGCACTGCCTTTCCGAAGCATAGGTACTTGAAGAAAGAGGGGGAAAAAAATCAATAGCAAAAACCCAATTTTTAATTTATGTAAGCAGAGTTCTTTAATCAACTTGTTTGTTTTCTCATATTGCATCAAATCCACATGACAAAACATTTTTAAATTGCTCAGCAAGCTGCTTGTTAAATATTGTACACTCATAATTACCTTGGATTACTTTGAAATGTTTCGTCTGACGGATTTTTCTTTCCTTCAGACTTGCATCTTGTGGTAAACTGAGTTTGAGGTCTAAGGAAGGACAGGAGTTTTCCTTCAGCTGGGACATTTATGAGGTTCTTCTCATTTGGATTCTCTAGCACAGAGCAAGTTATCAGCTCACGCTGCAAGTTTTCCCTCAGGCAGAGAACTTTTATGGTCTCTGTCTCCCACTTAGCCATTTAATTCCATAAAACTTACAGGAGTTTAATTATCTTTAAAACCCCCTACCTTGCTCAAATGTGGTTAACATCATTCCACACAGAAGAATTTCTGAGTAGAGGAAAGAGCAGAGACAGAAACACACATCACAGAAAATCAGATCAAAACAGTTTTTCTAATACAATCCAAGGGAGATTATTACACCTTGCTAACTCTTAGTAGAGCAGAACTTTTGCAGTCTCATCTTTCCAATGCTTAACATTTTTCTTAAAATTCAAATTTGTACAGTTATGGTTTACACAAAAGCTATGACTTTGATGTTAAATGGCAAATATGTTTCTACCCTTTCACAACGTGGGGGGAAAAAATGGGAAACGTGAAAATAAGGATCTAGCAACAGACAGCAACTAAAAATATTTTTACAATTAGAAACTCATGAGAGTTTCTACCATTTACACTTGTATTTAAATTGCTGCAGTTATAATATTTATTTCAGAAAGCTGAATGATTCTAGCCAATACCAGACCATGGGATCAAAATTTTAATTGCATGCTCACTTCAATTTTTCTTTAACTGCACTTCTACACTTTACTCACTGGACTAAACATACATTAAACATACATTAAAACACATGCTGTGACACTAATGACACACAAGGACCTTACAAAGGAGATATTTAAATATATTCCATGCATCCTACTTGGGATGTAGGATTTCATCTAGGAAGCTTTTCTTGCTCTTATGTTCATTCTTGCAAACCCGCATAACTCCTCCAGTCAATTAACTTTGACTTAGCTTCTAAATCTTGGACAAAACCCTCCAAATAAGAAACTTCCATTTAGATTAGCAGGTTTCTATTTAAGTGCCTATGTGGCCTGATTTTTGAAAGCTTCATGTACCCAGAAGCTTCTGCTAAAGATAGTCAAAGGACTCACCACTGCTAAATGTCAGGTTAGTTCAGAAATCTGTGCTTAGCTTCTATAGACTGCTGAAAAGCATACAGCCCAGACAGCAAAAATGGGATATGATATTTAGTCATGTTTAACTAATACTTCTGACACACCTTGCTTCTAACATGGCCAATACTACCTGATGACATCAGAAAAGTGTGAATTTGTCTTAGCATAAAGGAGGGAAAACAAAAATTTCACAAGCTAAAGAACCAATGAAGCTGGAAGATGGAATTGTTTGCTTAAGCTAGACACTTAATTCAGATTCAGGGCTTAAGTTTCAACTTAGTTGGTGACATAATAACTGGATTTGAAGGTCTCCAAAAGCACACCACATCTCCATAACTGCTGTCTAAACTCAAGCAGTGATCTTTATTTTGAGATACTCAAAAGCACATACTGCTCTCCACTGACTACACAGGAACTTAGGTCCTTACTTCAGGAGGACTACTTTACCAGGCACAAGTGCTGGTACGCTGAGGCTATACCTGCATCAGCAAGTAAGAGGGCACTACAATAGATCAAGGGCATCAACAGTTGGCACAGAGACACCAAAACCCACAGTGTATGCAGCTCCAAGATCTTACTGCAGACTCGACTTGGTTATCTGAACTGAAAGACCGACTACACAAGGTTCAAACGCCTATATAAAAATCAGTCATCGGTTTGGACCCTTATACCTCCCCTAGGAGATGGTGCCCATGCAGCACATACCTGGAACATCTCTCCTAGTTCAATTTCCTCCAAAAATAATCTAGTTCACGTGCACCAAACCGACCAATTCCTGATAAGCAGGCACAAGGGGCTTTGCTCCAAAACTACACTACTGCTCTGAACAAGAGTGCAAATGTAGACACAGGCTAAACAGATCTCAGGATCTCACTATGGCTTCCATCCCTTCCTCACATTTTCTTCATCTCTGGGTGGAAATCAGCCATTTGAGTTATCACCAGTACCCTTCTTCTCGATCTCACTGACTGGTATTGCAAAGCTTGTTAGGAACGTAGCATCTTCACAATATGAATAACCTCTGCCAGATGTGACCGATCTTGGCAAACAACTTCAAAATTGGTGGAGTGGCAGACAGACAGTATGACCTTTTAAGACATTTCCAAAGGAAACCAGTTAAAAAACAATTACTTGCAACCACTGGTTCACCCATATTACTGTCTATAGTAGCTATACTTTCATCCTAAATGTCCTTGATACCGAAACCCTTAAGATGGGACCTTAGCATAACTGCACTTTATACAAAATTTCACATTTATTTATTCTGAAATCTTGTAACACAGTAGTTGATAGCTTGAAATAAAAATGCACATTATCAGTCTGTTATAATAACAAATTGTAAAAAGTGGCCAGGATGTGAACATTTTAATACCGTGTAGGGAGAATACACCACACAATTTTACAGAAACTTCCATAAGCACATTTACTGCACAGATTGTTATGCTATATATCATAGAATCATAGAATAGTTTGGGTTGGAAAGGACCTTAAAGATCATCAAGTTCCAACCCCCCTGCCACGGGCAGGGACACCCTTCACTGGACCAGGTTGCTCAAAGCCTCATCCAGCCTGGCCTTGAACACCTCCACAACTTTCCTGGGCAACCTGTTCCAGTGTCTCATCACCCTCAATATCTGTACATTGTTTATATCTTTCCAATTTTTTTTTCAGTACTGCCATCCTACCAATTACAGCTTATTTATTCAAACTTCTCTCATTAAGACCAAATAAGTTTTGCTTAATTGAGACATGTCATTTCCATGAAATATTGATTTTTTTTCTCCCACAAGTAACATATCAATAGCAGACGAACATCAGTTACATTCTAGCTGCAATAAACTGCTCCTTCTTCATAAGGGTTCTCCAGTCCAGTTACTGGCCGGTAGTATTTCAGTCACTACACCTGTAGCACGTAGGTATACAACACTCAGTGACAAAGTCCATAAACAACTACCATAGTTACATCAACACAGAGAACACCAAATCCTTCAAGAAAAGGGTGAAAAAGACAAAGTTACAGTGAAGGACCTAAAAACTTCCATAAGCCAAAATGAAAGTTTCCCATGTGGTCTCAATTCACCTCATTGTTGCTCATACTTCCTGAAAGCAAGACAAGATTTACATAAATACATATCACTAGATGACATTTAACTAAAATGGTCAGGATGCTAGGAATTCCTATAACACTTTCAGGAAAACTACTAATAAATTAATTTTCCTGCTCGCTACTGCAGGATTGAAGAGATTAATTTATATTCAGGGAGAACCAAACATAAGGTAGATGATGGCTAACCTGGCAAGCCAGTCTTGCTATGAACACATCATCAAAGACTCTTGCCATATTAACATGGGTATTTCAGATGTTCAGGGAGAACCAAGAGTTGGACATTTTTAACTGGTTTGTGCTCAGAAATTACATATCAACTCTTTTATCTCCTGCTCTGGCAAGAAATAAGTGTCCTTTCTCTGTCTTCATTTGCTATCCTCCTAACAGAACTCTGAAGCTTTTCCTATGAAAGCTGCAAGTAATAACCCTGCCAGCAGGTTGAGGACCATGTTTCCTCAAAATATTTCTCATGAGGACCTAAGATGGTCCCCGTTCTGCAGTAAAGTGACAAAACTAGCAACCCCAATATCGTCCCAACTGGCTACCAATACAAGGAGATGAAGAAGCACCTTTCAAAATAAAGTCGTCTCATTTTGCTACTTGGAGTGAAAAGTACCAGCTCCAGCTCTTCCCCATCCTTTGGTTCACTAAATGCTTTTTCCCCTCTCAGGGTGAAACCTTCCAGTCAGTAGCTATCTCACAGTCCTGAAAATTAACCAGTCCAGATGTAAGAAAGAAAATAACTACAGAGATTCTAAGAAAAAAAAAATGGGAATTTTAAGACTGGGATGTTAGCTAACATAAACCAGGAAATTTAAAACAGGAATTGAAATTTCAGTCTAAGACAGACATTTTGGCACAGATATTGCATGATTTTCCTTTGAGTATTGTCAGTCAAGAAGCTCACTCCTGGGACTACACCTTTACAGTACATCCTAAATATATATGGCACACAGAGATGCTTTGAAATTTCATTATATTTGCATTGGGACTGACATCTTCTTGTAATATGTTTGAAACTGAGCACTTTTGTAACAAAGAACTGATTCGATTTCCACCCAAGTCTTTTCCGAAGAATAACAGGCAGCTACACATGAATGAATAAGTGAACAGTTTGCTACAGCAATGAATGCTTCTGAAAACAGCAAGTTTGCAGGCACCAGATGGAAGAAGAACATTATTGCAATTCCTGCATCCCATTGTGTAACAGCCAACAGAGCCGTTAACGCTTTCTGGTGATTTCTAAGCTTTTTTATGTGCTTTCTTTTGAAGGTGTTTTTTTGTTCTCTGTCAGTCTGCAAGCTAGGTTCAGCTGTCTGGAAAAGAAATTGGCCAACATTATTGGCAAACTATGAAATAGGGAAAAATACCAAATACAGATGGAAATAAATACTAATGATCACATTACAGAAATCACTACACGGACACAAAGCTTAAATTATAAATTATGACCTATTACCTACAGCAGGTCTCTTTCGCCTCTTACAAGCCACAGCTTCCTCTCATCTATATTAGAGTTGTCTGTCTTTTTGCATCTTAGTTTATCATTTATCCCACGGAAATGTCTATCTCACAGTCCCAAGGAGTTTTTACACTTTATTGTTGTCTTTTTCAGAAAGAAAATTCAAATCTTACTTAGCACATGACATTACATCTTCCTCCAGAATTCAGAGCAAAATGGTAAAAGACGTTTGAGACAATTCAGATTGCTTATTTTCATTGACACCACCACAAATCACCAGGAGAAAGCTATCTGTTGAGCCAAATACTCCTAGTTGCAGGCATCCATTTACGTTAAGAAGTATATTTTCCCTTCCCCAAACATACATGAACATTTAAACAATGTTCCCTTTACTTCCCTTTCAGTATCTTGTATACAGTAGAAGCAAGAGTGTCTCACTTAAATTGTCAGTAAGCATCTCTAAGCAATGTCTGAAGTAGTCCCTGGTAAACCAAGGTTGAAAGATTACACAACATTAACAAGCTGAATTCTAGTAAAAAATACCTGCTATGTATTAAAGACATATTGTCTTGCTCATTAAGGGAAAGACAATTCGCATCTCACACAAATTCACAGAACCAAATTAATTTCTGCTGTAAACTAGAACAATAATTTTGAAATTGGGACATTCATAACCACATTAGTACCAAATTTTATCACTCTGCTTTGGTACTATCACACTGAGTACCAGTCCAGTATGAAAAAAAGTCTTATTTTCACAGCTACATTTTTAAAGGACAAATACTACGATTCGATTCCTAAAAGGTAAGAAAGCCGTGTCTCCTCATTGCATGTATGTTTGTATGAGGAAAGACAGTTATTGTTTTTATTGACCACAAAACATTTCTCATAACTCTAGACCATATTTTCCTGCAGCACAACCTCCTAAATCTCAATCAACTTCAGTGATGTTTTGTTGTATCTAGGAAGGACTAGACCTCAAAATCACACACTAATTACACAGTATAACCCTACAATGTCCTTGAGGAACACCACATTCTGACCTCAAGAAGAAAGCTAAATCGCTATCTTTACAATATTAACATAAAACCAGCAGCGGCTGTTTTTTAATTAATAAGGCTAACAAATAAGATTGGAAGTACAGAATGATTTAGCATGCAGAAAAATGGATGAAACTGCATCTTTTTCCAGAGCAGAAAACAATAACTGTTCTTCGTAAGAAAGGGGAGGAGAGCACTGTTTTCATGTATCTTGAGAGTGACCCATACGAACAGTTCAGAGACAGTGAAATTGTGAGAGGTGTTGGGGAGGAAAAAAACTCACAGCTAGACCTCACAGCTAAAAAGACAATAACAAGGATTAGGGCATCTTAAGGTGGGTAAGCAAACTGGAAGCTAGGATAACAACTGTGTGTCTTAACTTTGCAGTGACAAGCACATTCAACGATGTAATACTCCTCTCAATTGTCAAGATAATTTGCTGCTTACATTTCTGATATATTTAAAGTTTCAGTGGTACAACTGAAGGTAGATTAACCTCAACAGCCCCATAGGGTGGAGTCAGGTCTGGCATTCCCCTGCTCCCCAAATCCCACAGCACAGTTGTCTCAATTGTCTGCTGGGCTGTGGTCTACAGTGTACAATTTAACACAGCAAAAAGGCCCATTTGTAAAAGAAGTAAAGTAATTTTCAGGAACAAACACAACATGCAATCTTTAAGCTTATTAACACTGGAATTTTCTACAAAGCAGGAACACCTGGAAGTCTGGCCATTTTGCCTAGTACTCAGGAAACCACTGCTCACTCTGAGGTCCTAAATCGGCAGTATTCACTCCAAGCCACGATGACCTGTGTATTGCAGGTGAATAATCCAAACACACTAAGAGACGAATCACATAACACTGCTACAAAATCCAAGCACTTGGCCAAAATGACAGTATTGCTCCAATTCAGATGAGCATTGTCTCTAGAAAATTAGAGCATAATACTGTACCAGTACAATTTAATTTAAAAGAAACAAAGGAAGGCATATATGCAAGACTGGTAAAATGAAGTATTTCAAGGTTCACCACTAAAAGTAAAATGCTCACAATTAACTAGATTGTGATTTTGCTTCCTTTCTAGTAAAACAGTATTGACAAATACTATAGTGTCATGTTTCTTGTTTGTGAGCTAATGCCATAAAGTCTGGATAAAAAGACAATGCTCTTCCCAGAGTTAGGGCAGTGCATCATCAGACTGTGCCCGGAGCAGCCAATTGCTGAAATTATGATTAGGGCACTGCAACCTCCCTCAACACTCCCTCACCACTCTAGGAGGGAGCAAACTAATCTACACCTGGCACAGCATAGAGCGCCCAATGTGCTGGTGCAGTGATGCCACCCAGAGTGCCGGGAACAAGGTTCATTCCTCTTCACTCCATCCATCCCTATTTGCTACCATTATTTAACTTACGACATATGTATGGGCATGAAGGAATGCAGGGATACAGGCTCTTCAGGAAGGACAGGCAGGGGAGACGAGGAGGGGTGTCATCCTCTATGTCAGTGACCAGCTGGAGTGTAGGGAGCTCTACCTGGGGATGGATGAGGATTCAACAGAGAGCTTGTAGGTCAGGATTAAAGGGAGGGCAGACAGGTGGCATTATAGTGGGGCCACCTGACCTGGAAGACCAAGCGGATGAGACGCTCTACAGACAGATAAAAGCAGCCTCACGTTCACAAGCCCTGGTCCTCAAGGGGACTTCAATCACCCCAACATCTGTTGGAGGGACAACACAGCACAGCATAAGCAAGCCAGGAGATTCCTGGAAAAAGCTGATGATAACTCTCTTCTCCAAGTGATAGAGGAGCCAACAAGGAGAGGGGCTGTGCTGGACCTTGTTCTCCCAAACAAGGAAGGGCTGGTGGGAAATGTGAAGCTCAAGGGCAGCCTGGGATGCAGCAACCATGAGATGGTGGAGTCCAAGATCCTTAGGGCAGCAAGGAGGATGCACAGCAAACTCACTACACTGGACTTCAGGAGAGTGGACTTCGGCCTCTTCAGGGATCTGTTTGTCAGAGTACTGTGGCATAATGCCCTGGACGGAAGGAGGACCCAAGAAAGATGGTTAATATTCAAGGACCAGCTCCTCCAGGCTCAGGAGCTATACATCCCAACAAAGAGGATGTCAGGCAAAAGTGCCAGGAGGCCTGCATGGATGAACAAGGAACTCCTGGACAAACTTAAAAATCAAAAAAGAAGCTTACAGAGGGTGGAAGCAAGGGTAGATAGCCAAATCTACCCAAAATTGTCCCAGCATCTAGGTATCAGGTTAGAAAAGCTAAAGCTCTGACAGAATTAAACCTGGTCAAGGACATCAAGGGCAACAAGAAATATTTCTATAGGTACGTCAGTGATAAAAGAAAGACCAGGGAAAATGTGGGCCCTCTCCAGAAAGAAATGGGAGACCTGGTTACCCAGGATAGGAAGAAGGCTGAGCTACCCAATGACTTTTTTGCTTCAGTCTTCATCAACGAGTGCTCAAGTCACACCGCCCAAGTCACAGAAGGCAAAGGCAGGGAAAGGGGGCACGGGAGAACGAAGAACCTCCAGCTGTAGGAGAACATCAGCTGCAAGACCACCTATAGGAACCTGAAGGTGTTGAAAGAGGGCAGATTTAGAGGACATATTAGGAAGAAATATTTTCTGGGAGGGTGATGAGGCACTGGAAGAGATTGCCCCGAGAAGCTGTGGATGCCCCACCCCTGAAGATGTTCAAGGCCAGGCTGTATGAAGGTTTGAGCAACTTGGTCTAGTGGGAGGTGTCCCTACCCATGGCAGGGGGGGTGATCTTCAAGGTTTCTCCCAACCAAAACCATTCTGCGATTCTATGATAAAGCAGCACACTTTAAAGCTCAGCTTACTCACAATTCAGGTGGCTCTCTTACATGTCGGTACCCCACACTGGCCAAACCAAAATATAATTCTGTATCAATTAATTTGAAAAGTATTTCTATTGCTCAAAAATCCCTTCCCTTTACCTTCTTAAAGCCAGCTTACTACAAGCACACATGAAGATTTGTTTTTAGGAATGCAAGAATTTTAACATTCATCTTCTTTCTACTATATTTAGTATCTATCTGTTTCAACGTACATGATTGGAGGATAATAATTTTGCCTATATCAGCGATTATTCAACTCGGAACAACTACCACCGATACATATCATATGTTCCACTGAATTTTAAAGTATATAGTCTTAATACAAAAAGCCACACAATTTAGAGATAAAGCAAACTGCAATACTAAAATTTAGAGTAACACATGTGGGTCTTCTAGGCCTTCTAGCGAGCTTTTAACCACATGCCTGTCCCCATTTATGAGCTGTACTGGGTAAAAACACCGTAGCATGCAGCCTCCTTCAACTTAAATAATCTAGTTTTGGAGGTTTAACTGGGGAAGTGTTTGGCATCTACTTGGTCATATGTGATAACTAATTATTGTATCCTGCTGATACGCTATCCCAAACTCTTTATTCCCATTATCCCCAAGTACAGCACTGCTTAGGAAATGCCACAATGGTACTATGTTATAACATGCGTTAGTTTTAATATATTAAATAACATAATAGGATGCCACAGCATGGCTATATGTGCCACCATAAGCACTGTGGATATGCCCACCACTTCAGTATCTCTTCCACTCCTGGCAGCTCAATTTCAACTTCTTTTGGAGAGAAAAAAAGGGAGGGGGTGGAACAATACATTGTAACAACAAACCACTGTGTTGTTAACTGTTTTTTAAATTGTAACAAAACAAACAAGAAATGTCTATTTTTGTAACAGTTTTTCTTATTAATACTACAGTAATATTTTTAAATTGAAAACAGAAAATCATATTTTTTTCTCACAAGCCCTTTCACTGACAAAATTTTAGAAGTTGGAATCTCTGGATGCTTTGCACAGGTATCAAGGCATGCCAAGCATGTGGCTATCAAAACATCTTACGCAAAAGTCACCAAGGCTTTTAAAAAAAAGACATTACCCTAGCAAATTGAGAGACGAAACACACAGCCCAGGTAGTTAACTATCTGAACGTGCAGCCTATGTATCTCATACTTCTGCTGTATATGCAATTACACACAGTTATAAGGTAAATTAGTCAGCACAATTTACAGGTCAAAGACAACTGCTGTTTAAGTCCTCTCTGGAATAATTTTTAAATTTTTTTTTAACAATTTTTAACTATTTCATACTAACAATTTATTAAAAAGGCACACAAAAAAAAGACAGACTCTACACTTACGAGATTGAATCACACCTAAAAATTAATTAAGTTTGAACCTGAAGAATTAAAAGATTTTAAAGACTTCAGTCTGGATTTTTTTTTTTTTTTTTTTTTTGTCTGGACGCACTAAAACCACCCATATGCATTTTTCAAAACAACTTTCTAGATGTCATGAAAAAATGCATTAAAAGGAAACAAAATAACAAAACTTCTTTTTAATACCTATAATACAGGATCACCAGGCCAAATGAGGGAGCTTATAAATAATCTTGTCAGTGGCATTACTAGTCTCTCAAAGTTCACATTCTGGAAAAAACATCTTCACTTACCACAGTCTCAATACATGCTCCATAGGAAATGGAGGTTCATTTACTGCAGAAGCAAGACATTTTGCTGGGATTATGCCATGCCTTCAACCATGGTAACTCTAACTAAACTGTCACATTCTGTTACCAATGTGAATTAGATCATCTTTTTCTGTGTTGGATGTAGCATTTATTTGCTAATATTAAGCGACAACCTGAACACTAAGATAGCAGATGAAAAGTTGAAATCACTCTACGCTAACATCTAAACTATGAAGAAAATCACTTTTGGAGATTATACAATGTGCTTCTTCAATTCTCCCCAAAATTTCATAATTAGTTTATATATTTACTTTGATAAATTTCTAAGGTTTGTGAAAAGGTATTAAGCATACCCTACTGGGTAAAATAGAACTGCAATCAAAGAATGTATAAGATATAGAATTAAGATCAGAGTCCCACCACCCACAATGACTGTCAAGCCAAGAGTATGTCATCAAAGCTGTTGAAAACTAAATGTGACTACTGTTAACAAGACTTGCCAGGATACCAAAGAGAGACACAGAGACACAGAAAATTGTCTACAAAAGTCTGTGCATGGGAGACAAATTTCCCATGTCCCAGAACTTTACAGCAGCAGAAGCATTTAGCCTCTTCCGTGAAGACAGACACATCCCATCAATGAAGGAGTCCAGAAGCAGGACATATCTGGGATTCAAATGACTTCTGTCATCACAGCATTCTTCCTTTATTGAGGTTTCTCCAGGCCAAAGAAGGGGTGCAATGTCTACAACTAAGTTTCTTCCAGCCTTGATATTTCTAAACAATGCCATTCTTTTGCCAAGCCTTTTCATGTAGAACACAGTTAATAAAATCCACACCAAAATATTTCCTTGTGGTTTAATAAAGGCTAATTCCATTTTCAGATTAATACGTTCTTAAGCAAAATCACAAGCACCTTCACTGCATTTTGCAGCACACTTCAGATCTCCTTAGAAGAAGTGGTTTCCAACAACAATTTGGGTTTCCTTTCTGTGACCTGGCATTTGAAAAGGTTGCTAGTACATATGCTAGACAACAAAGCATTAAGGAATTTGGAAGATGGGGCCAAACACTGGCCTGACTAACACAGAATTATGGATCACAAACACATACTGTGGCCCAATTAAGGTTGACTAGCAACATTATGGATGGCAGTACCAAAGGAAGCGCTCAATTCCAAGAGGCCTAGTGGAACTGGAATAGGGAGCCAAGCATGATGAAAAGGGTCTGAGCAGATCCAAGACAAACTGAAATTAGAATACTTCCTTCCTATCAAAGCTACCAAAGCTTCCCACACCAGTTTTTCAAGGGAACATATTTTGGGTTGAATACAAATGCAGAATGATTTACTTCCGTTCTCAGAACAACATGGAAACCATTGAAAAGGGTAAAATCGCCCGTTTCTGAGCAACTGCACTGCTCTTAAGCTCGGATCATTCACTACAAACTGATATTTTATGTATGTAAAACTTGATTTTCTCCCTCTTTACTAAGATTCTTTCAGCAATGAGTGCTGGACTCCATTAAAGGTATTTATATTTTTCTCCTTAAGTACTGTTTGCTGGGTTTTCACTTCACATGTTTAGCCATCCAACAAATACCATAGTTAGGCAAATGTTTACACTGAGTTAATCTTATTTACTTTTGCACAAAAAAAAGGAGTTGTTCTTAATTCTAAAAATACTGTATTTGTTTAGAGAAAAAACGATTAATAATTACTAAGATTTGTAATTTTCTGGCTGCTATAAACTGAACAGCACAGCTGAACAGCAAATCACACGGTATTATGGAGTTTAAGGAAGATGTCAAACTCATTCCCACATCCTCCATCAGGCATATCTTCACTAACAGTAGTGAACATCTGCCAGCAAAGGTGGAGTCCCTGTAAAAGTAAATACATAACTTAATGAACGTTTGTGAAGCTCGGTGCTCATTTTCCAAAGGCAACATCAGGTATTAACAGACCTTGAACATTCCCAACCTGCCAGCTACTTCATAAAGTAGCAATGGCTCTAGCTTCAGAAATGGTTCCACACTGACTCACTTCTTCTACAATACCCAGAAGAGCTGAGACAAACCACATACAGAGAATTATCACTCAAAATTATTGCTTCCCTTGAGTTGTTTGAATAATAAACAAAAAGAATGCATAAAGTGAATCCAGATTTTCCTATTTGACTCCTTCTGAATGCAAGCTCTTTGAGGCAGGAGGACTATCTTCATTTTGAATTTTGTACAGTATTTTTCACCTTATCAACAATTCATGTAATAATATATGTAATCGTTCTGTCCTGAAAATGTGTCTACATAGCACTTAACAAAAGCTGGAGCTGGATACAGCTAATTGTAAATACTGAAGTCCAGAGTGAACGGCATTGTTTGAGTGCAGTTGGCTACCTGGGCTCATAACAAAGTAAGTGAAATATGACGTCATAGCATTTGAATAGTTTTGATCATACAGAGGAAAAACCATTCTGCTCACTGTGACTTACTTAGACTGAAAGATGATTGAAAAGGAGGGGGGGGGGGGGAAGCACAAAAACAGAAGAGCAAAATTCCTGTTTCAGTGAAAGTAGAAGCTACTGCCTCACACAGTTAAGATACCAGTGCCACAGTATCCCTCAAAACCAAGCCCAGTTTAAGTTCATCAAACTTATTACCTCTCACAGCTGGTTATCACTGTATCCAGTGATAATGAAGAACTTGTGATAAACAACTTATATGAACCTCATTCATAAATTTGGGTAATAAGAAATATTTGTAACATGTTCCCATATGTAAGTTATACAAGACACAGTTCCATGTTCATTCATACAGACCCTGACAGATCTCTTGGCAGGACAGATTTGACTTGTATCAAGAAAGAATATACACTGAAGATTGTTGTTGAATTTGCCAGAAGAGAGTGTGGTGGTTACACAAGATCTATGCTGTCCATAGAAAAGCATAGATGACATTCATTTGGCATAAAGTCAGGACAGCACAAAAAGACAACAACCGATTCAATAAAAATTTAACCAGAACAAAATTGCACCTTAAACATTTTCAAATGGTACCATGCGTTTGTATCAGTTCCTCACTTTGCATCTCACGCCATTTTTATTCTACTGGAAGGTACTCTAGGATCTCTTCAGCTCATATCTTAGGGATTGAATAGATCTCACTGGTTAGAAGGGTGTCCTGCACAAACTCAGTCAAAAGTTTGTTTACAGCTAGCCACAATGTCATGAGTCGTTTCTATTTACCAATCTGGACACTAAAACAAACATCTTGATTAAACTAAATCAACAGAAATCAGAGAAGGGCATTCCAGAGGAATACTCGCAATCCTCTTCTAGTAAGACGACAAATGGAAAGATAATGCATAAAACAGAATCCCCAGGCACCTGGTTAAATAAATGGCTTGACAACTCTTTTACTGCCAAGTACAAAGAGAGAAACTTCCTTAAACTGCTCTAAGTAGTTACTAGCATTTAAGCATACCTGTCTCCAGACAGCTTGCCTTTATAGTGCCAGTGGACCTACATGGACATAAATCCTTTTTTACATTCACCTTCATCTAAGCTTGAGTTAAGGGTCATGTCAATATAAAGAATAAAATCCAACTCATGACACTCATAGTGTACCTACCTGGGAGCTGTGAGCCTTCTCACAGCTCCCAAGACCCTCTGCAGTCCTCCTATGAGTTCATGTGGTAATTCCTCTACTGCCTAGGACAGCTGAGGAATTAGCAAGAGTGTATCTGGAAACCAGAAGATATCAAAGGTTCATTGACATGTGAAAGGACAAGAAGGAGACAGTTTGAATTCTGCAGGCTTGACAATGAGCTGAAGAAACCATCAATTAACTATTATGTGCATGGCAGAAGCTTCCAAGTTCCAGAAATGGAAAATCTGCTTCATACTAGCTAACATGTCAGTCTGCTGCAGTACAGCATAGTTGTTCCCAAACCTGTTTTTAGCTTCTGCTGTATTCCTGCTATAGAGCAGGCTGCCTCCCATTACAGCAACTTACTGACAATCAGCTGATCCTTGGTCTCCCACAATACCTGCAATACAGGAACCTCTGTGCAAGTAAAAAGTTCCACAGGAGACGGAAAACAGCAACTCATATCACCACCACCCACAAAAAAGGGTGGTACTTCGGCATACTGTCATGTGTAGATTTATTACACACACTGACTGTGACCGTCTGTCTGAATCCCAGTATCACAAAGGCTGCAGCGTTCTACCATGCAAGCATGCCAGTCTCAATGTAAGGATTTCAATCAAATCTTAAGCCAATGTCAGTTGCTCCAATGGTTTATCCTTAAATCAGTTCCTTTTTTTATTATTTTTTTGTTTTGAGTTCCTACTTTACAGAAAACAGTCCTCAACCAAATATAAGCTTTACCATCAAAGTGAAATTTTGGCATCAGTGAATTCACCAGTAAAAACTACTACTGCTGCTTTCAATGAGCTAAGATCCATATTTTGTTGTATGAGATTCACATAACAAAATACACACATCTACACTCAGGTTAACCATCTAGCTTCTCTTGATCATCAGGGAAGAAAACAGGCTTTTAGACTCATCTCCTAGAGCAGACACCTAAAATAGGTTGAACGATTTATATCCAAAAATGCCCTTTTTTACCTCCTCAGGCTGAAACAAAGATTTAAGTGACAAGCTCTATATTGCAGATACCTAAAATAAGCAGAAAGAAACCCACACAATTTTATTCTTGGTTTTCAGATGAAAACACAACTTGTATAGATGGAGCCAAGCACACCACAAAATATAGACTGCTCCATAGAAAAGAGCAGAATACATGGTTATTCATCACTCATTCACCAGGAAGGCTCAAAATATTTAGATACTAGACAACGAGACAAAGTTGGAAACATTAACTGTCCACATAACCAATGAGCTGAAATAAACTCTTCAAATAATTTGATCAGGTTCCCTGGAGATCCTGTAAGACTAGCACATTTCTGATACTGTGATAACTGATAATTGATTTTCCATCTGAATAAAGTTACTTCAGCTATTGTGTATTTTCCCTACTGTATTACAATACTTTAGTATCTCTTCACGATTAAAAAGAAACGGAACAGCAATAATTTTGCTTCTCTGCAGTTTGAACACCCTATCTGTACTCTTTGTTGCAACAGGATATACTCACTGATTTATTCAACATCACCTCTTTCCTGATGCATCTTTGATTCTATCCTCACTACAGACAACTTTCCTACACTTCCCTCCAACTTAAAAAAATTTGTCTTCTAATTATCCTCCTCATTTTCACCTTGCACGCTAGAACTAATGTTCTGTTGTAATATCTGAACTGGATTCCCAGGAACAGGACAGGAAAATCTTGTGGCCTCCTATGCCCTGTCATACCACAGTACATTTTTTTTTCCTTGTCTTTCTATCAACACTACTTATTTCTAACAATGGATATTGACTACACAGATCTTAATTTCCTAATTTTTCTTTCTTACTGTTCCCAGTTAATTATCTTACATAAAACTATATGTCATATCTCCTACCACGCCTTGAAGAAGATGAATCTACTGATAGATAACACAAATAGTAGAGATACAATATAGAAAAATCTAGATCAAAACCACAATTCAGAAACTGAAAATTGTGAAATATGTGACTACTAGACAATGGCCACAGTTTTTCCAAAATAAATTAGAATTCTTACATAGAACTCCTTTAGACTTCAAATATATAAAAATAAAATTTATAAATTTTCTAAGGCAAAAATGCTACATATTTAATGCATATAACCAGTGGAAATGTTCTCAAGTCCTAACAAGACCACAGTTTTCAGTGAACTCTATTTATCAGGGTGTATTTGGACAACTTATTGAAGAAGATTGTAGTAACACCGTAACACCATGTGATTTTTGAGGGCAACTTCTACTTTTACAAAAACAAAGCCTACTTAAATAACAGACACTTAGAACAGCGCAACAGGACTCTCACATTGAACATCCGTGGAAAGGAACATGCATCTTACACATGCACTGCTGTGTTTGAGAAAATTTATTTCCTCCACAGTCACTGTTTCCATCTTTCCCTTAGTGTTAAATACATAGTTTTACTTTGTGTATCCATAGCAAACTTCATCTTCCAGCTTAGTGGTGTGCTTCTCCCATTTTCTAGATTAAATAACTTCAACAGCCTGGTTACCCTTCCATTCAAGGAAGAATATAAATTTGACATAATCTCTATTAGGCAGTAAGCATTTTGGAGAAGAAATTCTTTTGGTTTTTTTCTTATGATAACCTCATGTCTTTTAGCCTACATAATTTTCTAAGACCTTTCTCTTGCTTCACTCTTCATCTTTACTGCTACTACACAACATGAACAAAGGCTCCTTCTCAAAGAGGACCAGCTAATGTTCAAGGTCCCTTTCAGACTAGACATTTCTACGATTCAAAGCATGGAAACCTTGCACAATATTTCAAGAGGTAATTATTAATATTAGTATCTTGATAAAGCACAGAGTTTGGCATGGAATAATATTTTTATATATTAAAGCCTGTTTATTATTATATTTCAGTATATTCAAATCTCTGTTTCAGTATGTTACAGGCTCTGAAGCCTTTTTTGTGTTGTGACACCTTTTCTATAGCTGAAACTTCTTTCCAGAGAAGGACTCAATAGGTTTTTACAAGATGTTCTTTTAGAATACACTCTATAATTAAGACTTGATTCATTTAAAAAAAAAAAAAAACAAACAAAAAAACACAATTGTCAAAAGCAATTTTGAATATAAGCAGTAACCTGTTCTTGCAAGTCAGGACTGAAGTACACAAACATTGCCATAGTGACAATTAAGTAACAACCTCTGAAGCATTGATATTAGACTTCATTTTAAGACATACTAGAATTTAAATTAAATAAAAACTTAAAATGTTTCAGCTACCCTTCAGATGACTTACATACTATGCTTAGAATTCATACTCATCAAATGAATACAAGGTAATGATTATGAAGATTATATGGATTCCAACTTGTCTCAAAGCTGGTGTATTAGCAATGGGGTTGTAAAATTTTCTCTGGGTTTTTTTTCGTTTGGTTTGGGTTTTTTTAGTGGATTGAACAAGTTGTCATATTGGAAATGGAACCATGTCTTGTTTCCAGCTTACTTGTGTTATTTAAACTCCAGCTGTTCCTCATGGCACACTAAGGTGCTGCTTTAGTCCAGTCCTGTACTCGCACTGACTAACCAAACAGAACATGAAGATCAGACTTCTACCTGCCAGTTAAAGTAATTTTCATTTTGCCAGCCACCTGCTTTCACTAAATTTTAAAGAACCAAATACTTTTTGATACATACCTCTCTTTAAAATCCATCTGAAACCTGCTGAGTGAATTAAAAAAATCAGTACAAACGACTACATCACAGACTGACAGCGTGATTGTTATTAGTGCCATTTCCTTCAGAAGCCAGGACAAAATATTACTTATTTCAGACCCTGTACCAAAGTCTCAGTGAGGGAAAAAAAAAATAATTCAGTGTGTGATGAAAAAAGAAAAGGAATTGTTGCAGAAAAAGGCAACTGGAAAATATACCATGTCCATCTATTCCACAGCTTATAATATACAGAATACATTGTCTACAGTCAATTATAACCCAAGGCGGGTTTTTTTTTCGTATTTATGGTAACAACATAACAAGGGAATTAACTTCTACTGTTTATATTTTACTGAGTCAACAATCTGGAGGTCTAATGCAGAATCAAACAAGCAAATAATTATTCAGATCAGTTCACTCAGAGTTTAATGAAAAAAAATTTTCATTTTCCAGAAGAGAGAAGTTTCTTCTCCTGCAAGAACACCAAATCTATTTTGTTTGCCACCACCAGTTTCAAAAAATTGCTCAAGTATTTTAAGTTAAATACACAGCAGAAACATATACACTGAGTATACAATTCTTATACACAACTTAATTATTCAGTAAATATAACTTTAAATTAATATTAACCTCAAAGTTTTCTTTATTTTTTAACTAATGTTTACCTCTAATATAACTAAATCTTGATGCTTAATCTTTTTGCGCAAAAAAAAGTTAATGTGAGTGAATCAATGTGCAAAGAAATATCTTTCTGTGAGGAAAATACATACATAAAAGATGCTAGAGCCTTTCCATTTCCTCCCAATTTTCATCACCAGTATAGCTTTACAACTGAATGAGAACAACTGTACGAAGAATCGTTAAAAGACACCAGTAACTTAAGATCTGAAATCTTTCTGGAGGCACTTAATTTAACAGAATAGTATTTTTTTAAATCCTATTTATAATTTATTTTATAAATACAAAAGTTTAAAATCTGTACTTACTTCAACATGTGTAAATAACATTTGCTCAATGTTATCACTGTTTTTCTCCTTGAGGTCTGGTGCGACATTTCTATTTCTTACTTGGAAGTGTATTTTACTAAGATAACCATCACCAAGGTCCTGTGTTCAGAAAACAAGAAAGAAAAAGATTTTCTGTAATGAAAATGTTAAATGCAATCACTGTTCTAGAAAATAAGCAGAGCATGGTATTTAGGCATAAGCTCCAACTCTTTTTTTATAGGCATCAATGACTGCATTGCTTTTCAGCATCTTCTCACAGGTAGTTTACACTAGTTCTTGGTTTTAAAGGAAGTCAAAGACCTGAAGAGTAAAAAGAAAATTAAATATAGCTGTTAATAGAATAAGACAACTGCTACCTGGAGATCAGAATGAGTGCCAAAGAACTGGAAAACTTTGCATTAAGGTCATAAATAGATGAGCAGCTATTAACAATTTTGACCTATCTATTTCAAGAAACACATTCACACAGTATGAACTTCCCAATTCTTGGTAGATTGGTTTATTTTTGCTCTGCTCCCCCTCTACCTTTCTTAAAGTCCTGAAAAAAAAAAACCAAACAAAACCAACCAAACAAGCAAAAAAACTTCAGAACTTACATGTGCAGAGTCACAATTCATTCCCTTCTCTTGATCTCCTCTGAGGGTCAAGTGTAAGAGAAAACAAAGCTCTACAGCCTCCTTTTTATCATTCTGCTTCTCAGGCCACATGGTCTACTGTTGTAAAAGGCCCTTGTGCAATGTTAGAGGAAAAGGTTGCAGGAGCTTTCCCCCCTTGCTGACCTGACTATCTGTACATATATATAAACATGTATTTTTTCAAATAATAGTATGAAGAGAGAAGTTTAATAACAAATCACTGCAAAAATGTACACTCTGAAAGGTAGGAGGATTATACAGAACACAAAGAACAGCAGTTGGATGTTAAGAACTTCTCTCTCAAAGGAAACAAATAAATTGGGGTTTTATTAGCTGTTTCATTACATTTTATTTTAGACACAGCATATGCACAACATCTGATGAAAAAGGATTCTATTCAAAACAGTTTCTACAAAAATCATTAATGCAGCATTAAATGGCTTGACAAGACTGCAAATTTAACTATAATTTAACTCTTTGGTTAATCTGTCATTGCTGACACAGTTTATTTCATGTATTCTGACCTTTACATCAACATGGGTTCTATTCTGACACACCAGTATTCTCTTTTCAAGGACACTGTAGAATACATGTACCTCCAAAATCTGCCGTGGGCTATTTGTTCACTTTGTTCTTATCAAGTTTCACACCTGATAAAAAATTATAATGCTCTCTACGTGTATTTTTGTCCATTAATTTTAAAGTATTAATCATACTACGAGCAGCTACCTTGCTCGCAACTTCACCTTCTGGATGCCTTATTTTCTCACTAAATCTCACCAAGAGCATGAATCCACCAAAGTTTGTTGGATGCCCTGGCTGCAGAACCAACTGCATCCTGTGCAATGAAGAATCAAGCATGCAAAGGACAACAGTGACAGAAAAATTAAGACTAATTTTGATACAAAAGCCACTTCTCTCACTTTCAGCAGTCAAGTCTCTCCTTGTGGAGCTTCTTGCAAGTGTCAGCAGGAATAAAGACACACGCATTGCTATTTATCCCTCTAAGAGCAGCAAAGAAAGTACTACAGCCACCCACAGAGGTAAAATACCCCAAGGCACAATAAGCTTTGCCAGAGAAGGGTTGCATATAGCATTCACTTCCCTGAACCAGTTCTTCCTGTCAGCAGAAAGGAGCCAAGCTCCATAGCCTTTGCCTTCTACAGTGTTTGAGTGACATAAAAAAAAATATCTAAGGATAGCTGGAAATGTGGAGTTAGTAGTGTCTGTGTTTGGTAGCTGTATGTCAGAGGCTAGAAGAGAGGCGTCAGGAAAGAGAAGCATCTCTCCTGTTGCACTCTCTGTAGTGTTAGGTATTTTGTACACCTCTGCCCCTGTAAATCAATACTTCAGCAAGGACTTTGATCCCATTCATGTGGAAAGAGAGTCCATTTCTAGTCCTGTTGTCTTCTGAGCATCATAAGCAAAAGTGAACCATACAGCCTTTGATATGATTACATATATTAACCTAACTAAATATGTAACAAACATAAACAAGAAACCAAACAGGGGCAGCCTTCACAGTCAAGATTTAACTATCCATCCCGAATAACAGGACCCACATTTATCTTCACCAGGTCCTATAGTAGAGGAACTCTTGGCTTTTTCACAGCTTTCTTCTGGGAAGAAAAGCACATTATAAAAATAACATAGTTCAGAACATTTCACTTACGGTTATAAATACAGGGTTCTGCTTGGGCTTTGTGAACTTAGGCCAAAAGAGCCAGCTCCACAAAAACAATTAGTATTTCATCATCTAGATTTAATCTCTACAGAAAACATAGGAACACAAGAACACAGTCCTGCAAGCCTGGTTTACTTGTGAATAGACCCATTGATAGCATTAAGACCACACATGAGTATGGAATGAGGAATGGGATCCAAGTGCATTGCATCAGCAAAATCAAGAGCGCCCCAAACTACCCACAATGCATATATTGGTAAAAAAAGGAAAAAGACAATGAGACATCTTGTTAATGAAAAGCTTCCTTCCCAGACTATATACTATAAATGGATGGTCTCAGTGTTCAGGTTTTTATCACACACTGAAATCACAGTCATCAACTTGGCCCATTAAAAAAAAAAACCCTCTTACAATTTTTTTATATGTGAGAACAAAAATCTACCTCATTCTGCTATTTCCAGCAAAGCTTCTTGCTTCACAGAAAGTTCAAACTTTGACCCATGTATTAAATTCCCAACACAGGCTCAGAGCATCCTTCTTTGTTGAATAAATCCTCACAAATATAGCCTTGGACTGAAATCTAAAGTTTCAAATGGTTGCCTGTAAGAAAGGATGCATTGTAACACTTGGCTAATATTTGCACTCTTAAAAGCTTCTAAACAGAATGCACCTAAGGCCAAGATCCTGCTTCTTACTGGAATTCTGTTTCATTTGTGGTGAAAGGGTTACAAATGCTAATGTATAATTACTTACGTAGAAAGGATGGCATACATTTACTCTACGACTTCTTGCATTTCAAAATGGTACAAGCATAATTTTCCTCCACAAAATTCATAAAAGCATGGGAAACCACTAAAGCCACCGAAGTAAAAAGCTAGCGAAGTAAATTTTCTACAGCACAAAGAAGAAATACACAGATAATAATGAATATTCCAAACCATCCATTACCGAAAAACAACCAGAGAAGGAAGAGAACACATGAAAACCTACATTAGGTATATTTAAATTAGTACATAAGAACCATGGATTTTCTTTGACTACTGTGGAAGTTTCAGACAACCCTGGATAAAGCCAGCATGTATCAATATATACTGGCTAATCTGTGTAACTATACACATACTAGCTTCACATAGTCCCAAGTGAAATAACAGAAGATGTCACACAGAGTTCAGTAAATAAAGAAATATATACAGTAGATGTAGTTATTAAAAAAAATAATTTTGTCAGGGTAACTTAAAAAGACATTCATGGTTGATAAACATAAATGTCGTAACAATATATGCTCAGACTTCCATAAGATAACTGCTTTTTCATTTCATCAGCAGAAATTTAAAAAAAATAAAATAATCCCACACTAATCCAACACACACTAAAAGATGAAAAAAAATATTAATTCACAGGTCTCAAATGTAACTTAAAAAGGAGGAATCATCATAAAAGAAGTGAATCTAGTGGGGTCCTGTGAGACTAGTCTTGGCCCTGCACTACTTAAAATTTTGATTAATGACCTAGAAATAATATGTAATTATTATTGGTGAGGTTTAAAAGTTATGGGGAAGCAGCAAATAATGAGGATTGATCACTAATACAGGCAGATCCTTCTGGATGATGTATGCAACTAACGTGTATATTAATAGAAAATATCAAGTCACGGATCTAGAACAAAGACTATGTACTATTTCAGCTTAAACGGTTAAAGCAATCCATGGCTGCACAACCGCAAGCACTTGCCTGGAGTAGGAAGGTTTGAATTTCACAGCAATAAAACATTCACTGTCTAGTTTTGTCCACAGTTGAAAAAAGTATTTCTATATATTGGAAAGAATTCAGAGGACATCCACAAGAATGATTAAAAATTAGAAAATACATCAAATAGTCAAGGGGCTCAACATGCATTGCTTTTACACTGGCAAGGTTAAGGGATGAATTGACCTGAATCTGAAGTACCAAAACAGTGAGAGTTCTGGTAAAAGAAGGGTCCTTAGCTTACTAGACAAGGTACAGCTGAAAGATAAAGCTAGGCAGTTAAGACTAAATGTAACAGCTTGTTTAAAAAAAAAAAAAATCTGTTTTAACATAGCCATTCAAAAGGCTTGATGAGAGCTGTGACTGCTTCCCCATCATTGTTAATTCTGAAAATTATGACTTTATAATGCCTTAAAAGACATTTTCTGATCAAAACAGAATTCACCTCAGGTAATCCTACCCCTTTGTTACACAAGTTGCACTAGACTGTCCCAGCAGTTGTTTCTAGATTCCTGAACCCTGTTCAATAGATGTACTGGCCTAAATCCTCATGTACACCACCTGTGCATTATTTCATTCTTGGACCAGCTATGTAAATGCCATTTATTTCACATGATGTAAACTCTAGTTTGTGGTAGTTGCCAACAGCTCAGAAAGGCCAGCAAGGGTAGAGAAACATTAACACTATGATTATTTTTACCTTGCTAGTTCTCCACTCCCAACCATCTCCTATCTGCTGTGAATGTTTAATAAATTCTTCACAGTACTGCTTGAACCTTTCTTCTTCCAAAAAGAAGTCCTCTTCACCTGCCATGCTACAGGACATCTGCAGAGCAAAATAAATGTTAGTACCAAGACATGAAATAAACACTAAAAACTTTCACTGATTTATAGTGGTTGAATAGTAAAATAACAAAGCACTGAAGGGAAAAAAATATTTAAGTAAAACAAAGACACATTTCTTCAAGTACATTAGAGAATCATAGATACACAGAACAGCTGAAGTTGGAAAAGACTTCTGGAGACTGTTTAGTCCAATCCCCCTGCTCACAGTATGGTCAACTAAAGCAGGCTGTTCAGGATCTCAGGATCAATTCCTGTTGCGTTTTTTTACCTCTAAGGATGGAGATGCCACAAACTCTCTAGGGAGCTTCTTCCAGTGTTCAACTACCATAGCAGTAAACAATTTTTCTTCTGTTTAAATGAAAAAAATGTACGTATTGGTTTGTGCTCATTGCCTCTTGTGCTTTCACTGCATAGTACTTAAAGAAGTCTGGCTTCATCTTCTTTATTCCTTCCCATCAGATATTTATACAAATTTATAAGATCCCACTGACTTTCCTCTTCCCCAAGCTGAAGAGTCCTAGCTCTCTCAGCCTTGCCTCATATATCAGGTAACTTTAACCACCTCTGTGTCCCTTCAGTGAACTTGCTCCAGTATGGCCTCATCTTTCTTATACTGGGGAGCCCAGAGGTGGACACAGTACTGCAGTTTTGACATATGCTTCCTTCGCAGTACAGTCCAGCTGGCTACTAGGAACGTGAATCCAGCCTACTAGGCCAGGCTACTTCCATGGGCCTACCACCTTTTCCTTGGGGAACCAAATGGCTCCACAAAAGCTTAACAACTCTAGCATTTGTGGATGCAGAGCCTACACAATGTCCATGAGAGTCCAGCTGAACCGACTGTTCCTGCTCATGCCAGCAGTACAGCTCTCAAGGGCCCAACAATATTGCTTCAAGAGGTTATAGCATGCTTCAAATGAGTATGCTCTACCCCTTGAATGCCTCCCTCACAGATTCTTAAACAGAAAAACTCCCAGAGGATCGGGCCAGTTTTACTTCCCCCCCCTTTCAAAGAGATGTAACATAAACACGGCTGTTTAAATGTGTTTACAGACATGAGGCATCACTGCGGCACCACATATAAATACTCAGTAACTATTACAACTAGAACATATCCTTTCTTAACAAGAACTGCAAAAGACACAGCACCTCACTCAATGTTATTTCTCAGGATCTAACCATAAATCACAACATCATCCTTTCTACCCAGGACATAAGTTACTTATCTAGCACTTGAAAACATATTAACCCAAGCCTCCATTGCCCTGTTTATGCCACCCGAATGTCAAGAAATAGGAAATGTGGAAAACAAGACACGGTAAATTTTCCTGCAGTTCCCAAATTTCCCAGTCCAGAGCACGGACTGCAAAACTGCAGTTAAGTGCACACAGTGAGAGCGTAGTTCTCACAGACAACTTAAACAGAGCTACGTCCTTCAGGAAACCAGCACCTGTGAGGAGAAACCAGGCTGCTGTCACCTGTGCGGCGCGCCTTCTTAAACCACCCCGAAGAGAGCGAGGCGCAGACCCGAACTGAGCCGTCCCGCTCGGCCAGGGGCCCCGCAAGCAGCGGGAAGGCCAGGCAAGCCCCGGGACAGGCCGACTCCTTCTCCTCCTCGCCCCCTCACGCAGCGGAGCCCCTCCCGCCCCGCCGGGACGGCTCCCCCGGCCCCTCATACCCCGGCTGCCGGCAGGGACAGCTGGGCGACATCCCGCGGGGCAGGCGGGCGCCGTGTGCCGAGGGTAAGGCAGCGGCGGGGCCCGGCGTGAGGCGCGGGCGCCTCCTCCCCGCCTGAGGTGAAGCGAGGCCCAGCGCAGGCCGCGCACAGAGGAAACGGGGACGCACCCCCTAGGACGGCCTCAGAGAGGGGCGCAGGACGGTAAGAGCGGGAGGGAGCAGCCCCGCCGCGCCGCCCTCCACATACCGTGCCCTCCTCCTCCTCCTCCTCCCCCGCCGGCTCCGAGCAGCGCACCCGCCCCGCCTGCCGCGCATGCGCATCCCGCGGCGGACTGCCGGCGGCGGGAGGGGGCTGCGCATGCGCGGAGGACGGCTCGCGCTCCGGCTGAGGGGCGAAAGTGAGGGAAGCGGGGGCTGAGGGGGCTGATAGGGTCTCGGCCGTCCTCAGGCGCTTCACATTCGATGTATGAGGCGATCAGAGGTGAGCGGTTTCAGCGAGCCTCTGGAAAGGTCCCTCGTCTTGCCCAGCCACCTCTTCCCGCCCCTAAAAAGTGTTAGCCCCAGATAGAATTGGTTCAGGCTGGCTGCCTTCCGGAAGCTCGACAATGACAGTTTTATCTGAATGTTTCCAGCTGGTTTTGCAGACTTAATCGCACATCTCTTTACAGTAGAAATACGTAACAGTGTTACTTTTCCCTTAAGAAGATGAGGAGGAGGGAAGGTGACATTAAAATGACCGGGTCACCCAAGCACTCTTCTAACGTAACATGGGGGGTTTACACAGTTGTCTGGATGAAAATAAGAATAAATGTGGGGTCTCACCAAAACCGTAATCCTGAGCTATTTCCAGGAGATACCTAGTGCAGATTTTAGTGTTCATTTTGTCAGCCAGCTGTGTGGTCTTTATAATTGCTTTTACACCTGAGAATTTGGTAGGTGCGTAGAAGCTGCAAACTCAAACTTCTAACACAAGTGTTAGAAGAGTTATTTTTAAAATTACAAGTCTACCAAACCATACCTTTTTCAGTCACAAGGTCTTGTTTGGCATGACTAAGCTACCCTAACTGGACTATGTACAGAATGCGCTACATTTGGGTAGATTTAAGTGGAATGCAAAATGTTGGCTTTACCTGCGTAGCTGTAAACAAGTTTTTTGACTGTTGCATTAAGAGTAGACAAGAGCTGTCCCATCAGCTTTGGAGACCTCGCTGCTGACTGGAGAGTCTCCATATGTAAATGGTGCTTTTCTGTAGCTGGTTGTAATGTGGCGTTCTCCGACCATGCAGTCCCTAGCTTGCTTGTTAATTTGCTGGGTGTGGAGAGCTCACAAGGGCCAAAGCTTGTTGCTGGAATATTCCTGAGGCAAACAATTTATCTTTATTCTTAAAATTCCATTTCCTAGATGTTGGCTGTTGGCAGCAAGTTCTTCAAATATGTACCATGATTCATATTTTAAAATACTTTTCACTGCTCTTTGTGAACAATGAAATGTTCCATCTAAGTCTGTAGTTTCCAACATTAGGTTTACATAAGCAAAGTTCTGTTTTCATTAAGGTATTCAGGAGAACAACTGTGAGATGTGCTTTGAACAAATTATGGCACTTCCACAGATTACTATTTTGACTGTACATATTATTTTTGAAAGCAGTTGCATAGCTTGAATGATGCCATTATAACTACAAATTGTGGTGCTAAAGTCATTATTTCATCATCAGAATTAAATATTTATATTGTTCTTCACTGTTTCCCTCAAATGTTGGGGGTTCAATATTTGGTAAGTAAACACCATGTTGTCATCCAACCCTGAGTTTTGAAGGAACACTTTTACATTGTGGAATATATTCTGTAAGCCATTTTTGCTAATAGAAAATGCCTGTGGTATTGAAAAAATGTCACATAATGTGCATTGCCTTGGAAGCTACAGCTCCTGATTTCTAATTTTAGCTTTGTTACTGTCTCTCTGGATTTTCTCAGGGAAGAATCATCAAGTTTAAGACAGCCCATTTAAAAAGTGTCTGATAGGGCCCCGATTTTGCATTGACGTTAACAAAGGAGTCGCCATGACTGGCACTTTCCAGAAAACTAAGCCATGATTTCCATATATTCAAATCTTTTATTTAAAATTGTGAGTATGTAGCCCTTGTAAAACTCAAGGACATCCAGTAACTAGGATCTTAACACTAGTGGTAATTTTTAAAGAGTATAAGCTTTAGCCATACTGTTGAAGTATTGGAAACAGGCAATATTATCTCTGGACCTTAAACCGGACACATACAATGATAAGTAATTATGTATTATTAAAAACAATAAACAGTTGCCCTGAATATCTCCTTTCAGGACTTGCTGGCTTCCTCATGACAAGCATAACTTAACTCTTCATGTTACAAAAGTTAAGGTCTGAAACAATTAACTTTGAGAAACTGTTATTATCCACGCATCATTGCTAAAAGAAATACTCTGTATCTCTATGTAGACAGGATACTGTACCTGCTAGAGGTGGAAATCCTGGCTCTCCTATTGACAAATTTGGGCTAATAGTTTCAGTTTTCTATGTCTGTTTCCCTTTTTGTCTGTCTTCAGAGCAAACCAGACTTGAGGTATATTTTTAACAGCATCTGGTATCAGCTTGGTCGCCTCCAGTATTGTTGCCAGGGCATTTCAGTAAGTTTCAGTAAGTTGCCTCTTTATCAAGGGAAATGCATTTGCTGTACTTCTAAAATTACTTGACAAGAAGTCCCAACGTGGGGGTTTCTCTCCTTTCTCTTCCTTCTCTCATCTGTACTCTGAATAAATGTTTCAGGTTTACATCTCATCTCTGCCATACAAAAGCATCAATAGTCCTGTTCCTCATGTCACTAGTTAGATGTTGATATACTTAAAACAAATGCATAATAGGTCCTCAGATCAGTTAGTTTTATTCGAAACATATTAATATTATATATCTATATTAGTGTTAATACCACACATTGATAACTCTTGAGACTAAACTACAGTTGTTGCAGGAACTTTGTTGGTTACTAATTTTAGCACTAAATGAAATACAGAACATGGAGAATAATCCTTCATCAGCTAGGTGGTGAACTGAATGATCTCTAAAAGGTCTTTTTTTCACCTCTTCATCCTGTTGTCTGGACCCAAGAAACACAGCTTCATTCAAAACCCATTGATTAGTCCAGAAGTTCGGGCAACACTCTACTCTCCAAAGAAAAAAGGTAACATCACAGCTCTTGGGCTGATAGAATCAACATGATGTACATTCAATTTCACAAATCCTCTTTAGTATGGTTTCGATCCTGAGCAATTCACAGTAATTCCAATGCTATTTCTTCCACTTTGGTTTTCGATTACTCTCAAGTTCCAATGCTGAGCAATGTTGACAAACAAAAAGAGATAATAATCTATTATTGCCAGTGCCTGGCAGCACCTGGGTTGCAAAGTTCTATAATAAAGCAATATTGCCAGGAAAGTCAAATAAGAAATAATGGTATAACCAAAGCAAAATGCTCATAAAAATGTCTCATGAAGCTATCAGACAGCATGCTCAAACCCAACATACCGTTTGTGCTATAACAAATCATTTATTCATTCGATCTACTAACATGGTCACAGAAGCAAATGCACCCTGCCTACAATTTGAGAAGGACTGCATATACAGGCAACATCTGCAAAAACGAAATGCAGGACTTCATTCTGGTTGAAACTGATATTAGCAAACATTCACCATGGCCAACTGCTTTATCTAAATCTCTTATTGTCTGTCATTAAATTAATAGTGCTTATGGAGATTCTGCACCAATAATACACAGTAAGAATTAAAAATAAGATATTCTGCATTCTTCTCCTTTGATTGTTTAGGAGACTTAGTAGTTGAAAACCTGCTTATAGAACTTGGTAGGTGGAGAGTTACTATTTCAAAATTGTTAATGGAGTTACAAACTTTATTTTCCATTACTCACAATAATATTACAGTACTCTTAGGAAGTAGACAAGTAGTTATTTTCCTTTTGCTCACAGAAAAAGAGGAATTAAGTAACTTGTTGAAGGCTGTGGTGATTGTGTTAGGCTGGCAAATGGAGCTGAATTCTGCAGATGCATGGTCTGTGCGTTCAATATACTTGCTCTTGGGCCTTGTGATTGTTCTAAGAGAAAGTTCAAAAGGAAACAAACTGAGAGGTATACAAACAGCATACATTTTTCATGAGTATTTTGATTCCACTCCAGCAGCTACCAACCATCACTGAAGAAAATACCAGCATAACGCAGCAATTGTTGCCACCTTCTGGGTTTTTTTGCAATTTTTCCTGCTTTTTTATTTTATTTTATTTTATTTTATTTTATTTTATTTTATTTTATTTTATTTTGTTTTATTTTGTTTTATTTTTTTATTTTATTTTATCTAAAAGTTTAGTAATTCTTTGAGGCTTCAGATTTTTTTTTCACTTCTTTTGTATTCTCCTTCTGTTACTGTTATTCATGTTCCATTCTTCGTTTATTTAATATTTTTTTTCCTATTACAGCAATACATATTGAAATCCACTCGAGACAGGCTACACATAGAATACTCAGGTCATTAATACAAAAGATAATAGCCGCTGAAGGCCTCAAAAATGTTGCTTCTAGGCAGGGAAATGAGATTTGGGGAATGTTGAGAATAATGAGGACTAACTGATACAGAAAGATAAATTTTAAATCAGCTTACAAGTACATGGTCAAAACAGCATTAAAATACCTGCAAACGGCGGAGTAAAGGTCATTATAACACAGGAATATATGAAAGTACAATAAAAGATACTGTTAGAACCTATAGTAAATATATATAATTGTAATAAATATGCAAGTTACGGTCTGTCTCTCTTGTTTTATTAAACCAGCAAACTTGTGCTACTGCTGTCCAGTTTGCTAAAATCAGCAAATCAGAAACCAGTTCAAAGTATGTGAAACGTGTTTTTTCAGGATGCTAGCTGGATCAGAACTAGGATTTGTTTTACACATATAAGGTAAAGAAAGCCTAGTGCTAAGCTCCAGAGTAAATTATTACAATTATTCATCTGGTATAGGTCTGCAGGCCCACATATAAAATTAGCAGCTTATAATTAACACTGAAGTGAGTCAAGATGGACAGATATTGACAACAGGAAAGCAGGATTTTATTCTTGATTCCTACAAAATATTATTAACCCAAAATGACACAATGTAACACACAAAGCTGTGTTTTGAGACTATTGAGTTTGCAGCATCCACTATCATTTTTTTCCAGGGAAAACTATATGGAGAAATTGTCCATTTTAGAAGCCAAATGTAAAATAATACAGGTAGTAGTGGACATCACATAATGTTACTAACCATTGCTCCAAACTTGCAGACTAATTCCTATCATTACAAGGCAGATACTTTTGAACAAATGAATTCAAATTCCACCAAAATGCATAAAACATTACTTTTAATCAATGCTGTTTTTTTAATTAAACTTTAGAAGTCGTAACACCCAGTCATATTTACAAAGAAACTCTGTTTGGGCATATCTTTCTGACCAATCTGACCAACTAAAGAACTGTTGTATGGGAAGGGGCATCAGGAGATGATCTCATCTGTCATGGCAGGTCCCTGACTGCAGGTGTGCACCCTCATCCAGGCAGATCTGTAGCAGTAACTCTTTTGTGCTTCATTCTTAAAAAGTTTTGTTGAGGTGCAAGCCAAAACATACTTTGAAGCTCTCTGCAACACAAGTTGCATGATGAATCAGGACGTTAGCCTTACCTGACCTTTTAATGTAGCTGACGCTGCAGCTACATTAAAAAAAAAAAAAAAAAAAAAAAAAAAAAAAAAAAAAAAACAAGGAGGAACAAAGCCACCTGGACTTCTGTACCCTGAAAAACATTAATTGGGCTATGAACATGGACCTACAATACTGAAATTAAACTGCTGTCAGAAAATATGCCTGTTAACACTAGTGCAAGTTTCTGAATAGCGGATTGGAGATACTTTGGGCAGAAATTTACAAGTTTACTTGAAAAAAAAAAAGATGTTATTAAGTATCTAGCAAGTGCAGACACTTACCCTGGTGATTATCTTTCTGTTACCTGTTCAAAGCCACTTTCTACAATGTAAGGTTAAAGGGTGCAGAAACAAAGTAACCTAAAACATAGAACTTGAAGTTAACATGCAGCAGAGAAAGCAACAAAAAGAGCTTCAACAAGTTTGAGTGAGTATTGTGTTGGCGGTTTGCTGTGCCCCTTGTCTGCCTTTCCTGATGCTTCATCCTGCCTGTGTTGCACTGATTCAACCAGAAGGTCAAGTGTCTTGGTTTCCATCCATGCAATGCTAAAGGTGTCCAATCCACAGCACTTCCAAATCCTGTACAGTTGTGTACAGCAAGGAATGGAAGGGGTTTGCACTTGCACAGCCCTTGTACAAACAATCATAGATCTGGTACTCAGTGAGATCCACTGTGGATATACTTGATGACTATACAGTTCTCCTTCAGGCCTCTGCACTATGAAGGTAAGGCTTTTTAATGTTTTATTACCCTCTAGCATCCCTTACACAACAGTTGTGGCTGCCAAGGACCACACCAAAGAAGGTGGCTAGTTTTCTTGAAACAGCCTCTCCTGCTGCTCTTATCAGAGACAGACCAGTCAGTGACATGGGCCCTTGGTCTCACCAACCAGGCTGTCTCTTAGGTTTTTACATTCTGTTGCCAAATACCTTTCATAGCTGCTGAATCCACTTCCTGTATTCCTCACTCGGTATTGCTTCTCAAACACATGCTCAGTCATTCATTCTTATTTTCTGAACAGCTGGACTGTTCACTTCTTCAGCCTTTCAAATGGCGTAGTCACCTATGATTATGTGGAAGTTCCTGTCCAAGAAATGGGAAAAAAAAGAGTCTTTATCCAGCTTGATGTAAAACACTGGAGAAAAGCCCTGTACTTTATCATCTTCATCAACATAAGATCACAGCCTCTAAACTGACATTTTTAGTGTACCTCTTTCTACCATTTGTGAGAAATCTAGTAAATGAATAGCCTCAGCTTGATAAGAACAGTATAATCCTTTCTAAAATTACATTTCTTTTGTCATACAGCACGTACTACAAATTGACAATAAGGTTGATTCCTAGCACATCATCTTTTGTTGTCATAAGTCCTGTTTTCCGGACTTACTACTGAAATTATAAATGTACTGAATGTTTCAGAATGCAAGACAAAATATCACTTCAGCCAGTGATGGGGTTTTCATCAGGATATGCAAATAAGACTTTTAGAAGCCCAGTGGAAGGACATCATATCAATTAATGGAGAATTTAGAAGTCAGTCTGATGAGTTTGTTTCTTCATCAGTTTGGACTGACAAAGATAATTCTCATTGTCTGAAAAATATACATAAGTGTCATCTACTGGGACTGGGAAAGATGAAAAGCCAGCCTGATAAAATGATGAAGTGAGCAGTGGAGTGACTGGCCATTCCATTAACAATGAACTATTTAATTAAACAATTTTTCTTTACACTGCAGAAAGGACGTGGCTTGTAAAATGGACAAGTTAGCACATGCTAAAATATCGCCTCTCTACTACACTTCACAAAATTCTCTATTAACTACCATTAGTTAACATATGACACTAATGCTTTTGTTTATCCTTATCCGGACAAGGTTAAGGGTTTTTTCTTTCATTCCCTTGAATTATTATACTCCAGAAATTTACCAGACCTTCAAAATTCAAATCAGCTGTTAAATTACTGAGATATTCTCAAATCCAGTTCGTACCTTTTTTTCCCGAGAAAAATTGTACATTTATTCACACAGAGTTTAATTTGCAGCTGCATAAAGTCATTGAGTATATTAAGTATGATGATACTTTGAACAATGCTGGAATACTTTCCTGACTCCAAATCTGCTGATGATTACCATCAAAGAAATAAGTGAGAAAAAAGGATTTGTAGGGGTCCAGTCCTCCAAACCACTGTCAGCAGAATTTCAAAATGTACATTGCAGTATCACTACTCTTTTTTTCCCCCTAATAGTCACCTTGTAATTTCTTACTTCTTGTTTGTGATTCCCAAATGTACTGACCCAGTTGACCAAATTTACCCTGGCATAAGAGGCTGTAACTCCACTTTTTTCACTGAAGTTATATTTACCCATAGCACAGTTACACCACGCTGGAATATTTCACACGGGGAAGGTGTAGAGGTTATCCAAACCACTTCCAGTCCTGAGCTTCAGCCATTGTACTTTACTCAGGTGCAGCATTTTCACAAGGTAAATACAGTAAGAGTCAAAGACAGTCGGAAAGACAAGAGGATGAAGGGCAGACTGTCACTGAAATTGGAGTTATTTATTTAATGACACTGCGAAATAGCACACTTTAGCTTCAGCAGCTCATCAGTGTCAGCTCCCTTAATCTGTACATGGCACCAACAGCTTCTTATCATAACAATGATATCCATGGGCCAAATTCACCTCCAGTGTAGTTCTGTTGAAGTTGATGAAGGTATGTCAGAATTAATTTAGTCCAGCAATTATGCTCTGTTATCTGGTGTAATGGTGGGGCTGCAACACCTGATGAATGAAAAATACAGATAACACAGGTATCACTTGTGTGAAATCATCACTTTGCCTGTGCTTGGAAATAACTGAGATCCAGCGTAGCCAGCACAGGGCCAGAACTGGAGGTGAAATGACTCCTGCAGAACTTCTCGAGTGTCTTTGTGTGGTACTCCAAAATGCTGTGGGCCAAGTACACATTGCAGAGATAATGTGTCCTCCCTGAGCATAGTGCAAAGCTGTAGGAATCGGGTTCCCTCTGCCCAGATATACTAGCTCCATTTCAGTATTAGCCAGATAGGTCCACGCAGAATCAGAAAAGCAACTGTACTCTTGTGCTACACGTAGCTGGAGAACAAGGCTGAGACATTGCAGCTGGATCTGCACAGAGCTGACGTGGATTTGTAGGGGGGTTTAGCTGATATATAGCTAGAATACAGCTTGCAAGTTTTCAGTTTACGTATAGCTCTATACCAAAATGGACCACATCTGACACATATTGTCCACAGATAATTGAGAGTTAACTGGACGTGATTCAAACTAAATCATGTTTAAGAGAGAAATTTATTTTCCTAGGAATTTTCATGAAAACAGCCGAATTTAAGAATCAAAGCCAAAATAAGATGTAAATTTAAATTGTCGATCCCTAATGTACAAAGTATACATATTGTATGTGATTGTAATTCAGAGTCCAGAGAGGTAGTAATTTCATATGTAACAATAGTGGAATGTACCCCCTAAGCACAAATTCAAATGAGACCCACCCAGCAGAAGTGAACTGGAGTGCTGTGTTTTCCCAGCCCTGTTTCTTTTGTCTGCCATTCTGAAGGCTTATAGAAATCCCGGTCACTTTCTGTTTAATCCCCTTTATCCCAATACTTTGTAACTTTTCCTGTCCTCTCACCTGTTCACAGTCAAACAACATGGCTTTGTGGATGGATGCATTTTGTTTACATTAAACACATTTTCATGTATGTTTTCAACAGCACTTACAAATGCTGTCTGTCTAGTAAACATCTTTCCCTTTCCAGGAAAACTGTTTAGGCACAGAAGCGGCTAAAAGCAGCGGTTAGCACCCTGGGAAAATACAGCTCTTTGTAGATATCCAGAAGTTGAGAAACAGCTGCTGTATCCTGTTGTATCAACTAAAGGGTCACTGGGGGCTAGTGATGAGGATGGTGTCATCTATTTGCATCTTATATCTGCCTCCCACTCTGACAATACCTCTCTCTATTACCTTTGGCAGGTTACTTGCATTTTGTCATTATTTTCATCTAACTGAGGAATGAGGATGAGGATGATAATGTAATAGGTGTTTTGAAGATTAACTCAATAGTACTCAAGGCCCTTTCAGACACTCAAGTGAAAACATGGGTGTATAGAAAATTAAAGTATCATTATTATGAAAATGTACATTATTGTTTAGAGCAAAACAGAATCAAAGGCAGGATGATGAGATAATCAGACCACTGGAACTAAAGGATTTTGAGACATGATATTAAATAAGTAAAAAGCAGAGCACTTACCTGTGTTTAGGGAGGGTTTTCCTAGCAAGTAATGTTCATTTCCTTCATTATTTTTTTTCATATTGATATCTGAAAGAAGATGTAAGATGTTGCAGTATGACTGGAAGTAGGAAGTTGTAAAATAGTATTTTAAGGGCCCCATCCTGTAACCATATTCACACTCTCAGTGAATACAGCATTAGCAAGATAAGTCGAGATTTAGGTCCCTTTTGTTTTATTATTGGTTGTATCATCAGACAAAGGTTTAATTGAGACAATACAAGTTTATTATAATTGTAAGACTTTTTAAGAATTATGTAAGCAAAAAGTACCTGAAGATTTACCATATTTGAATTTATTAGAGATGAAAGGTCCAAAATAACTGACATTGCCCTCAAGGCCCCTGGCTACTCCTAAGAAGCCTGTGTTACTTCTGTGAATAATATTCTTCTCCAGAGAACACTTAGTACTTCATAAAACAGAGTATCTACAACTCAACCCAGAAAAGGCTAAAGGGATGACATTTCTAAAGCTAGGTTGCCACAAATCAGATTTAACTATAACTGTACTGCCGAAGATGTAAAGTCAAAGGTAAATGAGATATAATACTGAGAGAGTGGAAGTTATACTACCCCCCATTTCATTTATTCAACTTTCTTTAATTTGTCCACCTGTTTGGATGGCACAGTATCATGAACACTCCAGTGGCAGCCCTCTAGATGGGACTTCTATTATAGCATACTCTCCATTGGATGCCCCTTCACATTAGTTTAAATGAAGCAGTAATTAGGCCCTTAAAGCAGAATTAAATATCTTTAATAATTGAATTAAATATCTTTAATAATTGAATTTAAATACAAAATTTACCCAGTATTCTTTCAAAAGACAAACATTTTTCATCATTCTTTGGGACTGTGAAAGAGGATACATTTATAAATGTTCTTTTACATTTTCTTCTGTTTTTATTTTACATATTTTGGGGCTAAACAGCCACCATCTCCACAAATTTCTGATTTCACACATTCACACACTTAGCCATAAGGCAATTCTGAACTTTCAAAATTAAGCTTATAGCTTCCTTGAAGGCTAGAAGATGTCTTTTGCATTGTAAATAATTTCTGTCATGATAGGCAGGGGACCTACTTAGCTCTACATGATGCTTAACTAAGAGTCGGACTTTGCAGCTAAATTGGAGAGAGATGGGTTTGAAGGATGGACTGTTAGACGGATAAGGAACTGCCTGGACGGCTGCATCCAAAGTGTTACAGTCAATGGCTCAATATCCAAGTGGAAACCAGTAATGAGTGGTGTCTCATAAGGGTCCGTACTGGGACAAATAATGTTGAGTATCTTCACCAATGACATAGAGGGACGAATACATTAATGACAGTGGGGACGAATACACCCTCAGAAAGTGTGCAGATGACAACAAACTGAGTAGTGCAGTTCATTCACTAGAGGGAAGAGATGCCATCCAGAGGGACCTTGACAGGCTGGTGCAGTTGGGCCCATGCAAACCTCACGAAGTTCAACAAGGCCTAGTGCAAGGTTCTGCACGTAGATCAGGGCAATCCTCAGTATTAGTGCAGGCTGGGGGATGAATGGATTGAGAGCAGCCCTGAAGAGAAGGACCTGGGGAACTGGTGGATGAAAAGCTGGACGTGACCCAGCAATGTGCGCTTGCAGCCCAGAAAGCCAACCATCTCCTGGGATGCATCAGAAGCAGCATGACCAGCAGGTAGAGGGAGGTGATTCTCCCCCTCTACACTGCTCTCGTGAGACACCCCCTGCAGTGCTGCATCCAGCTCTGGGGTCCTCAGCACAGGACAGACATAGGCCTGTTGAAGCGGGGCCAGAGGAGGCCATGAGGATGGTCAGAGGGCTTGGAGCACCTACTGTATAAGAGTGGGCTGGGAGAGCTGGAGTTGTTCAGCCTGGAGAAGAGAAGGGTCCAGGGAGACCTTATTGCAGCTTTTCAATATATAAAATGGGCTTATAGGAAAGATGAGGACAGACTTTTTACTAATGCTTGTAGTGACAGTACAAGGGGCAACGGTTTTAAACTGTAAAAGGGTAGATTTAGATTGGACATAAGGAAGAAATTTTGTAAAATTAGGGTGGTGAGGCATGGGAACAAGTTGCCCAGAGAAGCTGTGGATGTCCCATCACTGGAGGTGTTCAAGGCCAGGTTGGACAGAACACTGAGCAACCAGCAACCTGATCTAGTGAAAGATGTCCCTGCCCATGTCGGGGGGTTGGACCAGATGACCTTTAAAGGCCCCTTCCAACCCAAACCATTCTATGATTCTACAATTTTGAAGGAAAATAAAAAATCAAAACCAAGAAATATTCACAACCTTAATCCCGAGTACACTTGTCCATGCAGTCCTTAGTGCAGCTTTCAGTACTGTAGCTGATGCAATAAGAAATGTCAGGAGTGGCACTACAAATCAATATTTCTTCACCACCATCTCTTGTCTGACATCAACTCAAACACCAGTTAAGTGAACTACATGCAGTAATTTTCACTATGTAATGTATGCAACCTACACTAACTGTGCTTATCATCAACACATAACTGTACACTCTGTGGTGTGGCTGCTCAAGGTAGGGGGTTCACTACATCAGCTGCAGGTGGTGGGGACAACACAGCAGAGCTTTAGAAGGGAAACTTGTGAGTGTGTAGGGGGTTGAATGACATTGCTGCATACTTCTTTCCTCTGACTGTTCGGGTTGTTTTTTCAGTGTGGAAACTTTACGCCAAAATTACCTTTTCAGTGTGTGGGAATCAGACAGATAGCAATTTTGAGAATGTCTTGAGGGAGCAAGGTGATTTGAGTGATGAGACTCATAAGCCTTGTAATTACAGTAATTATGAGACCATACCTCTACAGGTAAGAACTCATAAGTAAAAACATTAGCATGACCATTTAAGCAGCTCAATAATTCATTCAGGGCATGTGGTTACAGTGCAATGCTTAACATAAACTTCATTACTCTGTTGGCACTTGGTCTTACCTCTAAAGCATGTGTCTGTCCTGTAAATATAGATCCCTTTGTCCTGTACTGCTTTTATATAGTCTTATTAAGAGAAATCTATAGCACTTACAGCAGCTGGTTATAAGTGATCAAATCTCACTACATGTTTTAGACATCATTTGTCCTGCAGCTTTGTAAAGAAATAGCCGGAAACACTGGAATGTTCTGACTCAGACATATTTTGCTCAGAGAAACACGTGTCCGAAAAATCATATACTCCACAAAGGGAACTCTTCTGTCCCACAGGTCTTACATGTGCTTTACTCTAGTCCTGACCTGCTGCCTAATGGGACAGATGAGTAAGAAAAGTTTGGTAGTCTGAGGGAATGCCTCCTTCCCAGTCATTCTGCTCTTTTTCTTATTTATTTATTCAGCACTTCAGTGCCAGGTATGTCTTCTGTCAGTCACAAACCTGTTGAATGGTACTGGGAGAAGCATGTTAGAAAGAAGAAAGCCTCTCACTGAGTAGACATGCTGAGGCAGAAAATATAAAAAACACAGGGTCATTAGATGGGATATTGTTAATATTCTTCAAAGTTTGTATCCATGAGTTATAATGCTAAATGCCAGTCATAAAATGATGGTATCATATGGAAACTGCAGATGATCCTTTTGATCACAGCAGTATATAATATTTCTTGAAGGTGTGTGCATGACAAGTTTGTACAAATCTGAGCTTGTTTAGTTTTTTATTTAGATTCATCTTGCTGTGTTTTACTCTCATTGGGGAATACTTGCATTGTTCATCCTTTACATTTATGATGCTAACAAGCACATTTTATTGTCCAGTGATTTTTTTTATTTCAGTGTTACAATTTTGTATGGAATTTGGAGCATTCTAATAATACAAAGTTACTACCCCATGCCAAAATCACTTTTAATATCAGCTACATCTAAAATTGTATATTTATTTAAAATGTTATCAATGAGGAGTCAGGTCATTTGCAATCCAATTAAGACATGCTTTTAAAAAAGTTCTCGCTTAGATACCAGGAAAAAAAATTTGCATCATGAGGACAGTCAGGGTTGTCTGGAGAGGTTTTCCAGTCTCCAGCCTTGGAGGTTTTCAAGACTCAACTGAGAAAAGCCCTGAACAACCTCAGGATCTCATAATTCACCTTGCTTTGGGCAGAAAGCAGGACGAGAGACCTCTTGAGGTCCCTTCCAGCATGGATTATCCTACAAACCCTATGAGTTATTTTGGTTACCTGAAATGGTTGTTGACAGTGTGTATGCCAGCAGTCAGAGCAACAGGTACTGCATTACACTCCTGAACAACTACCATTCTATTTGGACATCTTAAAATTTTTGTCACAGAGCTCAGTTTTACTGTACAGTTATTTATTATGCAGTTAGAACATAATTCCCTGTAAAAGCTGCAGTTTCCAATCAAATACAAAATCACCACATCTGTCTTTCCAAAACCTGCTATATGAAGCAAAACCAGCCTCATGACCTTTGCATTATCTCTGTTTTCGTACTTGTGCTGATCTTTCATTAAAAGGTTGCAATAGCTACCTTCAAGATAAGGTAAGAATTTGCTTCTTGATACAAACACGTTTTTAAGCATTTTCTCCTCTCTGGAGTGCTTGTCAAGTGGTGTGCCATTAACCCCTGGTACATTACAGCACAACTCACAATAGAGTTTGTGGGAGTTGCATTAGCATGCATAGGTATATTAAAACATTAATTTTGCACTAGTCTAAAATAATCTTTTCTAGACTACTCCAGTGGAGAGCCATGTGCACTCTTCCTTAAATAAAGAATGGTCCCTACTATGCTGCCTTGTTGTCAGCTACCAGGGGCTGGTACTACCGCAGGAGACACACTTTTGGCAATACTGTCCCTGTTTGTATTGCATTGCTGAAATCATGACAACGCCAATCCCCTCGTCCTGTAGGGGGCACTTCTGCACTCCCTGAAGCCACCACAAAGACCTACATCAGACCTCCGACTAACATGTTCTTCTGACCAGGTATATGTAGACCAGGACCCTTTTTTTCAGCACGGAAGAAACTCTCTCAAGACCAGTCTGACAGTTCTCAGTCATACCATATATCTGAGCAACAGAGGTGCACTGCAGTTCTGGAAATATGGCTTAACACTTAGATCAAGATTTGGCCTCTAATGACTGATCAAAGGAACCAAGTATTCCCAAAGCGTCACCCTAACTCACCAGTAGTCAAGCCAGGATTCAGATTAAAATTTTCTGACATATGTTACATATTGAAATGGTTTAAATAGTCTGAAAACTTACCTGACAGGAGCTGCAACTTGATAGTTCCAATATTTCCCTCCTCTCTGTCTTCTGTTAGATTCATTGTTTACAAAAATAAAAAATAAATTTTAAAAAAATTAATATGACTGTTAACTTGTGGAGCTAAAGAAATGCAAGCAGACAAAGCACATGAAGAAATAAAAAGACAAGCTGGATGTTCATTGGTTTTATGCATCAACATTAATATAGTAGTAAGCTTCTGCCCAGACTATAGTAATTAATGAGGTACTAAACAAAAAGGTTTATCTTACATACGGCCTTTCAGATACAGTTTCGTGCAGCCACTGTTGGCGTCCTGTACTCTATAGCTCAGACTTGTATCATTAGTGTGATATAAATACAGATTTCAGTTTTCTACTGAGTTAATTTGCTGACCATATTCACATTTTAGAGAGCCACAGAAATGTTAAACCCACACTTCAAGTGTTTATGTTTTCTTATTGTATATATTAATGAATCAAGCCATATGCTAAATGGGCATTTGGTGCATTATTTAAGCAATTTCCTAACACATCGTAAGCAAAAACATTTTCTGAGTTCTGCCATAATAAGGAATTTAAGATTTTGTCCAGAGGGGTGACGTAAGTACTCTGCTGAGATTCATGACTAGAAGATTGATAGCCGCTCTCATAATAAATAAATAAACTGCTGCCCAAATCTAAGGTACTTCAAGAGATAATAACTATAAGTTATCAAATTGTTTTTTCAGCATTTTTTTCTTTCTAGGCTAAGAAATTTCTCTAACAGACAACACAATGCAATTTTTTTCAGAAAAATAGTATACATTAAGTATTTATTGTAACTCAATCCACTAGCAACTGTTTCTCCAGACCTCATTAAACTAGTTTTTACCACCTTCATTTTCAAACCTAAGCATTATATATGTTTTAGGTAAACATGAAATTAGCACACCCTCGACATATCATACCTTCATCAGCACTGCTGCTGAACATGTAAAAACATGATAGACATTATAAACCAGCCACAGATTCCAACTTCAGGCAAGGTATTCTTGGGTTAAAACTGGCATCAACACTAACATAAAATTACTTATGCACAAAACATTATAGAGATGGTTATCAACTGCAGTAAAGAACAAAAAAAATAGCATTAAAACTTTAGAAAAACATGAATTTCATCTGCATGAGCCATGGAACAGCTTGTTTTTCCAATTGTTTACTCCTCTCCCCTTTTATTATTATTATTTCTGTGTATTTGTATTATCATAGTAGTTTTAGGAAACTGATCCTGTACCCATGAGATCTCTGAGAGTTTTGTCACCAACTTCAGCGGAAACTGTTGCAGGGTCCTGCAATGATGCCTCATGTGTAGACTTCGATCATGACTACTTTACCCAGACAACATACCATCCTCCTTAGTAATGGTAAATATTGCATTTCGATTAAAAATACACACATGATGCATTTACAGTTCCAAGGCAGTTAAAATAAAAGTATTTTTTTGTGCAAAATATGGAACAGATTACAGCTCATATTAGACTCAGAATAACCCTTTAGCTAACTGCATAAGTTTTGGACACTACCTAGTTACCACCAGGTAACATGCAAAGAAATCAAGTTGTATCTACTATTTTGAGAACTCTAAAACATTAGTCAAATGTTTACAATGCCGTCAACTCTGATGCTTTTCCTCAGCTGCAATTGAGCTAGGATTTTAGCATTCAGCCTTGATGGAATATACAGTGTTTGCACTCTAAAGAGATTACACCATTTTCTTCTAGCTACTTTCATCTGTGTATTAAATCGTTACACCAGCTATCTGTGGACTGTGACTTAGTGCACAGACTCCTTCTGTTTATCTGAGCAGTATCTACTGCCCCAACATATTTCTCTTGTGCAGAACAATGCTGCGCCAGATTTATCTTCTCTCTCATGCACCACATTCTCTATACCTGCCTTATTATTAAATACCCATAAACCAAACCTTGCAGGGCACTATAATGCATACCTGGATGTTTGTTGTAAGAAGAGTTTTAAAGTTACTGCAAGAGAATATGAAACACTGAATTGAATATCAAAATATTCCAATAACTCCAGATTTTGTTCCAACATTTAAACACTGTTTTTAACGTACACACTAAATAAATGAAAAATGAACAGGTGTGCACTTAAATGCTAACTATTGATAAGAACAAGAAAACCATGATTATTGTGTTCTGGTCAACTTTGTGTGAATTTGCTCTCAACTGGGGCTGATGACCAGCTTCTGCTCACATTGTTATAAAGGGAGACAATTTATAAACACAGTTTGTTAGAGTGACGTTAGGCTGCAATGGGCACATACAAACTAATTCTAAAGAAGACAAACTACCACACTAAGGTTACCTTTTATTCCCCACATTCTTATTTTTTCCTGTTTGCCTCAAGTTGGACTAAATTTACTGAAATTTGTCATTTACATGAAATTTGCCTCTGTGACTAATGACAAGAGAAATTGCATGTTTGCTAGTTCACTGTCCTCTGTGCTGGCACAAGTTATGCTGCCTTGTGTGTATGGAGAGAAAATTTTGCTCTCCTATTTATGTGCCCAGAAAACAAAATGGTGGCAAGTGGGTGGAGCTAGACTACAGGCATTCATTTGCCATTCTGACATAAATTTGCACAGGCAACCTCTAATATGCCTCAGCAAATGTAGATGAATGAATGGGTCATCTTGGCAATCACAGACATTATATACTACATAAGCAGGCAAGGAAAATCAGAATTGTTTAGCCATTTATTTCAGTTACGAAAACGCTCCTATAGGTACAGATGAGAGAAGAAACCCCTTAAAAGCCTCAGAAGGAAATTTTTCACAATGACAAATGTGTGTCTCGAGACCTCATTCACAAACAGTTTTCATCAACAGCTTGATCGAATAATTTGTGTCTCTCCAAGAAGATTTAAAAAGTCACACAGGCAGAAGTCACTATTTAGCTGCAATGTTAAAGCACTACATTATCCACAGATTTCTTCATGGCAGACTCACTGCAGTCAACTGAGGCAAGAGACTTAGAAGAGCCCAGGTCCCAAGCCATCAAGGTGCCAGCCACCTCGTGCACTAAGAGCACCACTGGTTCCAGTAGAAGTCAAACGGACTGAAAAGATCTGCTTTGCCAGAGGCCTGAACAGCTCACAGGGTTAGGTATTTAAACAGACTGACCGTCCCATTAGAGTAACATAAAATCAAATACATCTGAAGGATCATACAGAATGAGCTCTTAGCTGCGATTCCTGTGGGTATGTAGTTCCAGCGGGAAGGTACATATTAAGATCCCAAAGGCAAATAAACTCCTGATCAGTTCTGTGAACCAAGAATCGTATCCACATGATGTCATTTTAAAATAAGATGTAAAATAAAACTTTTTGTAAATAAAACATTTTTGAATAATTACAACCGGTGATTAACATGTGACTCCAAAATGTGCCAAAAAGTTCCGAGAAAATATTAAATTAACAATATATCTTCAGTATCATCAGCACCCAGCTCCACATACCCTCTGTACTTAGATGTCCTACCCTGGCCCTATACTGACTAAAGGCATCTGATACCACCATTTGTAAATTAATTTACTATTTAACTTACAAGTAATTGAACCCAAATGAGTACAGTGCTCAGAGTTTTCACATACACTGTAACACTTCACTTAAAGACTTGGCAATTTGTCTTGGAGAAAAATGCAATCAACAGCATAAAGTATCACAAAAATATGAAACAATCCATATTCCAAATACATACAGCCATATGCTCATTCATCTTCCTGAGTCAGTCAGCAATTCTTGAAGCTTTTAAAGGTAAGGCACAATTTTCATTGCTGGTATAGTTTATTATGGTTAGAAATAAGGACTGGTGAAAATTACTCGGCTGAGTACCTGAAACTCATCCTAAAACACGTTTACTTATGTCTCACCAGTGTCCCACAGCCAGCAGAGTTGGAAGCATGTGCTGGCCAAATTATTATAGGAACACTCCCACACACACCCCCACACCCACTCACCCACCCACCCAAAAAAAAAAAAAAAAAAAAAAAAA
>WKFP01013946.1:259158-302834 GCA_011057875.1 Pterocles orientalis | reverse complement strand
GCTCGGGCTCTGAGCGCTGCCTGCCTGTGTGTGTGCCTGTGTGTGTCTGTGTGTGTGTGTGTGTGTGTGTGTGTGTGCGTGTGTGTGTGTGCGTGCGCGTGTGCCCGCGCGCGCCGGGAGGGCGGGGGGAGCCGGGCGGCAGCTCCGAGTTACCGCACCGCAGCCCCGCGGCCGCCTGAGGAGAGGGGCGGCGGGCGGACGGGGTGGGTTGGGGTGGGGTGCGAGGGGGGGGGAACCACGCAACTTTGTCCCGAAAACTCCCCCCTTGTCTCCCCCTCGTAGGACTTTCCGAATTTAAAATAATAATTTTTTAAAAAACCCCAAACACCAAACGCGTTCTCGGGCAGACTGACAGCCGGGGTCAAGAAACAGCTGCTGGAGTTAATGTTTCTTCCTCCCACTCCGTCTGATGGCGGTGCCCTGCCAAGACAAAGTGGGAGCGGGAGCGCGGCTCCTGCCTGCCCGGGTTGGCAGCGGCACACCGCCACACGCCGTGCGCCCGCACCGGGCCGGGGCTGGGATCGAGCAGGGAGAGGCCGAAGGGGTCAGGGGCCAGCGCGGCCGGGGGGTGTCTCCCGTCCTGTGGCGTTTTTATTTTCCCCCTCCTCCAGAAGCCTGGCAGGGAAGGCACCGTGTCTGCTAGCGAAGGCTGATTCACCCTGCAGACAGCTGCCCGGAGAGGGCTACCGGTCACCCTGCCCGCCCTCCGCCACCGGGTCCCAGCTGCCCCCGGTCCGCCCCGCCGCAAAGTTTGGGGCGGCCGGTGCCTCCCGCCCCGGGCGGACCTCTCGCTGTTTCCCCCAGCTCTGGGCGGGACGGGTGCTGGCGGAAGGGGGTGGGTTCTCCCCGGGCTCTGTCCTCCCTGACAGGCCCGCTGAGGGCTTGGGGTCCCCGCGGTGCATCAGCCTGGGCCCCGCGCGGCCTGGAGGCCCCAGATCCGGCACTGCCTGACCCTGGCGTGAGCTCTGTCCCCAGTCCTGCCCCGGGACCTGAAACCAGCCACCGGGCTGCTGTCCTCAGGCAGCGGGTGAGGTCTGTGTGGTCCTGGTGGAGCTGGAGGCGGTTGGCAGCAGATGGGTTACTGTGCTGATCCTCCTTGAAAGCACAGCATGTTGGGTTCCAGAAGAAATTTTCTGGATATGTGCTCAGAGGCCTGTTAGAGGTTTAAAAAGTGTCCGATATGTAACAATTCCCACTGACCCTTCTGAGGAGCAGACTCCTGAACACGGGTGTAAGGACCTGCCTTTGAGCAGCCCTGTTTCAGTAAGCTGGGCAGTACTTCACGTCCGTGAGCGCTGGTATGGCATCACTCTTGTTTTTCCCACTGAAGATGAGGCTGTCCCTCTGTCTTATGCACATCAGATGAGCCCTGTTATCTGCAGAGTTATGGTTGCCTTTAACTGCAGGGTCTTGATACTTCATCGCCGCATCGGCCAGCCGCCGCTTAATGTCATGACACGTTTTACCATGTTGTGACACAGCTTCGTCATGTGAAGATGTTGCGTTGACCGGTATGGTTTTGTGGCTTTGGAATATTTGTGCATTCACCATTTCCACAGAGATGCCTATTCATAAATAAAATAAATGCAGCATGAGTACTATTGACATCTTGCAAACATGGCTTGCAAGAGACTCATTAAAGTCAGAGCTGTCCAGTAAGCCCTGCTGCCTCCTGGCAAGCTAGCCTGTTTCATTTCTTCCTTAATTCCCTGTCTAGGATGGTTCAGTATTCCAGCCTATTGCTTTCTATCATTTTGTGAACTCTGCTCTGTCTGCTGCTGGTCCACTTTGCGCTTTCAGCTGTATTCTCCACACAGCTCTTTGCCCAACTCTACTACTTCGTGCTAATTAATGCCTTTTTTTTTCCCCCTATCTTAAAAAAGTAGCACTTTGATTAATCAGACACACACACATATACCAACTTTAACACTTCTCTTTCTGAAGAATAAGTGACATGAAATCCAGATGCTGAAATATCAGTTCCAAATGCCCGAGTTCAGCAAGATCAGGGTATGCACCTTTAACATCTGTTCATTACCCTGACTTGGCGTTCCTGTTTCAGACTCGTCCATTGCCCTCATGGAGATTCACCCATTACCCTAATTCAGCTTTCCTGTTTGATTCTGTAGGTCTGATGAAACATCTGTATGTGTTTTGTTTGTACTAACCAAGGGCTTTTCTGAGCCAAATCCTTGCTGTAACCTATAAAAACCTGAATTATGTTTCTTTCTTTTTTCAAGTTTTTCTACAACCTCAGAAGAGTTAACATGTTTGGTCTTGCTATTTAGAGACTTATTTCAAGCACTCAAGTTGCGGTTCATGAGAATTAGCCCCTTGGCTTTTTCAGCCATCTCCTTTTTTCATGCAAGTATCTTGCAAGCGTTAGCTACTCTATGTCCAAATTTTACTCATGCACGAATAACATGGAACTTGGAACAGTATCTCAGTATTGGAGTTCAGTCAAGGAAGACTTTGATTTGAAAGTCCCAAGAAGCTCTCCAACAAGATCTCCAAAGATCCTGACAGTCGTGAGAAGAAATAATCCACTTCTAAGGCTTACTACCACAGTGCAGTGATCTAGCACATCAAAAACCTGAGTTTGGGAATATGAAGTTGGAAAGACAGAGTGTTTTCAGTCTCAGGCTGGGAAGAGACAAGCTATGACATGTGCTGTTTGTCTTTCATTTGGAGGAGCTCTTTGCAGTGGCTTTTTGATAATGCTGGAAGAAGCCAGATGTTCTACGGGAGCCTGCAGATCAGTCTGTGAGCAGGCATCTCCATTTGCAGAGTAAGAAGGGTGTATTTATGAGGAACTGGGGGACTGCATGTAGGCAGTCCTAATGCCTGAAGCCAAACAATTATTTGTGTTACGCCTCTAGAAGCTAGCATAGCACAACTTAAAAGTTGCAGGGGAGCATAGGACCCCTTTTGAATCTTTATTTTAGTGTTTTTCTGAGCCTCTTAAGGGTTATTCATAACGAAAAATCCATCATTTTGAGATACTGTTTCCAAAAGATGTATGATCTTGTTGATGCACTGGCAGGGGCAAGGCAGCATTTTGGACAGTTAAGTCTGCATAAAGATTGCTTTGTCCTTACTTACTATGCCAACTCTAATTTCATGGTTTGTTGCAGAAGAAAGATTTGAGAGCTTCTGCTCCCACTCTTTGATACATAAGGACAGTGGAACAGTCACTGAAAATGAAAGTTTACAAATTTACTACCAAGAAAATAAAACATTTTATCAAACCACATGATTTTAGATGAGGGAACACATTGCCACAATAGATAACTGAGGTCAAGTAGTTTACAAGTTACAAAAGAAAGCAATGTTTTTTATGAGTAGCAAGAACATTCAAAACCATAATAGATAAACTAAAACAAACATGTACAGAAGGAGATATAAAACCTCAAGTTCCAGATCATCACTCAATCTGAGAATAAACAAGTGAGATAAAGACAGATACAGTGCAGATTACTGTGCATCTTTACGGAGGATTCCTTTAACTTCTAGTTGAAACACCTGATTGCAACTACTGAAGCAGATTGAAGAATTGAAGAGAATAGGTCTAATCCCGAAATGTTACACCTATGTTTGTTTTGAACTAAGAGGAAATCATAAATTAATGAGTTGTTTCAAACTGTGTGGTCACTTTCAGCTGCTGGAAAATACCTACTGTGGAGACATACTCTTTCAGTTACATTTGTTGGTGCATGTGACTTGGGTTTCTCGAGCTGAGAGAGTAGTATTAGCCCCCTTTACATACACCAAAGCATTTATTCATATAACAGATCCTTATTTTACAAATTTAGCCCTTACTTTGATGGCTAGGAAGTAAATAATCTCTATTTCGGGATAGTAAGTCTTGCTTCCACTGTGGCACAGTGTTAGGCCAGATTGCCGTGGAATATGAAGCCATGGACACGTCGCTGCAGGGTGAGTTAGGGTGTGAATTTCCAACAGTGCATTCATAAAATGAGGGTTAAGACTACCTTGAATTACCTCCCTTTTATCGCCGAGTAGAAATGTGCACACAAGCTGTTATCATGGAGTGAGTTGCATGCTTTAAATTCAGTTTCACTTCGCCTGTGATGAGGGCCAGGATGAGGTTTTTCCATCCTGCTGAAGTCTCTACTTACCACACCTCACTTAAGCCTGCTGGCAGAGGCTATGAACAGCCTGCTTTCATTCCTCCTGCTGCAGGACAGAGCAAATAGCTTGGGACGTCATCCTGTCAAACCAGGCAAACAAAGCCATGGCACCCGGAGATAAGCCTGTACCCAACCGCCTGCCTGTGCCTGTGCCCCGGATGACAACACAGCTCTACCATCAGCTATTCTGGTCTGCAGCCTTCATTCCACAGGCTGTCATTGGTGGGATTGTCAACACAGTTCGCTAAAGACCAGGTGTATTTTTTCCCCTGTACAGCCTGCTGCCTACCCCATCCTGCGGTTGTTTGGCTGTCCATCGGTCCAACTGGTCCTGCCTGCTATGGCTTGTCTTGGGTCTGCACCCTTGTGTCGGACAGATGTACAACAGTGTTGATAGGGAGCAGCCAAGAGTTTTCTAATTTCTACCCATCTTTACACCAAGTGAAAAACAACAAAAGAGAAGTGAAAACAACTAATCCTGACGGTGTGTTTTTCATTATATCTGACTGTGCTACTCATATTTACCCCAACTGTAGACAACAGAAATGTGCATTTTAGTGCTCTTGAAAATTAGCCTTTGAAGATCACTGTTACAGGGCACAAAGCTGTTGCTTCTCAAATCCGGTTAGTCATTACTGAGATTTTTGCTGATGAAAGGTGACAGAGCTACTCACCTTTTGTCACTCCACTAAACTGATGCTGTGTGCTGCGTGTTCTGGTACATTTTCACCAACTCTGAGCTTGCTCTGGTGTCTGTAGGAGGTTTGTCTCCCACTGGCCTGGGTTCTGTAGTTTCATCCAGTGGTTGAAGTTTCTGTTCAGTACACTTGGACACTAATTAATCCTCAGCATCGACTGATACGGCAAAGAAGTCACAGCTGGCCATAGAGTGTTTTATCCTTCCATTCTCCTGGGCTATCCCCAAGAAGAGATGGGTAAAAGTGGCAGAATAATTGTGCTGAGGGAACAAAGGGAGATGATTTTAAAACCACCTCACAAACTTAGGTGCTGTACAACACCACCGCATGTATTTCTTCAGCGTTTTAAGCAGCCCTCCTCATTCCCAGCCCGTGTTCTCATACTGCCCGCTGCGTTTTGCTGGCTCAGATGTTTCTTTGGCTGTGGGCAGCCCAGGGGTGGGAATAAGCAACTGGAGGGGTGGTGGAGCTGCTTACACCGGCTTCAGCAGCTCTGACACTGAAGATCTACAGAAGGTGCCCAGAAGACAAGACCCTCTGGTTTTCAGGTGACATGCAAGTTGCCCACGAGTCTGAACATTCAGTAGATGACAGCTTCAGTATTCCAGATGTCACTGTATGGTCATTCTTGGTAAATGTTGGCTTATTCATGGCGACTGCTACATAGCGGTTTGGATTAGAAACATGACAGAAACTGGAATAATTGAAAAACAGCAACAGTGGCAATTATGCATGTGATCATCACAGAGAGTTTGAAAACCATGCTTCAATAAAGCCTGAGTAGAGAGAAAGCAAATTCTTCCACATGAAAATGATGTGCTTTTGCTTTTACTAAGTGATGGCAATTATCAGTGGCATTAAAATGTATTATTCTCATATTTTTCATTATTTTGTGACAGGGAGGATTCTGCGTTACAAACATCTGCTAATCTTAAAAACACCACCATACCCTAGCCAGTAATGTTCTGGAAAAATACAAGAAAAAGGGAACCTATCTCCCAAATTGTTAGAAAATTTCCTGAAAAGCTTCCAGACCTATTCCCTGTCATCTACAGAAAAAGAATTAAATTAATTAATAAAAGTTCCTCTTAATATTTGATCCAGAGAAACTGCTTAAGGGGATTTCAGAAGACAAAGATTCTCATGCAGCTGATGATTCAATGGAATCAAAATGTGCTTTTTTTTCTTTCTTTACAAACATCTGGTAGAAAATATGCTTTCATAAAATGCTGAAAGGCTCTCCTAAATGTCCCTAAATTTTTCCTAATAGCTTCTCTGTCTATGGAGCTTCAGCAACCCAGGGAATTTTAGTATTATTAAATAGGAGAAATTGTCACACTTTTCATTATTTCCTCAAAACTAGGCCTTATTTAACAAGCATTTCAAAAACCACCTTTCAGTGTAGCCCCTAGTTCAGCCTACTATTTTATACATATTTTTCAGTAGAGTTTTTGATGACTTGTGCTAAAATTATTTTAGATGAGTCTTTGTGATTATCTCCCTCTGCAAATATCAGAAAAAAATGAAAGGAAAAAAAGCATCATCCATCTTCAAAAAAGTAGATAAAAGGCAATCTCAGAATTTATGATTCTTCACACACCTGATGATAGTTGTGGCCAGGTCAGAATACTGACACTGATGTGCCATTTTCAGTTCAGGATGTGGGCTGCCTTCAGAGATCTAAATGAGCTGCCTGGGAGCTTCCCAAGTTTCAGTTGTGCCACAGTTCAGTGCGTTTCTATCTTTTTACTGTTTGGAGTTTACATTTGTATTATTTTCCAGATTTGCCCTAGGTCTGTATTAGTCTGGGGCTTAAGCATACACATAAGTCCCAATCCTTTGTAAAGCCCATGTATCAACTCAGTGCTGTGCTGCTAGTCTTGAAAAATCCAGGTGGCTTCTGTGTGCAAAGGAGCTCAGTTGTAGGTGCAAAATGTCTCATGCTTGCAATCTAGCTCTGCACTGAGTACTGAGGCATAGCATGGTCTGCAGGGCTATGAGATTTATGCTCAAAGCCAGGCATGACTATGGAGGGCAGGACAGTAACCAACCAGTGCAACCAGGAGTAATGCTTCAGCCCATCGTGGTGGAAATCAAATTTATCCTTCTTTCAGTTGTGGGCAACATACTTGTACCTCAATTAAACGTGTGCTTAAAAGGTTGCACTTTGCCATAGTAGTATGTAGAAATTGCGCAAGAACTGCTTACTTAGCAGTGGAATGAAGTATTTGGGGAAGAAAGGCTTCCAAAAAGTGGCTTACATACTTATTTATTTTATCTAGACCTTTGTCCTTCCTGAGTGTTACACAGACGTTTCTCCATGTCTCAGCCTGGTTCCCTTCAACAAGTAACTTCCTCCATGTGAAGGCTCCTTTTTAAGCCTGCCAAGTTTACTCAATCTCCTGTTTTAGCCAACCCTTTCCTTTCTTGCTTCCAGCCACCTGCAAGTTAGCTGGAGAGGAGGAAGTGTCTTTAAAATTAATTGTTCTGATTTGTCTTTGTTAATTGGGATGGCATAGGCTTAGAACCCTAGTTGGGGGGACATTAAATCAGCAATAATGAGAATTTGTTACAAGAATCCATGTGTTTGTTAGGACAGAAGAAGTTCAGCTCAAAGGCCTACAAGGAGAATAGCCAGGGATATTCATAACAGGGTTATAGGAGGGACAAGGAGGAGGATGAAGCCCTCTTCTCGGTATCATATGATTCTCTACAGCAAAAAGTAGGGGGATTAAGAGGAACAGCTGAAAGTCTCAGTGCATGATCAAAACTGCAAGTTAATTGGCATAGCAGGCACTTGTTCAAGTAATTTACATGACTAGAATATTAATACAGAAGGGTATAACTTGTTCTGGAAGGGTGGGGAGGGAAAAAGAGAGGTAGTGTTTTCTTGTATATCGAGATTATACGAGAATTGTTCTAAAATCCAGGATGGGGAAGAAGATAGATGAGTTGTAAGTTTTTGGGTGAAAGTAAAAGGAAAAAATGAGGGCACTGTCACAGCGTAGGCTTTTGTATGCCACTGAAGCGGGAAGATTAAGTGAATGATGCTTTTGTAAACTGATAGAATTGTGTGAAAGTACTAGACTTGGTGAAATGCAGAAATTTAACAGCTCTGGACATCTGGTAGGAAAACAGAAAAATAGGAGACAAACCAGCAAGTTCTAGAAATGTGTTGAAAACAATTTTATAGAAATATGAAAAAAAAAAAAAGAAGGAAGCTCCTCTAGATTTTATTCAGGGCAACCATTGGGGACTGGTTGAGAATGTCAAGTGGTAAAGCAGCTTGGGTGAGACTGACCATAAAATGCCAGCGTTCATAGTCCTTGAGCTGGGAAGGCAAAACAAAACCAATGGACATCAAGAACTCATTATTCAATAAATACACAGAATCAGAAAGATTTTCAGGGAAACAAGTCTGAGATATCCAATAGATTTGACAGTTACTTTCAAAACTTGTATTAAAGGCAGAAGCATAAACTCTCCCAATGCAGAAGCACATTAAGAAATTAACGTAGATAAATCAGGAGTGTTCAAGTGAGTTAAAACACAACAAGAGAGTATAGGAAGTTGAAAGCTAGGTCAAATAAAAAAGAAGTATAAAAACAAGGGCATAAAGTAAAAGGGTGGATACAAAAATGAAATACAACAAATGAGAAATATAAAGCGTAGCAGGAGGGCATTTTAAGGGCGTCATTGTAGAAAGAAGAAAATCAAGGGAGAAAGTTGGTTTACTTCTCAAAAGTGAGAAAAAGATACTGATGCTAAAAAAGCCTTTTCTTTTTAACATCCATCTTAACAGCAGTAAAACCCATGGTCAGACAACAAAAGTATTTAACACCCAAGATAAAGGGATGAGAACTGAGACTACAGTTGGGAGGGGAAAAATCTTGGGCACCTAAACAACATGCGATATACTAAGATGGATTGCATCTGGTGAATTCAGCCTGGAATATTTAGATATCTAGCTGTGGCAGTTGAAGCATATTATGAGTTATTTCTGAAAGTGCAGGAAGGGTGGTTGAGGTTCCAGACTGCTGAAAAGGGGCAAACAAGTGAGAGAGGAGAAACTCAGAAAAGATCAGTCATCTTAACTTCAGTTGTGGACCAATTAATTAAATTATTTATGGGCTTCTAAAAAACAACAAAGAGATAAGTAGCAGCCAACATGAATTTGTCAAGAGCAGATCTTGTCAAACCCGTCTAATTCTCTTCCATGACAGAGTAACAGGCATTGAGGATAGGAAGAAGCAGTAGACATCATACATCTGTCTTCATCTTCAGTGGGTTTTTGACATCATGCCATGTAATACTCACATGCAAGCTAGAGAAACATGGCTACATAAAACTACTAAATAGCTTAACAAAAAAGTAATTTGAGAGCAGAAGTATCAGAAATTCATTATTAAAGTAGAAACACATACCAAATGGGGTTCCACGTTGGGGGTGTTTTCTGGTCCAATACTATGTATAAGTTTTAGTAATGACTTAGAATAGGAAATGTTTCTATCGTCTGAAGATAACAGCAAGTGGAGGTCAGCTGCAGTCATGTTCAAGGACAGGGAAATAATTCAAACTTTTGTTGAAAAATTAGAAAAATTCTAAGAAATGGGTTGAGATTCGATTAATTTGTAAGTTAAAAATTAGTAAAATTAGTAAAATTTGACTCCCAGGAAGCAGTAATCAGCCACACAGGCTAAGGACAGACTTTGTACTGCAGAAAGAAATACTAGAGTTGTAGTAAACCAAAGTTCAACAAGACTCAGAAACATCAGACTTGAAAAAATAAATGGATATCATTCAGGGATATATATTTGTGAGTCCCATCCTGAAAACTTACATGTAATCCTTCTGCTTGACCCAGTGATGAGAAGGCCTCTTCTGGTACACCCTACATAGGCTTGTGCTCCACAGTTTGGTAACAACCTAGAGAGAGCAAAGAGACAAGCAGGGACTTGAATGAGGACTAGAAAACTTCTTCTGCAAGGGAAGAGTGAAGGAAATGGGGTTCCATAAAGTACATAGAAGAAGATAGAAAGAAGCATGGTACAAGACTTCAAATGCCTAAAATGCAGCTGCAAAAGAAAGGCAGTGCATTCTTCTCCGTGTTCCCTGGGAGATTAAATTGCAGTTAGGGAGATATAGGTTAGGTACTAAGAAAATCTTTCTAACAGTAAGGCAAGAGAAACACTGGAATAAATAGCCTAGGATGAAATCTTCATCACTGGAGCTTTCTGGGATGAAGTTAGATGGACCATGTATGCAGCATGATGTGTCTGGAACTGAATCTGCACTGTGTCTGTCGCTTTGACTAGAAGATATTCCAGCGATTTCCTATGTCTTGTCTGACTGAACAAGTTTAAATTATTATGGGAGAGGTGGGACCAGTTAATTCAATTTGTGTTTAGCTGCCTATTCTTTTTCAGTCATTTTGCTTTGGGTTAAACAAATGTAATCATAAAGTACTATGGTAACCAGATCAACATACTGGAGCTACTGCAGTCCCTCTCCAGATCTGTCATAGCCCAATGAGTGCTGCAAGTTAGAATTTTAGAAGTTGTATCCTCATTTTTCCCCAAACCTAGATTCTGAGGTTTTAATAAATTTACCCAAACAAATGCAGCAATTTTATTTAATCTGGTTATATGGGTGACACAGATCTCTACGGCTCCTTCTCATTGACTAAGGTACATGTATTAATGAATAAAATATTGATGAGCTTTAGGCCTTCCTTGTTGCTTTGTTTTCCCTCTCTCATCAATAACTCAACCAATGAACTGACAGAAACTTTACTGAGAAACAGAAACCTTCATGTAAGTAACTGCCAGTCTGCTGATGAGGATAAAAACACATGGACAGGCTGGAGAGCCATATGAGGTTCTGAAAAAAATACCCAGGTGCAGAGAATTCACTAAAGGACAAAAGCATGTTTGCTGTTAAGAAATTTAATTTTTAATATTTGGTATTTGTGACACTTTACTGAGATTTAGTGGGAGCCAGTATTAAAATACATTTAATCACTGATGTCTGCAAAACAACATATGACTTAAATTATATGTGCAAAGGCATAAACCACAAATATTCAGTCTGTTGCTTTTCTTGAATCAGGTAGTAGCTGAAGTTTATAATCCTGCAAGTTTTGTGTGCGAGGAGAGAAGCAGATGCAGGAGCTGGCAACTCTGACCTGATCCAGTTTATTTACCAAGAGTGTAAACAAGATGAACTAAAAAAAAAAAAAATTGTTTCTTCACTTTTCCTTTGCACTGTTCAGCAAGTATCTCTGATACTGTGCCTGATGCTTCCTTGCTCATAGCTTCCCTGTTTTTTTGCCCATTGTATTTGTAGGCATGAATACAAAAATCAGAGATTTCTAATTCAGATAATGTCCAGCCTCCATACCCCACTGTGTTATAAGTACATAAGCTCCAGTTGGCAACACAGTATGGCGCTATTACATACCTGTGTTCTTCATAATGGCCTCTGTTGTTTAAATTACCTAACTGCACAACAGCAATCAGGTAATTTAAACAGCTTCTTTGCATTTGCACCACATGGAAGATGCTTCTTAAACTGGTCAGCTTTAGCTGTACTTAAATGAACCAGTAACGTCACCTGTTGCCTGTATTTAGATGCATCTTAACACCTATTTGCAACAACTATGAAAGGAAGCATGGGAAATTGTGTGGGTTCAGACAAATAAATATACCTGCACCATTCACCCTGGGCCTGATCTGAACCTCGCTGGATTCTGTGGAAATATCTCCACCGGTGTTGGTGGGCTTTGGATCAGGACCAAGGCTCCTCCAGCTTTTTCTCAGATCTTACTCTGGCAGTTCTCCCGTTGAAGTCAATGAGATTATTCCCTAGTATAATAGAGCTCACTGTCAGGAAGATTTTAATGATATTCAACCTACATTTTCCATGTCTTCATATCACCCCATTATTCCTAGTTATGTCTCATTATCTTCCTTTTTTCAGGGACCCAATCCTAACCTCCTTACTCAGGCAAGACTCCCACTGACTTCAATTAAGGAAGAAGGATCTCACTGTCATCTTTACGATTTGGAGGCTGCTGTAATGCCCCCCATGATGTCATCACATAGGCAAACCATGCATGGTATTTTCCCTCGTAAAGACCCCAGTACTGAGCCTATGGCAATACTGAAGAAGAAAGAGAAATGAAAAATTTGCCAGACAATTTCAAGTCATACAGCAATATGAATTTTTAAATAACATTTGATCTTATAAAAACATTTTATCATCTTTCCATCAGATGTACATCCTCACAGCTATATAAAAATCTCTAGTAAAATTATTATAAGTAGTTTCTTTGATTAAGAACTCAACATTTGTGGTTTAGAATAGCTTTATAATTTGCCGTGGACAAGACAGATAACGTGATACCGCTTTCTCAACAATCATTTATTATGTATAATTTGGCCTTTCTGGATGGTTGGATTGGAACATGTCCTAAATTAGCAGAAGTTAAGTACTTCTTATATATACTAAAAATGGTAATTTCCTACAGAATTGTATTAAAAGCTTGGATTTATTTAGAATTAAGACATCACATATCTCCCATGGTCTTCATGCAAATAAATTTTTTCACACTTACAATTCTGTTAGTTCAAAAGGTTAAACTCTGGTAGAATCTCATTATTTTCTCCTCTCAGTCTGTGATGTGCCAGAGTACGCAGAATCCCTTCCTGTCCAGCTGATAATGGTCAAAATAGTACCAAGACAGGGGACACTACCAGTGCAACCTGGTTAAGATGGTACCTGTGGCTGATGGGCTGAAACACAACAGCACATCAGCACAGAGAAATGCTGAGCCTGAAATCCCCTGGTCAAGTGTCACAGGTGATTGTATCTTTGCTTGGTTTTTAAGTTCTTGGAACAAGATCCCTCTTTTTGTCTGTATTTGGACAGCAATGGACACTGAATTATGGGGATTTATGGTAGTACTGTAACCCTAGTGATAATATTGATAATAAAATAATACCAGCTAAAAGAAAGGGTGTATGGACATTACACAGTACATAATGAACACTCCAAAATGTGTTCCCATCCCTGATACTGTGTGCTTCCCTGCTCTGTTCTGAAGAAATGGTGTGAATTCCTCCAGCATAGATACATGGGACCCGCTCGTGAAGACATGATTTTGCCAGTTAGGGACATCAACTATACCCACACAGCTATGGCAAATCACTTTTTCTCTACATGCAAGATTTCCCCAGTTTTTTATCATATGCTAGTAATTAGTCATTGTAGATTTACATGGGCATTCCCTTTGCTATTAGTTACATTCATTTTTCAGTAACTGCCCAGACATCACAAAAACTAAAATTGTAAAACATTATTGCCTGCTCTGTGTTCACTGCCTTTGTCCTTATTTGCCCTACCCACTCTAATGTTGTGCTCACTTATGGCAAATGGAGGTCCAGCTCCCAGATGACTGTTCAGACCTGTTTCTTTAGTAAGATAAATCAAAACACTCTAATGTTCGTGCGGTTACAGAATTCTTCAGGAACACTGCTCTGAAATTCAGGATATTCAAGAGGTACTTACCAACTGAAGAAATATGCTTCTTTATTCCAGCCCATCTCGCCCTTTTCAGATATGAGGAAGCACAGATAACTAATATGCAGCAAGGTATGCCAAAGAATGATCTGAAGAGTCCATCCGCATTACCCCTTTTAGTTCAGACTAGTTTGCTTTTCAAGTGGATCTTCCAGTTATCCTAACTTACTGTTCTTTTGCTTGCTTCACAAAGCATGCAAATTAGATTCCTTTCAGGTAAAGCTAAATGGAAAGGTACCCTAAGAGCCCATCCAATTTGTTTCAATACAGCATTCACTCCATGGGACCAGACTTGAGTTAGCCTTAAGCAAAACCTGCAAAAATACAATGTGGACATCAGGTCCACAGCACCAACTCTGTTGCTTTGTAGATCTTCCTTGCACTGCACTAACGGGGACAAACACTTATTTGCCTGTTTCAAAGAGACCAGTCCTGTAGTGCCTTTTCTACCATGTTTTTTCTACCATGTCTCCTGGTATTTAACCTGATCCTTCTTTGACTACATGCTTATGGTTCAGCTTTTTCATTATAACAAACTAGACAAAAAAATCAGCAGATAAGGAGGAATGCTTGTCACCAGAGTCTGGACACCTTCTCAGGTTGTTTACAGATCATCTAAGAAGGAGAATGGGGATGAAATTCACACCTCATATACTGTATGAGAAGGGCATTATCAGCTTGTTCAGAAACAGCATCAGCTTGGATGTTGAGCCATCTCTAATGTTTAATTATAACTAATGAAATTAGGCAGTCACCTTAAAGCATTGTATGTATATCTATTATTTATTGTAGCTACACTCCTTTGTGTCTTATACTAAAGGAGTGTCCAGTTAAATTCAGACATGTTTGAAAAGCATCAGATTTTGTAGTCAGCATGATACGAGTACTCTTTTTATCAGGTATTACGTGGGTTTCATGGAAAGATAAATGTTGGACTGTTTGCATCTCCTATATCCATGAACCTTCTTTTCCTCATTTATAACTGACATGGAGCAATAAGAGCCACCCATGAATTCCAGTAAATAGAACAATCCTCTTCTCTAGGACCAGTGCTTTTGGCTGCATTGAGCCTCAACAGAGTAACCAATTGCTGGAAACTATCTGCAACTCCATGGACAACAGTTTTCTACTGCATTTCTTCAGTTTCACCCATTTATCCACTCTATCCCTAATGTAATAACCTAATGCATGCATACTGAAAACCCTGTTAATATTCTGGACCTAGAAAATTAGCCAAAAATCCATAGAAAGATAAGCATAATAGAACACAAATTATTAACGTGTATATTTATCGTCACAAATCCCAATATAAATATCTCCTGTATATTCTTTCGAGTGGAGACCAGCTTTGTAAATCTCAACTGTGAGGTTATATCAGATGAAACAGCAAAGCTACAGTGAAGAAACAATGCACAAAAAATGTTTGTAATGTAATATGAAAATGTTGTTTGGGATTCTAATACACTGTAATTGACCACAGAATTTTTCTGTGAAAAGGTAATTTGGTATTAAAATTGTGCAGCACTTAAATAATGTGATTTTGATAACGACAGTAAAATCCGATTTCTGTAACACAAGCGAATCATAAACTTTTTCTCATTCAAATGATGTATGTAATGTGTGTGAATGCTATCACTATTATACATTTTAAAAAGAACTGTGCCATGAACTATTATTGAATACTATTATATTTCAAATATATAACAAAAACTGGTGAAGTGACAATATAAACATATTAAAATGCCATGTTGTGTTTATTTGGGAAATAATGCATCTGGTAGGAGCAAGTCAAGTTTTTTCTTCTAGACAGTTTTATTAGGGGTTTTTTAAAGAGCTGACTCTTAGAAACTTTTGCCATGTTAAGTTAAAAACTGAAACTGTGATAGGTTTTGACCTTCCAAAGATAAACATTAATTCCCGTGGATACTCAGGGTTCCCTGGTGGTATCAGGCTTCTGAGACAAAGCGGTTTAATCTGTTAAGGATCTGGCCTGAGGGAAATTGCACTAGTTGTAAAAGTGCTACTTCACTTCTGGCATTCATCCTAGGACTTTTTCACTGCTATTTGTGGAAGAAGTAGCATTGCACCACTTCTAAGAGACTTTAGAGGAATTTTGATCCATGGAGCAGTTGGAATGAAGGAAGCTATCTGAGTAATTTCTCCAAGTTAGTTCAGTTAGTTTTTTAATATATGACATTCCTGCCTTCAATTTTTTTCCTGAGGGCTCCTTCCTCCTCTCCTGCACAGGAGAGTTGCACGTTCCTCCTCCATGAGCAGAACAGGCTCCGTGGCGAGGCTGGTGCCGTTTCCACAGTGGGCTGTGCAATCTGGGGCACTGCAAAAAGCGTACTTTGATGTTTTTAACTTATGGTGCTTTTCTCTTTACAGCTGGCAAGTGGAGTGGTGCAGATAAGTCTGCACCACATCACGGGGATCTTTGTGTAAATGGAGGTGAGTGTTGGATAGATTATGACTTGTGTTGTGCCCCCTTTGATCTGTATGTATATTCGCATTTGATCCCCGCACAACACATTCAGCCCTGTATGAAGCAGTTCTGTCTCCTTTGTCTGAGGCTACTAGATACTACATTGGGCATTCTCTTCTGTTTTCTCGAATGTATGTCTGAAGTGGAATATATATAATGTTCCCTTATGCTGCTATATTTCATTTGCAAAGATATGTTTTATATACTGTAGATTTTACTTCTTACTAAAAATACGTTATCCTGGAAGCAAACTGAGTCAAGTGTTCTCAATGTGCCTGTAATTCTTTTGCAATTGTGTGAGGTGTGAAATTCACTTGACTGTTCTTACTGAAAGATCTGAAGGGTGGGAGATGAAAAATTGTTTTACTTCTGCCAAGCAAGCATGGAGAAGTATAGATTATATATATTATTTCTGGAAAGAAGATGGAGGAGTTGTGGTTCCAAAAGACATCCTTAAAAGAAAAAGAAAAGGACCTAGGACAAATATTTTCTTTTTTTTTTTTTTTTTCCAATCTAATCATATATGTCATATATGTAAAGACAGAGTAATGGCTTATTACACCAAAAGATAAAATAAATGGTTGATTGAGCTAAATTAAAGTTTGCAGTAGAAAAATATGCAGATGTTTGTCGTACACACATCTTAAAACAAATGATTTCTGTAACTTGTGATAGAAACAACTTTTTTGGGGGTTGGCAAAATGGTCTTTTTGATTTTTTTTTGTGGATTTAAGATAATTTTCACTCTTTATTATTATCCACTCATAAAAGCAGGCATTAGATTTCATAATAAGAAATTTACTCATTAATTAAATGTGAGACCTACAAGAAAATATCTGTGTTGGTATTGGTGATCTGGTATTTCGCCTTCTCAGTCATTACCTTAGCGTGGCACTAGGAGGCAATCTGCTATTAGAGGTGTCATCACTCAGACACCAAAGTCTTTGAATATTGTGGTATTCGGCATCAAAAGGCACTGTTCATGAGGAAATTTTTGTGTGTCAAATCCCAGCCTGCATTGCTACAGTCTCCTTAGTGTCTTCCATTGATTTTAGAAAATGGCAGATTGGTGATTGAGAATACCTTCCTGAGACTCTGGCCATGGCTTTAGCCAGTTGTTCTGATTTCTAATATACCCAATATATAAGTGAGGTTAAGCAGAGGGGTGCTCAGACTGCAGGTCTTGGCAGGGCTGTGATAGCCAAATTGCCTGGGTTCACAAGATGTATGCATTTCCAGGTGTACCCAGAAGCAGACACACTTACATAACCTTAACAGGGAAAATGTATGCATCTCTCTCTACTGTGGGCATCTCTAGGGTAGGAAGCAACCAAAAAAGGGGGTTGGGGTTGAAAATGCATAGTTTGGGTTCAGCTACCATTGGGGCAGCTAGGTAGAGTTTAAGCTCTTAATGGAATGAACATACAGGATAATAAAAATTCTGATTGTTCAGAAGAAAAAAAATGAACATTCTCACACTGGGCACCAAAATGTGTTCATTTTAAAATTTCTCTTTACCTTGGTTTGCATTCTTCTTGTTTTCATAGTTGTTCTGAAAATGAATTGATTAATACTTTTGTGGCTCCAGATGTTGTAAACATATGAAAACCTTAGGCAAATCTAGGAGAAAGTTGACAGTTCTGTTTTCACAATAGGGACAAAATAGTGTACTATACTATACAAAAGGCTGTGGTTATATACTGAAAAATGAGGTTGAATAAATACTTATTAGTTTGTAAATCTATCCAAAAAGTAGCCAAAGTACATGTCCTGCAAGGTTGCATCAGCGTGCATATGGGTAGTAACTAAGGTTGCATGGGCAAGAGTCGTGCTGGCTCTTCCTGCTGTTGAGTGCTTGACTTTGCTGCCTTACATAATTTTATTCTTATAAAAGTTACTTTGTTGTTGTTTGAAAGCAAATGTATATTAATATATTTTGTAGTTCTGTAAAGAATAATATTTAGAAATTTTGAAAGATTCGATGCCTACCACAGAGGGACCCTGAAACAGAGCTGGAAGCATGCTTTTAAAAATGCTTCCACAGTGTTTACTAAGACAGAAAGTAGAATTTGATTTGGCTGTGTTCACACTCCTTTTGTTTACTTTTTGTGAATATTTTAGCTAATATTTCAAAAATTTCTTGGATAACATATATTAGACTGACAAATATTTCACTAGAAATCTAATTATAAGCTTTAGTGGTTTTAATGTATGTTTTATTGTGTAATCATTAAATCAGGAAGTATGTCTGTGCACATGTGGTTTTACATTTAGTTAGAAACTAATACCTCCTGGGTTAAATAGCAACTACAAAGAGGGCATGGCAGATCACCAAGTTGACTCTCCAGAATTCTAGATATTAAGCACTTTCAACAATGTAGTATAAATCCTCAGACCTTTCCATTCCCTTAGATGCTGCCCTTTGCACAAGCCAGTCTTAAAGTCTGTGTTTCAAGTGTTGGGATGTGTTGTGATATTGTTAAGTAGATCAAAGGACACAAGAAAATAGATACTGCACAGTTTTTAGAGAAAACAGAGAATCTTGGACTGGTATCATGACATATGTAACAGAGGAAAAGATTTCTAATAATGTCGATTTTCAAGTCTGTTTGAGTATGATTATCTCCAAATTCTCTTGCAGATTTGAAATCTTACATAGAATTTTGCCTTGTTTTTTAAAACCTCTGCCTTCATCTTTTAGAAAAAAAATAATGATCAAGTTTGTGTCTCTCTAATATAAACGTAGTTAACATCAGTGGTATATAGATGTAATGTTGCCTGTAAGGAAAGAGCTTCACAATTATATCATAGATTTGCTGCTGTGCAGTTTGAAGATGTGAGCCTTGCTCACAAGTCAATGGGTTTATACACCATGTTCCGAGGATTCTCATTACATGTCTTGTGTCAGCAAAATTATATTAGGCAATCTCACCACTTGCATCAGCTCATATTCATATTATTTGTACGACAAAATGGTCCTTGATAGTATGCTTCTACTCATTATCAGAAATCATTTTGCTCTAGAATGTTAAAGTTTATATATGTTAATGTTACTATTTGTTTTAATAATTTCCAATAAAAACAACTACTGTTTTAGTGACTCATTTTATTTTCTTGTATTTCCTGGCAAGTACTGCATGTCTTTTTAAGGTATACAAAAACAAGTGGCCTGCAGCTCAGATGGGAGGCTGATTCCACAGGCTGTGCTTGGTGGAGGCTTCCTGTTAAACTACTGGTCTGGACAGGGCGTACAGGATGGGCTGTTTCTCAGCTTCTAAATTATGCTCTCTTGTACTGAAACACTATAAAATAACATTAATTAAGACTTAAAATATAATTGAAATCTGCTAATCAATAAATAAAAGTGAGCTGGGGAAAGAGAGAAAGGCTAATAAAAAGAGGTAGAATACCATCAACCCCATCTGGGACATGCCATATGAACATCAGTTGGGTGCACAACACCATCCTAGACATGCATCACCTACAAAACTATTAAGCAATAACTACATATGTAGAATATACTACCAACTGCAGCTGGTTTTTGTTTTTTGTTTTTTGTTTTTTGTTTTTGTTTTTCTCAAGGAATAAAACAGAATAAATAGCAAGTTCAGAATGCATTTTGGCATAATTAAACGTACTTCAATTTCAAATTCAAAAACAAACTTATTGTCCATGCATAACCAAAGCTCTCAGTGACTCTAATGCATATGTCTTGCCAGATCATTCCACATTATATAACACTTCAAATATTGAAGCCTACTTACAAAAAGGAAATTATATAATATGTAGTTGTGACAGTATATTTTGGGAAATACATTAAGTTTTGTCAATAGTTTAAAGAAAATTGTTAAACCCCAGTGTAAACTATGTAGTTCGAATTACTACCTTATCAACAACATTGCGAGAAAAAACAGACCTTTGTAAATTATTTTGGGCCAATTTAACATATTTTTTATGTGTCATTGGGATTTAGGACAGTGAACATTTTCATTATTATCTCTTTCCAGGAAGAAGCAAACTACTCAGACCCCAAGTTGAGGGCTGGTTTTGCTCTGTTCAGATCTTAGTAAGAACGTGAAATCTGTTTTTTTCAGCATTTATATTTGTTTCAGTGCTCTACTTTGGCTACCCTATATTTCCACCTAAAATGGACAAATTCTACCATCATTTAACTTCATCCAACGCTATCAACCTCAACCATATTCTCACCCTGATTTACAGCCTCATTAGGATTTTAATGACGTAAATTAAAGTAGAATTTGCTCCTAAATCTTCATTCTAAATTAAAGTATATTTACCTCTCAGTGCAGGATGTGGGAGTATGCGCCTCAAACAGAGAATACACCATAAAACTTGGCAGGCAAGGTCTAGGCTAGAGGGTGGATTTCTTTTCTTAATGTTGAGCTCACTTCTTACCTTAGATAAGCAGGCGCACACTCCCATGTATCTTGTAAAATCTTTAACAGTTCTACACATGCATGTACAAGTGTAGTGCTGTTTTTACAAGATAGACAACAATTCTTACTCACATATCTTTCTGATGAGAGAATCAAGTCATCAGTCTAAATACATTTGGTTTTACTGAAGTTGCAACACTACGGAAAGAATAGACAATTACCAGCTCTTGGTACTTGCCTGGAGTACCTGGAGTACAAAAATAGGTCCTCCTGCACCAGAATCCAGTCCTAAAAATCTCTAAATGGGTGGTGAATATAGCCATAAAGCCTGATACAACACTCACAGAAGTCAGAAGAAGAGTTCTCATTAACTTCAGCGGCCTGAATCGGTTCCTAAAAAAGAAAACACCATGTGTCACTTTCAGTATCTTCTATAAATTTAAGCCAGAAAACCTTTATTGCTTCTAACACACCATATAATAAACAGTAGCTGGGAAGGACTTAATATTTATATTACACAAATACCATTGTGTTTAAATGCATTTTATGGCACAAATTGGGAAGGGCCCTAAGCACCACGTTTACTCTACCCTTATGCTCTTTGTAACTCCAACGTATGTGTAACTTACCTGAAATCATTCTCCTCTCACCCTCAAAATTGCACGTATCGCCAAAGAAGATATTTGCCAAAACTTGCTCCAAAAGAGTCATTTCCATATAGTCTTCTCCTAAAAAAAAATCAGAATGGTGGGAGATCAGAATTATCCTGAGCAGCTGATTTTATGTGCAAAGCATGGAGTTCATTCAGCCGCTGCCATATGAATGCCAATAAGTTGTAAACAGTGTCACATATATTGTGTATCACTAGTGGAGAGTGATGGTGTGGCCGGTAACACCAGTACCATGGTTGGGGTGTGCTTGACCAGGGACACAGATTTACAGTTGCAACAAGATCATTAGTGCACGATCAGGCTGCATATCATATGGACACATTTGAATAATTATGCACAAGAGGAAGAAGTAAATAATTTATTGCTTATGTTAAATTAGAGATATTTGGTTTTGAGTTTATTTTAAAGCATATTGAATCTTGATTACTTTTAGTAATAGGTGAAGTGCTGCAGAGTCAAGAAGCAGAAGAATTTTTAAAGATCTTACATAACTCCAGTGATATTTTTAAGCGTATTAATTGGCAGGTGCTTCTCAAAAATAAGGATGTGACTTTCTGAAAATGTACCTGTCCCTTGAGTATAGCATGGCTTATGTTGTAGCTTTTATCAACAACAGAATTCATCACCTGTAAAGATGAAGAAGGTGGCACTCATTTTTAGAAAGAAGTAATCAGAAGGAAGCTTTCCTCCCCAAAACAGAATGAAGCCATGAATAGACCAGATCAGGAAGGGAACAGGCAATTTTCAAATTCTGCATAAATGTCCAGGAACCCCTTGTGCCCTTCCCCCCCCCCCCCCCCCTCTGTCGGTGATTGCAAGTGCCCGAGACCCCATTATCCCTTCAGAGTGACCACCGCATTAGTACAGATTATTCACCCAAGTGAAGGCTGCAGGACCTGGTCAGGATATTTGCAGTGAGAGCGTTGCCCAGCCAGCCCTTGGGTGGGCAGGGGCAACCCCCATTGCTCAGCTGCCCCTCACGGATGGAAAAGGCAGTTCATGGAAAGACGGGGGGAAAAAATCGTTTAATAACAGTGCTGCCAGTAACTGGTTTATATTCTTTTTCTCTTTTGCTAGCTACAGCTGCCCTAGACACCCAGCAGATAGAAACACTGGGATCAGGCTGCACAGACGCGGCGGAGCAGGAGGAAGCATCGGGTGCTGTATTCCTCACCTTGAGGGGGACAGGCAGGGCGTTTTACTGTAAATGTTTATGTGTTAATATGCAGAAACCTGTCTTGGTAGGGCTTTTTGTGGATATCTTAATTCTGCTGATGCAAAGTGAGGGTGAAATTACAGGTGCCGGTTTGCAATGTAGAATGCTGATAAACAACTTGCCATTTTGCAGTGGCTGGTCACATCTGGAGCCTTTTGGGATGCAAAAGTACTGGAGGATTATTGCAAAACTTACAGACATTTATGTTACCATAACTTTTGTTTTTAACCTAAATTCGTAGATTTTTTTTTTCTCTTGGATGATTTTATGGGTTATATTATACTTAGCTAACCAGCTAAGTCAGCAGCACAGCAAAAGGAGAGTCAGACCCATAGCTCTTGTCAGAAAACTTTTCTGGTTTGACCTTAGACTGAGACAGGCTGGTATAAAACCATGGATCAGTGGATTGCATTTCATTAATTCCAGCGTGTTTTGAAACTCCACAATCTACAGCCCCTGACTCTTAGCTAGCGCTCTAAGTTAGTGTGCGGTGTTCAACACCATTGTACCGTGCTGAAAAAAAACAAAACCTGGGTGATAAATTTGAATTTTTCTTTTTCCACCTTTAAGTTATCATAATGCTTCTATAACACAGAACATCAACAGACACACATATAGAGACCGACAGATGGATTGCCATCACAGACTGTGAAGGCTATGACACCAAGAGTCCCTTGCTCTTGCATTTTGTTATTTTTACATCTATTCCTGCATGGACTACGTTGACATAACATTCAATTTGATTTTATGTATCATTGAAGTCTTCTACCATTGCCAGAGCAGCCAGTTACTCTCTCTTGAAGATCACTGCTGAAATTTTGAGAGGCTGTTACGAATTAATATTTGTTGATAGTATTATTTGTCATTTTTGTTTGTTAGCATGTGCATGGAAACACAAAAGGGCTTGAGAAAGGTTTCACTCTTCTTGTACACAGCAGTATTTTGAAATCCTGGCAAAATTTCCATCAGGTCACTGTAGTAATAACTATGCATGTATGCAGTTAATGTTCCCTGACTGCTTCTGATCCACTACGTCTGTTCCCTTTCTGTGCTCTCCTGTTGAGATCATACAGTCTGAATATAACACACAGCAGCCTGGTCAGAACTCCACACCCTAGCAAGTTCATAGACCCTGCTTTTGGAAAAAATATTCCAATCCACACAAAATAAAAACCTAAATGCTGATATGCACATTTTTCCCCCCTAACATTTAGTATATACTTGTTGTGTTAGGAATATCTGAAATGGCTTTGATGTATTTTCTGTGATTATTCACAATTTCCTGTTATGTAAGGTATCTCTCAGGAGACTTTATACTCAAGAATAGGTTGCTTTGGGAATTATAACTAAGATCTGGCCCAGCCTGTTTTTTTAGCTCACTGAGCATTACTGTTGTGGAGAGCACTGTATTTTTTCTATACTGTTTGGGGTGTTTATATAAAATATTCACTCTCAAACTGAGAATGCTCCAAATTTATCCTCTTGTGGCACACATGATCTTTCATGAGAAGCCAGTTAAATATAGGGTTTGGTTTTTTTTTATATTGTCAAGTTGGGTCTGGCTTTCTTCTCCTTTTGTTTGAAGGTCAGTGATCATTTAGGACAGTTTTCTGTCATTCATTTCAAATGCTAAGGCAGTGTTTGGAGAGGATATGGGCCATAATTTGTCAGTGAGTCTCAACTTGTTCTTCAACCCCTTTCTGATAATGTGGTGCAGAAAAGTGTGGTTTGACTGAAGCTCACGCTTGATGATGGGAAACATCTGTAACCATGTGACTTTAGTCTTTAGTCCTGTGACAATGCCACACGCACTACTTCTACCCCATCAAGAAGAATTTGGTTGCACAACATTAGTAGTGGGAAGAGAAATCTGGTAGTTCTTCCCCTTGACCATATGTGCTGGTGGCTGGTGTCACCTTTGGTGGCTTTCTTGGGAAGTACAGTGTGGGGGACACACGCCTTACCATCATCAGCATTGCTGCCTCCCCCATCCACACATCAGATCGTCCTTCTTCCACTTTGGTGCCTTTGTTGTAGTATCTCCTATCTCAGCTTCATACCTGACAGTGTCCTTGACTTCCTACTGTCCTCTTCTTACAGCTGCTGCATTCAAAGTCTGTTCTGCACCTCGGTCCTTCATACTTCCACTCCTCCAGCACAAAACAGCATTGTACAAAGGGTATATGTGTGTGTTTGCAGATGTAAGTGTGTGTGTATAAGGAAGCATCGGCACATGCAGGATTTTTCACTGTTTCCTGTACCTAAATGTGCCCTTTTTTGCCTTTCTTGACATTTTCTATGCACAAAACATCATGAGACAACTTCTTCACAGTTCCATGGCTCAGCGTAGAAATATCTATGGCTTTAAAGTTTGGCCAGTAAAATGTTTTAAGAGCTATTCAAATCTTTAAATGTGTCACATATATTCAGATTTTATTAACTGACCCAGCTGATAACATTCATTATTCATTCATTTTTTTTGCCCTACCTATCTGCAGATAACCAGGCCCCACTTACTCTCCCGCTTTCAGTGCTTTCCTTCTCTCCATCCCTGCATTCCAGCACCCAAGAGGGAACAGAGAAACTTTCACATTCAGTTAAAGTGTACCAAAACCCCCGTACTTTTGGCTAAGACATACATGCTATCTTCATGCAAACAAAACAAAACCATTAATTTTCTTATGCTTTGTGAGCTGGTGTAACACACACGCACACGCTATGTGGAGTCCTTAATCACACCGCATAATGTTATGTTAGATTTTACTTCACCGAGGAATATTTCTTGACGCTGGCTCTGATGGCAGCAATCCAGAGGTCTTTCGACAAAGCACTGGCTCAATAATGTCTGCAGAACCATCCCTTTGGAGCGCGGCATGGGTGTTCGGCACACTGTCCTGCACTGTCAGCAGGCAGAGAGCATGAATTACAAGGATTTACAGCTCCATGGATGCTGCTGGTTCATTGACAAAACCGGAATTAAATTGTATTATATTAGTACTGTCCATAGCCCTTCCACCCCTGTTGCAGGCTGTAGTATCTCTAAAGACATTGCCATTGGTGACAGAAGCTGAAGGTAATTTGCAAAACTCTGGCCAGCACTGGATCAGAAACCACTAGTACTTTCTTACCCACAACTTTACTCTTGTTTGTAGGTTGGGATTTTGTAAACTCCCTAGAAATATAGCACCTGGGTAACTTGATAAGGAGTACGACATCCAGATTTACAGATGCATTTAAGAAAAAAAATTACAAAAATTAAAGGTTGCAGTTCAACTGAGAAGCATTATGGGTTAGTGTGCTGCAGGAACAACTGCATCCCAGTGGATGATTCCCCTGTTACTATTCACTTGAAAGGCTCTGGCACTGGGTGCCTGAATGCTATCCGTGACCCTCAAGTCTTTCCTGTCAGTCAGCTGCAGTACTTCTGCTGCATTGGTAAATGATATAATGAATATGGGTAAAAGCAGGGGGATACAAGGGTTAATGAACTGTTGGCATTTCTCCTCTGCTTTGTGGTCTGCTAAGTGCACAAAATAACTTCATGCCAAATTCAGCACATTTGGGAGTCCTTATCAGAAAGAATCTAAACTTGGGCACAGGTTTATGGTGAAATGGGGATCCCTCTAAAAAGATGTGGTTGCAAAGAATTCACTGACACTATTTGTGCCAAGGAAAAAAACAAAACAAAACAAAACAAAAACAAAACAAAAAACAACCCCAAAAAGCTACATGGCTTTTGAGCTCCATTCCCAGGAGGGGAGCCTAGGACCTGTAGTAAGCCCAGGGGCTGTTGAGCAAAGCACGAAGCCCCAGACTGCAGGTACCATGAGACTGCAATTAACAAATCTGGGAAACTCCTGAGTCTTGAACTGTGTTCACTAAACTCTTCTTCCTCTTGTCTGAGGATGGTCTAAGATAGAAAGCTGCAGAAACTGTCCTAGGAGTATGTGTTCTCGCCTCCAAGGTAAATGCCCTAATCACTAGTCTGCAAGGTCATATTCACCTTTTCTACAGAATCTTCCTGGAATCTGGCACATGTTTCTGGGGAGGTGGGGAAGTGGGTCTATCTTCCAGCTACCCAAGTCTCTTCTGTCCCTGTTGCACATTGAAAAAAAAAAAAAAAAGTAGCTGTATTTCTGGAAGAGTCTGATGCTATGTAATATATACTGAGAATGATTACCAGGGGAGGTGAAGGGAACAAGAATGGAAAGACACGTAGTTTCCACAGTGCAGTGGAAGTTAAGGCAGGAGATGTCAAACTGGGCTGTTCAGCACCTGACAAAATGTTGAGTCAAAAAGGAAAAAGCCTATGAACCCACAGCTGCCAACACCTGGAAGGGGATATTTTAGATCATAGTATCCTGCTTAGCACTTCTGTTCCAACCAAGCTCTTCTTTAGGTACCTGCAAACATCCTTTGCTGAAACTAGCACATCCAGTTTACATAACATTTTAAGAATTAAAATACTGTGCAATTAGTATTGATATTGTGATAGCTCAGGCAGGATCAGGGCTGCATTGTGCTAAGCTCTTCCAGACAGCTAGATAAAAGTCTCTGATCCATAAAGTAGACAAGGCATTAGTAGAAGTACAACAGATAAAGCTGAAAAAACAAAGAAAGCTGCGACAACAGCCCACAACATTTGTCCACGCTGAAGGGCTGACAGTCAATCTCATGCGGCACGGAGAAGGGGACAAGGAGAGGTGTCTCTGCTTGGCTTCACAGAGCACTAACTGTTATTGCAGTCGCTATCAAAGTTAGAGGAAATTGCATCCATTTTACTGTTGGAACGTACAAAATGTACAAAGCCTTCCTAGCATCCATAAACAGTTAAATATATTAGAAAATAGAGGACATGCGCTTGCTGTTGTTCTTCAGTCTCAACTTGTATTGCTTTCAGTGGCCGTTTAACCTCAATAAAGACAGAGGGATCCGGGCGCAATGTTTTTAATTACAAGTGGCATTTCTAAGCCTTCTGTGGTCTGCGCATAATCCAAAAAAGTGACTTCATTTTGGATGCCAGCAGTACGGATGCTCTGTGTTAAAAGGCAGGCTGCAAACTAGTTTCCATCCTGCTTTAATAATAGGTTCGCAATCCAAAAAGGATCTTTAAACACTTCAATATTCAGACTTAAAGTTTTTAATCAGTAAAGGGGTTTATAACCCAGCAATAAAAGACTGCGTTTGAAAGTTGACTTAAAAGCTCTTAGGAAAGCAGTGGATTTTTAGATTTAAGCTTTCAGTATTTAAAAAAAGATTAACCGTTGAACAGAGAAACACAAATTTATAGCTTGCATGACCAAATCTGCCCTGACTAGGTGACAGAGTCAACCTCCTCTGCACAGTCAAAATGTACAGGATGCTCCAATGCAGAAACACTTTCAGCAGTGCTTCCTGCAAAATGTAACCGATGGGGACTGATGCTGCTGGGAAGAGTTTTGGTGCAGCATGGCATGACAAAGCTCTTCTGCAACTGCTGACCTGGCCTTTACCAAGGAGGGCAAAGGCATGTGGAATGAGTGGGAAAGGAGAGACAGCAGGTTAGAAATGTGAAGAAAGAGCTGAGATGTACACTAAGATCTGATTTCTACATGGCAGAAAGCCAGAGGAAATATTTTTCTACTGGGTGGATGAGGGCTTGTCTTCTGCTGGGGTGTAACTAAGCCCCAGTGAGACTCCTGTCAGCTTTCAAGGAATTGGCAGGGGCCAGGGGAATCCACATGGAAAAAAACAGGTTTTACCCAAATTAGATGTAAGTGTTCTGATGGATGAGCTATTCACTGTTTCCTTTGAGAATGTTGGAGGACGTTCACTGCTAGGATTTTTCCCCATATTTCCACTACTTATTTATTTTTCTAATTTCAACCCAGTTTTCCTCGTTATACCACTTTCTCTGCAGTCAGCTATTCTGTATAAACCCCTAGGATCCCTCCTTCCCTCAGGAAGCTCCTACTGAAGTCAGCTGCAGTATCCCTGAATTGACTGGTAAAGGCCATTTGTATTTGTATTCTTATGGCCTCTAAACGCTGGTACCTTGCCAAAACCCCATGGATGCCTTTTAGCCAAGCTATTAATACAACATATATATATATATACACACACACACACATGTATAAAGTCATAAATTCTATCACATCAGCATCTAGATGTTTTGCTTTGCTCCTTCTCTAAAGTTACCTCTGTTTGTCAATATTTTTTCTTAGGATGATGCTTCCAGATCTAAATGTGAAATCATAGCAAAATATTTTATATAACAGTGTAGTGTCTCTTTTTGTTGACATAGAGGAACTAATCAGTCCTAAGAGAGTTTGTGTTCTTTAAAGGTCTCTGTCTGCTTTAACTTGGTACCTAATTACCCTTTTTAGGGATAAAAAAGGGGCTCTCACTTTTTTCCCAACAAGGCAGGTGGGTTTTGCTTTCATTATTCCCTGTCCCCCAGCACACTTTGAACAGGAGAGCCACAAGCTTTTTTCTCAGATGCCAGCATCACTGGCTTCCCGGAAAGTTGCAGGTGACTGTCACCATGACACCAAGCCCCCATGTCCCATGTGGCAGACGGGTTGCACATTCCCTGATCTCATCAGCAGACTCAGTTCCAGCCCTCCACCCTAATCAGGTATGACCACAGCGGTGCAGTCAGACTCGTCAGGAGCCCACAGAGAGCCTTCTGGCTGTATCTCCTCGTGGAGGACCAAAGGTGATGTCCTCAGGGCACTGAGGTCAGGGCCACAGACAAGTCTCTGCTGCCTCTTGTCATTGTCCTTTTTTGTGAGGATTGAGCTCCTCATCCCACATGACAGTGTACTCACGGCCGATCTGAATTAATTTTTCAAGTAAAATGAAATGAGGCAGTATCAAATGCTTTCCTGAAATCCACATATATTACATCTACTGCTTTCCCATCATCTGCTAATTTTCTAATTCCATCAAAAAATGCAATCAAGTTTGTCTGGCAAGGTTTATTCTTTATAAATCCCATGATTCAATTTACCTACCAGTGGAGGATGAAGGACTGAGTCAACCTTTGCAAGCTTAATCAAACTCATTCAAACCTCTGTGTTCAATAGATTGAACTGGAAGTTTTGCAAGAAGACACTTGCTCTCAGCATTTGCCTCACTTTGTGGTTTCTAATGGGAAGGAAATACTGGAAGAAAAGGCTTTGGCACTGCATTTCAGTACTCCTCCACTGTTCAGAAACAGGGAAAAGCACAAAAAAAAAAAAGTGTTCATTTTAAATTAGACTGTTGCAGACTGTAAAAAAGGGTTCTGGAAGATGGAAAAGAAACTGTTAGGTAACAAACAGCTTAGGTCCAATTCTATTCTTAACTAGTTGTTTCCATTACCCTTGCTGAACTTGTCAGAAAAAAAAAAAAAAAAGACAAATAAAAATGTTAGACAATTTGGGTTGGATTTTGGTGCTTGAGATTCCACTGGCACGTCTGGGATCCTCTAGAGCCCCAACCTAGCAAGCAGTTGACAGACATACATGACAGACAGACAGTGTGCTACCTAAGACTCTTAAATAAGCACAGTACCTGATGAACTTTGAGACCTTGCTCAGTCTACTTCTCCCCACTTCAGAAGAAAACACCTCAAATCTTCCTTTCTAAAGATTTGTAATTTCTATTTTCCTAGACAATTGCATTTCCATATCAAAACCCTTATCCTTTTATTTGATTTCCACCATGTTGTGGAAATAATTTATGTTTGTATTTTTGTGTTTGCATTTTGTGTTTTTATATTCCCGTTTGCTTTTACATATCTGAATTTGAAAGGGCTGTCTTCAGTGTCTTTAATGCATGTGCTGCTCAGAGAAGGGAATTCTTAGGACTTGTAGAGAACTTGGGCACTGAAGCCACAGTTCATAAAAGATACTTCAAAAGACAAAACACTGAGGACTATAATAGTGGGGCAGAGATCAAAACTGAACTTGAAAGAGGTTATATATTGCATAGTATTGAGTGAAAGAGAAGTTACCTTAAAGATGGATCCACAGTTAAATCAGGCAATATAAAAAAAGAAGGAAGGAAAACAGAAAACCAGCCTAGTTGATTAACGTGTATAATATTTGTTCTTGAAATACTGGCTAAACCATGCACAAGTGCTTGGCACCTCAGCTTAACCCTGAAGCTGCCAAAAGGGATGAAGCTCATATGAGTGTGGGGGATCCACATACCCTTTTTGTGCTGGCTGAGTGTCCTGAGATGCCATTGCACAGTGAGAACGCTGGCCCACTGGTCTCTGCTGCAGCCGAAATAGCAGCATCGCTCTCGTCATGTTGCATTTCCACAGCTTGTGCTATAATTGGGGATAGCTTACTTTGAAATGGCTTAAGCAGCACATGCTGAAGCAGATTGTCTGGCAGACCTGGAAGCAAAACCAACCCTCAGAGGGGCAACAGGGTGCCATGCTACAGCTCCGGTTTCTCCATCTGGGAAAGCTGCAGCTGGAAGAGGGCATACCTACAGACTGCCTTGCCTGCTCCTTTCAAAATGGGTTTGGTCAGCCTGGTTGGCATCTGCTCCTTTCCTGCTAGGTCCTCCATAGTGAAGAGGTGGTCTCTTATTTTCAGTCAAGTAATTCTGCAATGCCCTGGAGAGCCATCGTATCCATACCCAGATACACAGGCAGTCCTTCTTTAGAAAAACTGGTAAGTAATTGTATAATCATTTCTATGGTGACAAAGAGTGAGAACATAACTTCAAGACATTTAGAATAATAATGTGGCTCAGCAAGTGCATATTTTAAAATGTGTTGCTTGTGCACGAAAAGGTCCTAGGCAACTTCTGGCAGTCAGGAGAGACAGTCCTCCTCACAGCAGGCAGCTACCCAGTCTGAAAATTAATTTCAAGAAACACGACTGACCACAGAACAATTTTAGCAGCAGCTTTTTGCTGAACCTTTTGTGGTAAACAATGGCGTTAGCTGAGCACAGAGTGACTGGACTTCAAAATTAAGAGTCAGACCTACAGGCAAGTACAGAAATACTGCATTGCCCATGGTACGCTGGAGCGTCCTTTGTTACAAAGCACACTAACCCCTGAATTTTCACACCGAGTGCAACACCTGGAAAAGCAAAACAGGCAGCTTTTACATGCGATACCCACCTATGTTCGTCTGCTTGCCTGAACTGTTTCTGAAAAAAATAAGACCTGAAATATTTCAGATAAAAGTTGGTTAACAAATGGGCTTAAAGACCTTTGTCAAAAGATATCAATAGCTTGGGAGCCTTAAACAAATACTTTTGCTAACTTGCGTTTTAATGTAAGACTTCCTTGGGAAATGCAGTTGACTGAATTCAAATTCAAATTGAGAGCTGAGCAATTTGCATCAGGTTATTCTTAAAAAGAACAGGAAAGGCTGAAGTGAATCTTGCCTTCTTGGAGTATTGTACGTGATCCTTTATGAACTGACTTTTCTCATGAATCTTGAGATAAACTATCATAACATCAGGAAACATTTTAATAGCTTCAGAAGACTTAGTTAATTGTCTGAAACATGTTGACTGTTTCTATGCCTTTTGCTTTGGCTTGGTCATTTTTAGCTCAAGCTTTGACATAGTTGGGTTCTAATGTACACTTAAACCATGAATATAGAATATATTTTAAACTCTAATATGCTTTTCATTATGTTAGGCATTTTCTATATTTCAGATAGCTTGGACAATGTCACTAAACTTGTCAGATGCCCCTTCTGCTTCTTATAAACTAACACAATACTTTTGAGTTAGGCTTCATACTCCTGCAGAGAAATATCCAAACCCATCCAAAAGATTGTTTACATTGACATCAGAGGGGATGGAAAACAAATTACGACATTTGTGTTTGTCTTAGGAACGAGATACTGCCAGAACCATGGAAATCAGTGGCAACACTCCGATTGGATGCTAGCATTTATAAATCCATTTTTTATTTTTAAGCAGACCTAATTTGGGAACCTTGAAACAGTTTATTAGTCCCCTACTGTTTTGACTTCCATCTGTCCAAGTACTTCTTGAATGAGAAGGAGATTGTAAGGTAATATCTGTTGAAGATATATATAGATATAGATAGATATAGATAGATATAGATAAGATAGATATATATAAGATTCACTGGAAGGGTTAAGAGAAAGATTTTCTTCACAGTTTCCCCCATGTTCTTCCAAAATATTGGTTTGTTATTTCCTTACTCCTTAACTAGTGATACTTAGTCCTACACCATGATCCGTCCTGGTTTCAATAGGAAACTGGCTCATCAATAGACAACATGATCAGACTTACTACATCTGAATTTAAAATGTATTGTTTCCCTAGACATGACAAGTACCTATGCAGATGAAAGGGGATTCATAAAAGACAGTAAAAGAGGGGGAAAAAAGTCTCAGTGAAAAAAACCCCATCATTTCTTAAAATTTATTTTAAGGAATCAGTATGCAGGGATAAAGAGAAATATGATTTAAAATTTACTTTCTTTATTATTGTGTATGTATTTGCTGGATTAATTTGTCTTTTCCATTAACATGAAAGTTACCTTTAATACTGACAGCTTTTAAAAGAAGGACGAAGTTTGTCAGGATTGAATGCGCTCAAATAGCCATATCAAATCCAGAACAATTCTCATGAGCAGCCACTGACTCATGATGGAAAGTGGAGTATTTGGGAGGTCACATCAAGTGCCTACTCCTGCTTCCACTTAAGGCAATGAGAAATCAGGGACAAACTCTTTAAAGAATGGTAGTCTTACAAAAGAAAGATGAGAAAGTAAGCTAGCGTGTGGAAATAAAATGGCTCCCTGATTCCATAGTGTTATAGGCATTCATGTATGGCATTTTTTCCATTCAAAATGGGACACTTCAAGCTTACAAGAAAATTCAATACACAGAACAGAGAATGCCCAAAACCTGAGGTATGACCAGAGTCTTGTCAACAATAGATAAAATAATGTAGCTTTTCAGAACCATTAATAAATGTCTCACAAGTCTGACATGAGCTTGTTGAACTCAACATGCTGGAAAAGACTCGATATTGCGGCTAACTAAAAATGGCATTAGAAGGACTAGCTATGAAGGGAAATTAAAATGGTATATTTCAGAAAAGGTTCACGATTGGACAGACATGCCAGTCTCAGGATTGCTACACGGGTTTTGTACTGGGCAAAGAGAGCAGTAAGAAACAAAAAACTTTTTGGCATTTCAACTTTATTGAAAAAGGGTAGAAAAGAACCACCTCTCGATATTGTAAAACTCACAAATAAATTCTTTACAGCTGCACAAGGAAAGATAACAATGAGAGCCCAATATTTCATTCCTAGCACAGTAAAAAATCCTATTATAGCCAATGCTGTTATGGGTGCACCAGCTGTATTCTGGGAATTCTATATAACTTCTGTCTGTTTCTGAACCAAAACCCCTGAGGCCAGCTTGCGAGATTAAAAAGACCTTCTCTTTCATACACATGCCCTTCCACATCCTGTTTGTTTACCAATGTCTGAAATTAAGGAAGTTGTCCTAATCGGACATGGTGCCCTTCCAGGCCAGGGCTTCTCAAGAGTTGCCTTCCTGCCCTTCACTCTTGTATATTAGCAACAGTCATATAAAAATGTGTACTTCTTTCTTACCAAAATCTATACCTTGGGATGCTCTAGTCAGACGTATCTCATGCTGCTGGTAAAACGTTGGGGCTTTTTTTTAAGTGCAGAAGAGAATTAAAAAAAAAAAAAAAAAAGCAAAGAAGAAGAAAAGGAAATTGAAGAAATCCTGATTCTTAAGCCTACTTCTAAATCACCAGAGTAAAAGGTTACCACAGGTCAGGTAAAGATCATGAAGCTGGGCTATAAATTTTGACCTTAAGTATGAAAAACAATAAAAGATATATATTTTAAATAACACAATTCACCTTAGATTCTTCTTACTCAGATATCATAGGAAACTACCATGTCAGCCAGACTGCCACCAGTACGTACGTGGAGAACTCAACAGGAGAGACCAGATGGGGAAGCCACTGTGTCTAATACACCCAAAAGGCATCTCTCTTCCCTCATTCTGGACTTGATTCTGTAACCTTCCCTGTTCCAGCTGCTCGGACCAGGACTTGATTCTCCTCACAGACCCACAGTACCACCCTTCATTGCATGGAAAGACCACCTGGGGAGAAGGCAAGTGGCTTCAACCATGAGAACCACTCTGTTTGTGTAAACAAATCTCTCATGGGACAAAACAAGAGGTCAGAAGAGCTCCCTCAGTTCAGCTGCCTAAATAACACCACCAGACTTAGACATGGGAAGCATCACTCAAGAAACCAGCAGAGAATTCATCAGTAAAGGTTCTTATTCAAATACACTATTTATATCCAGAACTGGAGAAGAAGGAAACCTTTTGGAGCTCTCAGTTCAGTCTAGTCCCATGACTTCTCTAATCTCCCAACAGGCTCTTACGTCCCTTTGTGTGTGAAGAATTCAACAAGGGTTGACTTTATGTTTGCCTTAGACCTAGCAGTCCCTAGAGACTCTGCATTGGCGTTGTCCCCTCTCATTCGTCACACTGGATTTCCAGCAGTTGGCTTAAATGAGAAAAAATATGAATAAGCACAATTTAATCTAAAAAAAATTGTGGAACCTTTTGTGTTCTATTTGTTTGACAGCGAAGCCAGAATGGATCTAGAAGTGAACAGCAGTGGAAGGTGTATTATCTGCAGACCTTCCTAGATACATCATGAAATGGTGGAAGTTAATGGCATCTTCAAAGACATCCATGCTGCACAGAGAGGATGGGTGTGGATATATAACATATTACAGACACTGTGCTACTGTTTACTTCTATTGAAGTCTAATGATCTGTGCCTATTCATTTTCAATGAACTTCTTAATATTTTTCTTCTTTTTACAATCTAGAAGTGATTATTTCCAAACCTTCCCCTGGCGCGGTGATGGCAGAGTATTTCATAAGGAAAGCCTGCAGATCCGATTAATGTTAGTTTCCTAGTTGAATAAACAATTGCTGATACATCAATGAATTGGATTTTTTAATTTTGAATATGCATAAGGTAGTATCATATGACACTCATTGAAGTTGATAAATGGGATTTTGAAAAACTGGGCTCTGCTCTTGCTTTGTAGTTCATCCTGGACTTCCACAAAGGCAATTTCAGGATAGGGGCCTTAGAGAAGAAAATGATGAAGCAGAAGTGCGAGAAGAAAGGGGAGAGAAAGGAGAGTTTGTTCTTTCCATTAATATTAAACTGTCCATTTCCCAGCTGCAGGCTCATGAAAAGGAGACTTCTTGGTAATTACCCAGTAACTCAAACCTTACAAACCCACCTCAGAATACACAAAGACAAGGTAAAAAAAGGATTTTTTTTATTGCAGTTTCATGAAATCTGATCCACGGCAGAGCTTGAAGAACTCACTAAGCTTTTGAACACATATGCAGAGTGGTATCAATTTATTTTTTTATTTCTTCCTTACCAGATGAACGATATATATGAACAATATTGTCTGTGTGTGTGCATGTGTGTGTGTAAACAGGAGTAGTTTTTATAAATGGAAATGCCAAAGAATACAAGTAATAGTCTGGTTTCTATAAAACACTCTGTCTCACAAAACAGTCTGCTGCACAAACCCAAAACAAATCTCTCAAACAATATTCATGTGTTAACATTACAGAGTATGCTTGCCTTTTATCTGTTTACCTATTCAAAATAGAAACCAAGAAATATTGAATCAAAGATGAACCTAAGTAGCAAATTACCTTCACAATCGCTCAGTACTTTTATCACAGAAGGTATTTAGAGTCAAAGAATTCCCTTCCCAGGCTAAGTGTGTCCTCAGTTCTTTGACACTGCCCCATTATAACCCTGCTTTACCCTTCTCTACCTATAGAGAACCCAGAAAGAAAAGGTAGTAATTTGGTCCCTCTGGTGTAGTTGTGCCTGTAACGCACACTTGTAACCGGAACTGAATTTGTTGTAGTTCCTCATGGCTCCCAGTTACCCATGAAAAGCCAAAGGGTATTGACGAAGTAAGCTCAGCAGTGTGAGTTGCCTGAAACGGAGAAATAAAAATAAAAAACTGTGTGAGAAATAAACAATGTTATTTTACTTTTTTTTTTCCTTGGTTCCATACACTATCAAGCATTTTTAATCAACTTTCCTTGTTATTTCGCTGGATTTTTGGGAAGGATTATATTCCTGTAATGGTTGTGTATGAATCTGTGATCTCTTGGAAGTTTAAGAGAAACAAATCGTATATAAGTACAAATTAATGAATAATGCTGTAATTTTTTCTCACTTTTAAAATTGCTATTGACAATCAGTCAGATCTGGTATAACTTTGATTTGGTATGTGCCAGTGTTTTCAATCATCACCACCCTTGCCCTGGGCCCCAGCTCCAAAACAGAGTGAAATTTTAGCAGTTTTCAATATATATATTCTTAACTGAATATGAAAACCTCAAATAGTTCATAAAAAGCAGAAGCTCAAGTGTTGGTGTTGAAAGCAAATGAAATAACACTCCAGAGGCTATCAGAGTCCACTGGCACATTTCCTACTTGGTGAAAAGAAGAGCAAGCCCTCAGACAATTATTTTATTTTCTGTGATGCTTGAGATCCAGAGAAATTAACTCTTTCGAATATTAAGCCCACAACACAGGCTGAAATGATCTCTGTCTTCCCCAAAGGCAGAAAAGTTCCACAAAACTGCTGTACGTTTGAATGTGTTAACAGAGCATTGCTGATACGGTACACCGCTGGGATGACACTTTATTCACCAATATGTGCTCAGTAAATATGTGGAGAGAGAGAACCATTTTATTAATCTTTTGTGTTAAGTATGAACTTTTAATGTAAAGACCTACCCAGAGAATAGAACATCACAGGCTATTTATTTTCACAGATCTTCACTTGGAGTGCTACTGCTTGCTTGAGACTTTTTTTTTTCCCCGAACAGAATTTAATAAAAGTAAAAATGTTGAGAGTTCTGAAGGGGTTATTTGCCCTAATCATGGTTAACTGCTGGCCAAAGCCCAAGTCTTTCCGCTGATATACCTGTGCAACCCTAAGCCTGGAACTCCAGGCCTACAGCCCATGATATCCAACATCATCGGTATAGCTTCACAAAATTTCATTCTGAATAATCCTTCACTAAAAAGAAACGAATGTGTTAAATAAGCCTGTTGAAGTCAACAGCAGTCTGCATATGTCAAACCAGCTCAGGAATTATCAGGAACTCCATACTGGGTTCATCCTTTTTCTGTAACATATTGCTGAGTGCAGTGACCTTGAAAATAAAAGCAATTTTGATTCTGCTAACAGCAGTTTTGATTCTGCTAATGTGATTTCTGGGTTTGGTGGGGGGGGTTTTTGGGCTTTTTTTTTTTCTTTTTTTTTAAGCATAGCACTAAATACAGAAAGTGGGAGCTAAGGCACCATGGCAGTAAACGTCCTTACCCACAAATCCCTGCACCCACATCATGCAAAGACAGATCTGCCCATGTGGAGTTTTGGGTAGGATGGGGGTCCAATTTAGCCTCATATACACCTATATCCCAGTTTTCAAGATGTTTTTCTTCTACTTGTTGGCACATACAGCACCATAATCACATTGTGATGTGACACATCACTGAACCAGCAATGGTGACTTTCAGCTATCCTTCAAATGATTAATAACTGGAGCTACATATTGGTTTTTGTTGGGTTTTTTCCCACAGGCTGGGTTGTCTGATAACAGATAGATTCAGTCAGATAGCTTAAAACAACCTGTTTTAATGATGTTAAACAAAGAAATGAGGGCAATCCCACATGCTGTAGGTGTTTATGTTAGTCATAATTTCATCCTCTTACCCAATTATCAACCAAATTTGACAAAAAAGTAGCAATTCCCATTCTATATGTAAAAATGTGTGGCTGGGGACAGGGAGGAGACCATATCTGAGCTTTTCCACATGAGAGGCAACATGAGTTCAACCCTTAGCCTGCACCGGAGAAGGCATGCACGTGAGCCTCTGTGTGTCTGAGAGCAAGCAAGACGTTGTAAAAGCCCCTCTGGTGGAAATGGCATCAGGGAGATCTGAAACCACATAAGACACCAGAGAACAAAATTGTAAGAGTTAATATGGAGGAAACCAGTACTCACAAACATGTTTTTTTCCATTGTATGAACTAAGATGCAGACTGTGTGTCACTGTGTGCCCTTTACAGATAATCTCCAACACTCTGAATTGCATGTGTGTGTACACAAACCGTAAGCCAGAATACTCACACATGTGAGCAATCATATAATCAGTGGAGGGCAATAAACTAATGAAAGTTTTACTCTTACCAAGTTTTATTTCTAAGCTGAACGTATTCAGGTTCTTGCTGGCCTCTTCATGAATAAACTGTGTAACAGGAGGCTGCAAAGCATCCTTCCTTCCTCTCCAAAGACAGGAGAAAATTGTGGTTCTCACCGGAAAAAGAAAGTGCAAGGGTGAAGCAGGGCCAGAACTCCGGTTTTCATGGGAGAATGAGAGTGAGAAAGCAATGACAGTCTGTGCTACAGAAGTAACTGTAGCAGATTGCAAATTCTTTCAGCTGGTTTCAGGGTAAGCAGTACCTCCCCCTATCCTGTAGCTCTGTGCTGGAAGATGTCCCCAGCTCCCTTCAGAGAGCTGCTCTGCATCTCACAGGACAAGTGTCCTTTAGCAGGAAAGAATTCAGGCAATCAAACACTGCAGAGCAGCACTGGCTCTCCGGGGTGGTGGAGACTCCATGCAGCAGAAGTGCAGAAACACCTATAAAAGATCTCACGGACGGAAAGAGAGAGCCTCTGCCAGCAGGACACCTGGGTGACAACAGGTTATTAGTAGGCCCTTCTTTGAGACTTAGTTTCATGTAATTCGTAGAATATTTCAAGTTGGAAGGGACCTATAAGGATCATCCCTTCCTACCACTGAGTTATAACTACTTTTATTGCCTCCAAACTGAAAAAGAGGGACAAATTAAGCTTTTATTTTGCACTTGTTACCCATGCATTCCCCCTATCTTCATTCCCCAGTAATTATTTAGGGCTCATCTTACTCACCCGAGTAATTCTAACTCATCTGTACAGCACAAGAATGAAAGTCTGCAGAATGAGGGTCATAGTTAGAAACTCCACGGAAAGATTAAACATCCTACACAAGGAAGAAGGATTCTTCAGAAAGGTTTCAAGGCTGCCTTGGTCATTTATCTGTTGAAAAAGACCAAACAAAAGCCTCTTTTCTCATGATACCTTGTCCAAAAAATCTTTCCAGTTACACAACAATAACTGTATATAACTAGAATTAAAACAAGGGAATACTGTGTAACAACTTAATTTCCTGAATAGCCCTTTGTTACGAGCTGTTTGAAACCTGCCGGTTAGATTAATTGATGATTTTGAAAATCAACAGAATGGGTAGAATTATACATATTACTTTAACTGTATGAAGAAAATCATGATTCTGTAATATATGTTACATTGTTCAAGTAAGTCTTACACAGCCACACAAGTAATGTTTCACTGCAGACATTCTTAACATTAATCCATAACACAACTAGCTGCAGTAAGAGAGAGAGGAAAAAAAACCCACCCAATTTGTAGCTATCCTATATCTCAGACAGGGTGATATAACATAACATATGTTTTAACATGATAAAGACTTCCAAGAATAAGATGCAGTTTCCAGAAAAATATTCATACACGCCCAAACAAAAGCAAAATCCTGTAATAATTGAATAATTACAGCTTTCTGTATCCAAGAAGTTAAAAAAAAATCCAGCCCAAACCAGCCCTTTTCAGTGGCTTAGCTGGTCAACACTCTTATACACAAAGCCCAGTGCTCTTCCCTAAAACCTAAGAATTAATCAGCATTATGTAAGAGATTTTTATAACACTCTAAAAATACATTGTGAATTCCTTTCCAGCGTTGGACTGAGAAGCTTTAAAGTACTGCCACTCCTTCATCCCTCTTTTTTTAACAAACACTGGATCTTCATTTCTGATATTAGAAACTAAAATTTTCCTCCCTATTTGTGCCTCAAATCTCATTAATTACAGTACTTGCCTCATGAGATACAACTGCTGCTGCTAAGAGCAGTGTTTGTGCTCAAAATGATTGGAGCAAGGGCACAGATGCACAGATATTACATGTGTATAAGCACACCAAGAAAGAATTAATGACACATAAAACTTGGTAAGACTATTTGTATGTTTTCATGTTAATTTACCTGCTTACTAAGCAAACTTTTGTATCCACATGATAACGGTTTGTTTGCATGGTGCCAATAGATAGTACACCATGATAGCATTCCTGCAAAGGCAGTTGTAACATTAGCCTGGCAAATCTACAGCAGAGTCCTACCAGTACCTTATTACTTTCTGTGCCCTGTTTTTCATATGCATAATAAACAAGTGCTATCACTATTTCTGTATTTTCCACTGAAGGATCTCTAAGCAAAATTACAAAGTCATCACCTGAATGTTAATGGTAGCTTGGGAACCAGACTTGTAAGGAGAATTAGTTTTAACACTGTTATTGGGAACAGAGCCATCCTGCTCATGTCCAAGTGTCCATCCCTGCCCTTCCAAAGTTCATTCTGCTTTGCCCCAAATCACAATTTGATCTATGAACATGCAAAGCATTTGCAGTCCTTCAGACCAAAATAAATCACAAGAATGCAAATAAATCACATGAAAAATGGGAACAAAGCATTTTCAGCTGTGAAATTCTTGTTAAGGAATGCATATCCAAGGGACAGTACAGCAATCTCATCACCACATTTTTAGGAAACACCTCAAAATTGTCCTTTTCCAGAACAAAATTTTTTCCCATACAAGGCTGACACAACACTGACATAGCCATCTTCTCAAAATAACCCTCCACCCTTCAAACTACAAATAAATCAATCAAACTATTGAGGCAAGCAAAACAAGAGATTTCACAGGGGGGAAAAAAAAAACAACAAAAGGAAGATGCAAAGAAGACTGCCTTGCCCAAGAATGATTTCACCATTGTTATCAGCTTCATGTGAAAGCTGTTCTGATACTACAGCTGATGGGTAGCAGCATAAAGCCTTGAACAGGAGGCAGTCAACATATCTGAGAGATGATAAGGTCTCTTCCACAAGGGCAAGCAAATATTTAGATGAAAACTATACTCTGAATTATGATGCTCCTGTACCAAAGTAAGTGTCAAATATCCTTTGTGTGTTTACCCAAGGATATCCATGTTCACTCTTTTTTTCTTCCCTCAGCAACTCCTATTTTTTTATATCTTATCCACAACCCAAGTGCTTCTTTGTTCTCTGTCCTGATTCTTTTTCTGCCTTTCTTTCTTTTGTAGCATTTTCTGCTACCCGTATTCACACTGAATGCAATCAGTTACATGGCTAGCCTCCACCTGAACTCTGTGGTACAAGACATGTAAGTATTATTCCCTACAAATGAGGGCAAAACCTGTCCCTTTCGTTCACGCTTCATTAACCTGCCCTTCTCAGATTCTCTCCCTAGTCTTTTCCCCCTTTTATCACCCAAATTCACTGTGCATTGTTCTTGTACTTCTTTCCTTTTTTTGTTCTCACCCATGGTCATTTCCAGCTCCTTCATTTCCTCTGTTAGCTCCTCCCTTCCTAGTTTCCTCCTGCCATTTCCCACTTACTTTCTTCTCCCACCATAACCGGCTGTTGCCACCTTACTCATCATTCTTTCTCTGGTTTCACTGGTGTAATTTGGAAGTAAGCAGGAACCTTGGTCCCGCCAGGATCTGGTGGCCAGGGTGACTGCTGTCAGAGGAGGCTGCATGGAAAGTCTGATTTACTTCTTTCACTAGACCCACTCCAAGCACCCTTTCCCACTGATCTAATAGTACAACAAATATAGCAGGACAAAAGCCTAAGACAGAAAGTCAACGTTGGCACAAAACAGCTTTTCTTGCGGTATGCTTTAATTTGATGAATTATTGTAGCGAGTTGCAAAAGCGCACATCCCACACAACCCTTCGCCCATGATAGGGAATTGCCTAAGTGCAGCTACAAGCAACTTGGACTCTTCAGCCTCATGTTCCTTCTTGTCTCTGCTACTCCATCACTAATTTGTTCCAGTCACTCATTAGTACTCTTACTCCCCCTCCACCCCACCTCCCAATTTCACCTCACCAAACGTTCCCTTCACTCTAGCAGCTCAAAATCCAGAGGATATTTTTTTTTCACTGTGGCTCCAGCAATGATAAACAGATGCTGGTGGTCTATGCCTCATACAACTTCCCTCCTCGAATTCGGCGTCGCTCCTATTGTTCCTGACCTTTGGCTGCCAAGACAATGGGGAGATGAGTATGTTTACAACCTGCCCTGACCAAAAAAAGGGCTCCAAGGGCTTGACATTAAACACTGAAAGCCCCCTCGGGTTACACATCTGAGCAGGTTTACAAGATTAGTCACACATTTGTAAAGATAAGCAGGTATCAACATCTGCAAAATTTGGGATTATACTTTAGCAGCAAGGGCGAAAAAAAAAAAGAGACTGGGATACTTCAAAAAAAGCAAGTCCCAGTGGTTGCTCTGTCGTCTCTCTGGAGCGTGCAATTATTTGCAATGTGCCTTTAAAAAAAAAAATCAAAGCATTTCCTTGAATTTTCTTTAGACGATTTTTTTTTTTTTTTGGTTAAGCTTTTCTAAGACACGCTGTTTTGGTTCAGGAAATGTTTCCTCCCAACCTCCAATCGCTAAAGGCTGGTCTCGGCTCTAGCCCGCGAGGCCCAAGTTATCCTTCAGCTGTGAGACCGCAGACATGTCCCTGCCGGGACCCCCACTCGTGTCTCGCCCTCCCGTGACAAGACAGGCTCCCTCGGCCCGTCCCTACCCTTCCTAACCCTGCAGGGGGGGCAAGGCTTTGACCCTCGGGGCTGAGGCACTGGGGGCTCCCGGCAGGGCTCTGAGGGAGGTGCACGATGGGGGGTGTCGAGGGGGTTCCCCGTGGGCTGCGGGACAGCGGGTGGCTCTGAGGTGCCAAGGCGAGGCGACCCCTGAGGTGGCACCAGCGGGGGAGGAAGGCGCGGGCCCTGAGGTGACTTGGGGCTGGCGGCAGCCGAGGAGGAGCTGCGGGGGGGAAGGAACGGGGCCACTGCGGGGGACGGCCCACGGCCGGCCACGGCGCAGCAGGGGGACGGCTGCCCCCAGGGACCCCCTGAAGGGCGGGTATGGTGGGGGTGGTGGGGGTGACCGTGCTCCAGCTGCGCCCCCGGCCCACGGGCGAGGGGAGGCAGCAGCGCGCTGCTGAGGGGAGCGGGCTGGGGTGAGGGGCGGGAAGGGGCCGGTGAGGGAGTGAGGACTGGCTGGCGGTGCCGGGTTCCGAGCGAGTCCGGTCCGCAGTTTGCCGCTCGCCGCCGCGCTCTCCCTCGCCGACAGCGGCGGCGGGCGGGTGTCGAACGCTCGGAACAGCCGGTTGTTTAAAATCCTTCTAGAACCGTTTCTAATTCCCCCTTGCGCCGGGGAAGGGAGAGCGCGAGCG
>WKFP01013946.1:164014-240730 GCA_011057875.1 Pterocles orientalis | reverse complement strand
GGTATGACGTGCATGGGATGGAATAATTGGTCAGTCTGCTTCTCAATCTTGACTTAAAAGCAAATCCCAAACTAGAAGCCGGGCTCTCTCTCTGTCTATTGAGAGGAGAGAGGCTGAATGTATCTCATCCTTGAGAACAAATAGCAACATCCTAGCAATAACTATAAACGTTCTTCTCTGTTCTTCTCTTATCAATTCTCTCCTGAGCAGGAATCCAAAACATAGCTTCTTGCTAGCTATTTATGAAGAGAAGGTAAAAGGGAAAAATAAATTAACTCTGCTCTGCTTAACCCACGACACAGGGCTGTTCCTTTGTATTGAAAACAATAATCAGTTTGAATAGTAATTCTGTTTAGGTCACTGGACGAATACCTTCTCTGGGCAATTGATTCCTCCAAATTTCTTTGAAAATAGTATTATTGTTGTTAAACTTACTGGTTATACATATACTTGCCTCAGTGAAACGTAGCGATTCCAGCAAATACTCCAGAGGTGTCCCTGTAGGACTGGGGAGGTGGTGGTGAGAGGGGCAGATGGTGGAAATCACACTCAGTTTAAAATGAGAATTAAATGGCATCTGCTGTTGGGTATAAATTGACCATACTACCTTTTTCTCGTTATCCCCTCCAAGATGTTTATTTATATATGGGAATGTATTACATTGCTCTGCTCCTGTCCACATAGCTGTCTGATGCAATTCTGCAGAGTGGGGAGATGACTTTGTGCCGTCTATGCAGAGTCTTTGTCTTGAGTCCTCTGGTCGCCAGTCTGGTCTGTGGCATAAGTTAGAGCGGCTTGAAGGCTGCCAACAGCCATCAGGATATATCCTATTAATTGGGACCAGCTGGATACAAGTATGTATTGGCAAGTCTACAGCAGCTCTACACAACCCGTTACAGCAGCTCCTCACCACCCAACTATTTCTTTAGGGACCTTGAACCTTCCAGTAGTCATTTGCAAAGCTGAAACCTTAAATCTGGCACCTAAAATAGTAGAAACAGTGGTAGGTTTTTGGTGGGTTTTTTTTTTATTATTATTATTTTTAATGTTTCTTTAATCCCAACTCTCCTCCTCCCTGAGATTGGGCAGTTGCCACTCCCTACTTGGATGTAAATCTCTGTTTAAGGATCCAATTTAATACATGTGTACAAGTTTTTTGTTTTCTTATTTTTTCAATGTACTTAGAAAAATGTTTGTGGCTAGTGACTATGCTTATTAAGCACTGTGGAGATTTTTTTCTTGATAAGTGTAGTAACCTTTTTGGAAACTTGCCATCCTTAAGATATAAACTGTGGGGCCTTTCAATTATGGAGGTTCCATGTTATACCCCTAGATGTGAACTGCTGTGTGTGCCTATTTTGCATGGAGAGCCTCTTGAAGATGCATCTTTCAAAATGTAATTTTAGGCAAGCTGCTGTTGTTTGGTGCTGTCAGTCTCTGTGCTCTAAGGTGACTGATGCTGTTCAGAAGCTGTAGAGCAACATGACCACGTGTATGTTGTCTGTTGTGTTGGGGCTTCTCAGTGGGACTGCCAGATTAACTAAATACTAATCTTGAGCTTCTTAACATTTACAGTGAGAACAGTCAAAGTTTAATTACTTTTAATTGTTTTGTAACAGGCTAATATAGTTATATTGCTGGCATTGTCTTTGGGAACTTTTTCACTTTTTTCTTTGCAAATCTAGTCCTAACAATGTTTTTTAATTTTGCTGTCTGAATTTCCTGTGGAACTGCTGTGCGAGTCGCAGGGACGCTAAAAAACCTGAACATCTGACTCCTTATTTTTGGCATTTCTACAACTAGTTTTTCCAGTGGTCCTTCTTGAACATGAAAAGCAATGGAGTAAAATACTCACGGGAAAGGAAGATGTTACAGAGAAGCTGCCCTGAGTGACTTCAATGTACAGAAAGTTTTATAGGCTTGTTTCAAGCTTGTATTTGAAATCTCCTAATAATGACCAGGGCAGATCTTGCTTTGCTTATGAGATGTGACAAGATCACAGTCCACGTGATTTCATTTGCTGTATTCATGGCAGCCCTGGGGAGTGAAATAACTAGAGCAGGAACGAAGCTGTGCTTTCCTGCAAAACACAACAGAGCTCTGTAGCAACTTGGACACTAGGAAAAAGAGCAGAGATATTAAATAAATTATTGGTTGTTTTGTCTCTGTGTGTCTGTATTTATGTAGAATGCACAGTCATATGCAAGAGCCAGCCGAACCCATTAGCCCAGGTAGACTAAATGGGAGATAATCACCCGTCCACCACTAGCTGGGCCAAGCTGAACTGAAGTTTGAGGAACTGGAGAGCTCTGTAAAACCGGTCGTTACCAAGTGTTTCCTGTTAATCTGCAGTTCCAGCTTGCAGTGCTTGAAATTTGGTCCTGAAGTTAGCAACTACCCATAGATAAGCTTCTGTGTATTGTCCACCTTGAACGAAGGTTAAAAGGCACTTTAGGGGCCTAATCGTCTCTTTTTAGATGCAAATGTGAGAGAACACATGTGAAAGGGAAAAGCAACAGCCTAAAGCGCTGCCAGTTGGCTCTCAAAAGGTGTGTTTAGAATTAACACACAAATACTTGGAAGCATTAGGGCATCCTATTCTCTATTTAGGGTAGATTATGGAATGCTTAAGGTTGAGTTTGAAATCACAAACACTAACTGAGAGTTCAATTATATGATTTTTTTGTTTAGTTGGGTTTTGAGTGTGTTTTGTTTTGTTTTTTATTTGCTTGTTTGTTTTGTGTTACCTTGATTTGAGGATGGTTATAGCACTTCATCTTGTTATCGTCCATGTTATGTTCAAATCTACATAAGTTTTACAGGTCATCTAGGCATTTGATGCATCATGTATTAAACACAGCAAACTTGAACAATGCAGATATATCGAGTCTGTAACAGAGATTAGTAACTTTCTGAAACGAAACATCACAAATGGTTTCTAAACATTTTTTGGGGGAGTACTTGACACATCTTAAAATGAAAAGTGGAAACATTATCTTATTTTTTCTGCTCTTTTAAAGAAGGTGCTTTTATAGACTTTTGAGTGAAAAAAAAACAACCCCAACCTTTGAAGTTCCCAAACAACAGGAAAGATCATTCTGATCTGAGGTGAATGATGAGAGATTTCAGCCTTTAGCTTTACATTACCTTTATTCTTGCCTTCTCTTGATTGTTATAATATATAATTATTATATAATTATAATAAAATGTCTGAGGATGAATATAAAAAGAAATCATAGTTACATCTTGTATTTTGTTTCCAGAAAAAAATGCAAATACTCTAATATTTCAATGATTTAATGAAATGGGCACTGTAGAGGTATGATCCAGCTCATAAAAGAGGAGCAAATGTTGCCTGCCTCTTGAATGTGATGTGAGATTTTCACAAACAAGGCAGTGGCTTCTTTTTCTTAAAGTTAGTAAGTAAGATTAGTAAAGTAGAGAGAGCTACTGAGAAAAACAGTTTTCTCTGTTTTACTAGGTGATCCTCCCAATGAAATAAAGAGATAACAATTACTTCTTTGCATACTTAGATTTTGAAGTGTTGTGCTGAAAATTAAACAAATGAAGTCTAAGGTTTGAGTTCCTGAGGAACGGCTTGTAGCCGTTTTGCTGACCAAAACTGCATTCTTAAGTAGTCATTAAGAAAATATCCAGCTTGTCTAAAAGCAGTAATAGGGTGGGCGGTAAGCTCCAGGTGCTGCCAAAGACCAAGCCACCTGCAGTAGTGAAGGAGAAAGCTTTATGGACAGGGAACGAGGAGCAGGTTCTGGCTTTTGTAGCACTGAGCACAGCACTGCATAAATGCTAACAAGGAGAGCAAAATAGAGCAAAAAATACGAAGTGTATTTTGAGTGTTCTTTGTTTGAATGCAAAACACAGAAACCCCTTTTCTAAAAAAGAAGGGACCAGCTTGTCCCTGGTGTCATCAGCTGCTCTGGATGGGAGATGAAGTGGGGGCTGGCCTGGGAGTTCCCCTTCTTTTTTGGGTGAACTTGGTCTCAATACCTTGAACTTGGGCAGGACGCAAGGATAAATGGAGGATGGCTGCTTGGATTTGGGAGAGGCAGTCTGGAAGCAAATTGGCTGTATGCTACATGTTTTACTGCAAGCAGCCCACACCCAAGCCACAGACAGGGTGCTGTCCTGCGATTGATCTTCAGGAATAAGGGTAGGAATAGCTCATCTTTAGGATTTGCTTTCCATGAAGCTAAAGTGGTCCCTCATACCTCTGGGTGAGCAGCTGGGCTGTACCATGCACCAGTTAGCTAGCGTTGGACAAACTGTTACCCCTCCTTCAAAATCACAGTAGCAGGAACGTGAGATCCTGGTGATAACAGCCAGGGTTATCTTTCTGTGTGCCGGCAGGGTCTTTCCTGCCTGTAGACGGAGATGAGGCTCTTGGTAAAAGGACTAGTAGAAGGTAAACACTCAGAAGTAGAGGGTGAAAGACCCCGTGAGACTTTGCTCACCATCCAATGACAATATGCCTGTGGGGCTTAAATACAGTCTTAATAGCTGATGCCAATAGCAGGCTACTTTGGGAAAAAAATCTTTTATTAAGAATTATCTTTCTGTTCTGTGGCAGCATTGCAGGACTCCCGGTATAAGTATTTATAAAGGTAGGCTCCATGTGGCCACAGGCTTCTTTTACTTGCATTGTAGCAAGACTTACGTATCTCCAACAACTCCTTTTTTCCCCCCATTTCCACATTTGCTCGGGATGAAATGAGACTGTGTAGCCTGACAGAAAACACTGCAGAGATCAACATGTTTCCAGGTGCATCTCTCCATCTGTTGCAGTTTCTCAGTTGGTGCAATTACAGGCTTACCTGCCTTTCATTGTCCCTTACACTGTTTCCAAGGGCATATCATTTTAGGTCTTGGGCCTCTGTTGTTTTCTTTGGGGCAGAAAGACAGCTGAGTTCCTGGGTTTTAGGTTGCAGTCCCTTTACGTTTTGCAGTGATTATCACTGCAAGGCTTGAGCTCTCTTGGAAAGAGAGTGCATTGAGGAGCCTTTGAGCAGCCATCTTCTAAAAAGCAAGGATGTTATTTAGGTCAGAAGCCCTGCAAAGTGAGCATGTTACAAAATAATGAGAAGCTTTTAACCATGCTGGTCTTGCTGGGGTTGTCTTGAGTTTCACATTGGACTTGACAGATCTTTATCTCAGGTTGTTTTGTTCAGTTATTATTCCCACACACGAGTGGTCTTCCCCACCTATGATAGTTGTTTCGTGATTTAGGGACATCTTCAAAGCTAGTCAAGGCTTCCTGCCTCCAGGGATTGATCTTCAAAGGACTGGATAGCTGCATAAATGAGTGCTGGAAAGTTGTATTCATCACCCCGAAAAGTGCTAAAGGTTTTTTTAGTGACTGCAAACTCCACCTGGAATTGGCTTGTTGACCAAGCAATAGAAACAGGTATGGTTGTCTGTGAATATAGCAGTGTGCTCTGCATAGCTACATCTACTTTATTAGCACTTAATTTGCCTCAGTAGAAGGAGACCAGAAGATGTTGATACTGGATGTTAAAGTTCCTTGCAAGTGGACATTGTCAGGAGCTTCTTTCCATGTTCTTTCCTACTGCTGTAACCACCCTGTCTGCTCTTTGAACTCCCACCGGGTACCTCCACCCATGTCCAGCCTAGGTTGTCTTAGCCCAAAATGCTGTGTGTCATCCCGTGGTTATTTCTCAGTGTCTGTACTTTACTTATGTTTTCTTTTACCGGAATGTACATGGGTATTGTCTCCTATGTTTGCTCTGTTTTCCATTTTCCTCACGTATCTTATAAAACAATGATTAGTCTCTCTTCACTTACAACTTAAGACTTCTCTTTTATTCAAATTACATAGTTGTTTTTTGTCAATTTTTCTGTGAACTTCATATGGGGAAGAACTCGTTTTTTTCTGTTTATGCTCTTGTGTTAAGTGAGATGGCACACAGAAGACATAAATTAGGTCAGGAAAGGACATTTTATTATTTAAGAAAAGCATTTTTCACATGTACAAAGAGCAGCTTTGATTGTGATCTGTATTTTCTGATAGACTTACATGAGCAATTTGGAGCTGCATGAATTAGCTTTACACTCTGAGCATTTGTTTTTCTATTTTATTCTCCCTGGTACAATGTCTCTTTCCTGAATGAATCCAGACTGCTGGGAACAAGGAGTTAAGAGTCCATAATGCGTTATTCCTGGTACCTGGGTTGGGATTTTTTTCCATGTGATGTTATTTGCAATTGGTTGTCATTTTCCAACACAATGTGCTTTCAAAGATTGGCAACACAAGTGATCTGCATAGCACTGCAGATATTGATTTTGATGGTCCACCAATTTGCTTAGGTCACATGAGATCTCCTGGAGTTGTTTAGAAAGGAAGTCTTCTGTGAGGAAAATTTAGAGTTTAATAAAAAAAATGCTGCAAATTTAAGCACTCTGAGAAAATGATGGTTGATTGCTTCACTGAGAGAGAGGAGAAAAATCCTAGGGAAGGGAAGTGCAAACAGTGGAGCTGAAAACTTAGGAAAGTGCTGTTGTTCGTGTCCCACCATTAAGGAACTTGCATTTTGCTATGGTGTAAGTATTTGTTTTAAATTTAATGCACTTCTCCTATGAGAAGAATAACATTTATAGCTAAAGCAAGGTAGTGCTGTGCCAGGAGTAGTCACAGAATGCCTTATACGTACTAAAACTAATAACTGATTTTAGTGCTAAAAGTACATAGACTGTCAGCTACTGTGAAAGTGAAGATGAACACTCAGTTAACACACAGTAACTCTATTTACAAAGTCTGTCATTAAAACCTACAGTGGCAAAATAGAGAGACTTCCTAAAATTTTAATTCCCCATTGAGCAGGCAAGAGATCCTAGGCAGCCTTGGCTGAGATTATCATGTTAAAAAGAGTACTTCTAGGACTCTCCAACCTGTGTGTGATCAGAGAAATAGGAGAGTTGTGGTGCAGGCTTTCAGCATCCAGCGTTGTCTGCATGAGAGCACCCTGCCACTGTGCTGCTGGCTCTGGAGATTGTTTGTGTCAACTGCAAGTTACCCAGAGAAGCAGGAAAGACTTCTCAAACAGTGTGGAGGAAAAACAGAAGCTGGTCGTAGTCCAGTGTTGGGGTAATGAAGATGTATCTGAGTTTTATAATTAACATATGGGTATGAAGCTGGCATCATAGCTGCCTACCTGAAATAGCATGTGCAGATCATAGATCTGGGGAGTGTGATTTTCAGAAGATTTTAGCTTATGGAAAAGCTGCTGTCAGGAATTTGGTATTATAATTTGCCTTTGGTTGTTTGGTGTTGGGGTACCTAGGCAACCCACCTGGGTAGCCCTTCGCTGTGCTCACAAAACTGAGCAGTTGGATGCCCAAGGTGAAAAACTAAATTTATACAATAGTTGCAAGACAGAGGGATAAAATGCTTCTTCCTTTGTACCTAAACATGATTACAGTTTTGCCTACACTGGGATCATAACTAATTCACATAAATTTTTGGGAAATCCAGTGCGTGTTACTGAATTCTGAGATAAATTATAGGCTATGCTGTTTGGCTGTATTTTTATATGACAAAATGAGTGTCCCTGTTTAAGTTCTTTACAAGTAAGATTTACTCCTTAACGCAGCAATTAAAATACTGCAAACTCTTTTGTTGTGGAAGTAAAGGCCAGTCCAGTCATGCTTTATAGTAAAGGTACATTTATAAATTGTTTATAGAGGGCTAATAAATAATTAATGTCTGTTATTAAATAGGTTACAGGCATGAAGAGTCTATTATATATGGCAGTAAGCACACCAGTAGAAGGTGTTAAAGACAGTGTTTTGTCCAACTGCTGCACAACTGACCCTTAGTTAAAATGTATATTAAACATTTAATTTACTTAATATAGATTTATAAATACTTTAATACATATGTAATTCCTGACTTGATTCCAACCCTCTAGTAAAGCCCAGGTGATGAGGGAAAGAAGTTGGGCTGGCTTTTTGAGTTGACAGTGGAATCCAGAGCTGTGAATGCCTGGTGCTGTGCTGACAAGCTCTCTTCTTGTAACATACTAGTAAACGGAATTTTTAAAAACGAGTTAATATTTTGTTAAAATAGACATACAACCAAGTTGAGCATCAGTAATTTAGAAGATAAGGTAGGGTATTGCAACTTGAGTACAAGATTTAGAGTCAGTTCTCATTTTGAGTCAAGGTTAAAAAATTGTATTCCTAATGAAAATTAATTCCTGTATTTAAACAGGCAGTTTTGTTTGGTTTTGTTTTTAATGCAACTAGCTGCTGATGCAAATGCAGATTTGTGCATATGTGTGCTCTTTCTTCAGAGATATGTTCCTAATTTTTCCTTTTCTTTCAAGGGAAGCTAATAATAGAATCATAGAATGGTTTGGGTTGGAAAGGACCTTAAAGATCATCAAGTTCCAACCCCCCTGCCATGGGCAGGGACACCCTCCACTAGACCAGGTTGCTCAAAGCCTCATCCAGCCTGGCCTTGAACACCTCCAGGGATGGGGCATCCACAGCCTCCCTGGGCAACCTGTTCCAGTGTCTCACCACCCTCATAGTGAAAAATTTCTTCCTAATGTCTAGTCTAAATTTACCCTCTTTTAGCTTATACCCGTTACCCCTTGTTCTCTCACTACACTCCCTGATAAAGAGTGCCTCCCCATCTCTCCTGTAGGCCCCCTTCATGTACTGGAAGGCTGCTATTAAGTCTCCTTGGAGGCTTCTCTTCTCCAGGCTGAAGAACCCCAACTCTTTCAGCCTGTCCTCATAGGGGAGGTGCTCTAGACCTCTGATTAATTTTATGGCTCTCCTCTGGACTCTCTCCAACAGGTCCATGTCATTTTTATGTTGGGGGCCCCACATCTGAACACAGTACTCCAGGTGGGGTCTCACGAGAGCAGAGTAGAGGGGGAGAATCACCTCCTTTGACCTGCTGCTAATGCTCCTCTTGATGCAGCCCAGGACACGGTTGGCTTTCTGGGCTGCAAGCGCACACTGCTGGCTCATGTTGAGCTTCTCATCCACCAGTACCCCGAAGTCCTCCTCAGAGCTGCTCTCTGTCCATTCTCTGCCCAGCCTGTATTTGTCCTTGGGATTGCCTCGACCCACGTGCAGGACCTGGCACTTGGCCTCATTAAATTTCATGAGGTTTGCCCATGAAAACCTCTCCAACCTGTCAAGGTCCCTCTGGATGGCATCCCTTCCCTCCAACGTGTCCACCACACCACACAGCTTGGTGTCATCAGCAAACTTGCTGAGGGTGCACTCCATCCCACTGTCCATGTCTCCAACAAAGATGTTAAACAACACTGGTCCCAGTACTGACCCCTGTGGAACACCTCTTGTCACTGGTCTCCACTTGGCAATTGAGTCATTGACCACCACTCTTTGAGTGAGGCCATCTAGCCAGTTCCTTATCCAGCTTCTTCAGATACATTTAATATCATACTAAATTAATATCAAAAATATCATTAACCATTTTTTTTCTTGTCATGGAAGAGGTGTCTCTTTGTGGTGCCCCCTCCCAATCTTTTTTTCTTCAGTGGTAACTGATTTTCTTCATTTCAGATATAGTTTGTCCTTTTCTCTGTTGTTGTGTCTCTGCTAAGTGTGAGACAAGGCTGGAGGATATTCAGCACTTAGCCTTTTGGGAAATCCTTTTCCGGTGTGTCTGGGATGAGGTTTCCAGCAGCTGTTTGGTGGAAGAGGAGATTTGAGCCTCTTTTCTGATGTAGCCCCACTGTTGCTCCGTTTCTTCTTAAGTTGACTCAGTTTCTTCTTAAGTTGGAACAGCTCTGTAGAGAAACTTCATATACTATGAAAGGGTTGTATTAAGGTAGGACTCAGCTCTGAATGATTGTCCATGCTGTGGAGGAGCAGGACACTGAACAAGCTGTATGTGATGAGGATAACGGGGAAGATGGTGCAAATGTGTACTTTAGCAACAGTTTATAAAATCACAGAAGTGTTGGTTAGAAGGGACTCCTGGAGGTCATGTAGATCGTTTCTCCTGAAGTGTCTCCACCATGAACAGTAGATCAGGTCTGCCACAGCTTCCTGTAGCTGGTCTCGTAAACCTCCAAGGATGGAGGTTTCTCAGCCTCTACAGATAAACCTTTTCCAGTCGTCTGTGCTTTGCCTAGGTGTATGTTATACCACTGGAAGAAAACTGAGGTGGCGTACAGCTAACTCACTCCAGAGATAACATTTGGCAGAGATTTTCAGAAGATGTTTTGTGTCAGTTGTCTTATGTTCAGTCTCAAGCATTTGCAGTTTATGCAGGACTCAGGATGACAAATGGAAAATATGGTGGGCTATTTTCGTATGTCAGGTGAAAGATCACTTTGTGCAGGGGTTGGTTTCTTCCAAGGGTTGCTGAATCTTACTGAAATTTAAGGGTGGAAAGGAGACAGTTTTGTTGTTAGCTATGCTCTTGTGTAACTTGTGTTAACTTCTCATCCAAACAATGAAGATTTTTACAGTCTGTTTTGCAACCATGGTTTGACTATCATTCTACCACAAAAATATAGCAATTTTTAAGCCCACCCATTTAAACCATTTTTAGGGAGAACTAAAATGTATTTTTTTTTTTGTTTCAAGGCAACAGTTAATATAGAAACAGGAGAGTTCAGTAATGAATCATAAGTGTTGTCTTTCTTTTCACTTTAATGTTATTCATTGTAAGTTTAGTACCATTTTCTTCCCTCATAATTTTTACAGTTATTCAGAAACTTGAATTAACATTTATTTGGAAGAAACATATACATGCTGAAAGTGAGAATAGTTTGATACGTAATCTTCATTTATCACTTAAAAGTGTTGTGTAACATAGAATTATAGTTTCATAATAATTTGATCATTGTGCATTGCTAAACTGAAGTGGTTGTGTATGAAAATATCTGATGTATTCAGCCTTTCTTTTCCGTGTATAAAACATGAAATAGGGAAGCATAAATTGATTTATTTGTGTAAGCTGGTAAAAATAAATACAGTTTGGTAGAAAGAGTAAAAGAATCTCACTTGCTTTTTTTCTTCAGCTGATACTTGAAGCAATTTATACAATATCTCTGGAGGAATCTTAAAGCTTCCACCCCCCCCCACCTCTGGTAATATTAACATTTCATCAGCTTAGCAGAGATAGTGCTGGTAGACTGAAGAAGACAGCCATAAAAAAAAATGTAAAAGTTTCTTTTCCCTTGCTTCTGCAGGTGGGAGTCTTATTTAGGATAATGTTCAGCACGGCAGATCTCTTCTTGTCTGCTATTAGTAACTCTCATATGCTGAGCAGACCACTGCTTCTTACATTGGAATCTGCTCTTACGAGTTTCCAAAGTAATTCAAAATTAATTGATTTTTTCCTCATAAAAAACAGAGAAAATGAAGAAAGGATGATGAAAGTAATAAATAAAGCATGGAATAGCAGCATAGCTATTGCAGTGTGTGTGTGAGTAGCTTTGTGGCTTGAGATCAGATCTGTTTAATACCATATAAATAAGTCAATTGCAAATAGTGTGTAAACAGCCTCTTAAATACAAATATTTGCTGAATATGAATACTCATATTTAACTGCAAAATGAAAAACGTGAAAGTTATGTAAGTCTTTTTAGTCAAGGTGTCTGTGTTTTCAAGCAGTTTGATCAGAATTCTTTAAAATACCACAGGGAAGAAGTTAAAAATGCTGCTCAGGCAGTAGTTTGAACCTGAGCAGTAGGCAAAGTAGTGTTTATATTTAATAAAACATTTTTTAATACATTTTGAAGGGTTTTTTTTTGTTTTGTACTATTATTACAGAGACTGATTAGGTAAAATACCTTATCACTTGGACATATTTTGGAAAATGTTTTCTGAAACTTTCATTAGCATGCCTCCATGCCTAAGGGTTCTTTCATACAGCTCACCTGTATTTTTACATTGTAAACCTTTCAGTCCTTAAAGACATCTTCACTATCTTTTTCCTTTTGGTTATAAGCTGACAGTTTTAAGTACTTCTCTGCTATGCTTGCTATGCCACTGATGATAATCCCCTAGGGTGTTAGTGATTTGAATTGTGCTGTCATAGCTGGGGTCAGGTGTGGGCTCATTCAGCTATGTTAATAGGTGGGCAGTGTTGGGGCACATCAACTTATTGAAGCATAAGCCTTGATGCTAAGGAAGCTTACGTTGTTCGCCTGCCAAGAACCCATCCGATTTTGCTTTTTTGCTTCTTTTTTTTCCCTCTCTTTTTCTCCCCCCTCTTCTTTTTTCCTTCAGCCAGTTGCTGGCATTTTAAAATGTGTCCACGGGCTGTTGAAGTCTCCCATTTGACTGTTCTGCTGCAGCAGTTGCATCTTGGCGATACTACATTGATGTACATACTTATTTCCTGACTTGCCTGCCTGTGAAGTATCAATGAAATTAGCTTAAAAACTGAATCTGGTATTGGTTATAGTATTCTAGTAATATGTACTTAAAAACTGAGAAAATAGAATTTTCTGTTTTCTAGTGTAAGCCAAATGTAAGATAACATTTTCTGAATTGAATATGTCCTGTATGGAAACACATTAGTAATTGGTAAGAGCAAAACAGCTGGTCTGAATTGTATCCTCCGCATGGCAGAATTGCAGACTTTTTGGTGCTTATGTCCTTCAAATTTTGATTTAGAAATAAGAAGTGCTCAGCCAGAGATTTTACAACAAGTGGTTTGCTTATTTTCCCTGTTTTAATTATAAAGAAATTAAATACTATACTAATTTTTCCATCAGACATCAGCTGTCAGTATGGAATCAAATACTTTTCATCACTTTTGCCCGGTGTTTGGTTTCTTCGTTTCAAAGACCAGCAAGTAGAACCAATTTGGAGAGTTAGCTTTAAAATTTTTCAGACTGCTAGTCAAATATTTGGTAGTATAGCTTCACAACTGCAAGATTTTTATTGTTTCAGGGATTTTTGTTGTGGTTTGGTTTAGTTTAGGAGTTTTTTTGTTTGTTTGTTTTGTTTTGTGGAACAACTCTTTGTTAGCCAGATTTTCAAATATCTTCCTTCTGTTGATGAAAATCTTTCTGTTTGGAAAGTATTCTCAGTATAAAAAATTGTGGGAAGATACTGAAACTAGTTTTTTTGTTGTTGGGTTTTTTGTTTGTTTGTTTGTTTGTTTTTTAAATGTGCATTTCAAATGAAAGTATTTCGGTAACTACCAGTTTGGAGTCTAAGCAAACATACATTTCGGTAGTAGATGATCCCCTGCGCAGTTTGAGAGAGGACTGGAAGGTCAGCAAGCTTGTCATGCATAAACTGTAGCTTGCAGCTGGCTGTTTGAGCTTATCTGGAATTGTAGCTGAGTGGAAACGTTGAGTAAGCTGGGGGTCTTGGCTAATCCTTCTTGGCTGTGATCCAGTTTGGGGACCATCAAGAGAATACCTCCAGCTGTCTACTCAGCATGTCTCTATCAGCCAAGGGGAGAAACAGCAGGCAAATACTTCAAGGCTTATAGCAGGTTAGCCAGATGTGTGAGAATTCAGCAGGCAGGTATGATAGGGCTGGCAGCTGTATGGCAGTCTGTAGGTCTAGTAATATAAAATCGTGTGCAATTGACCTGTGGGTGAAAGTTGCAGTGATTGGAGGAAGAATGCTGCGCATGAAGTTTTGCAGGATCAATAGATGCATGCCAAGGATTCCTGCACATAGGCTTACTTACATCTGTACATACAAGAACTCTCGTTTTAGTTGACGTAGTTGCTGTTGGGTTTTTTTCTTTTTTCTTTTTTTTTAGAGAAATGCCTGAGCTCTCTTACCTGAGTCCTGTGTGCAGAACTTCTTGCACAACTTTTTATTCCCAGGAACCAGAATTGTAGCTGCCTGTTGTAAGGGAAACTTTATGGTTCAGGCAGATGCTTAGCTGATGCCTACTGGACCCCGAAGTTTAGAACAGTGAAACTAATAGCATACCCTTGAAAACTGCTTTTCCTAGTGGCCTCAGCTGTCTGATGTTGCTTGAGCCTCTGCATTTAGTGCACTGCTAAACAGGCAAGCAGCGTTCAGGACCTCTGCAGAGAAACTAGCTAGAAGGAATGAAGAAACTGCATAAAAGTCCAGGTGGCAGCCAGTCACCAGTGGTGTTCCCCAGGGATCTGTCCTGTTTAACATCTTTATCAATGACCTGGATGAAGGAATTGAGTGCTCCCTCAGTAGGTTTGCTGATGACACCAAATTGAGTGGTGTGTTGATCTCCTTGAGGGTAGGGAGGCTTTGCAGAGGGATCTGGACAGGCTGGACCGATGGGCTGAGGCCAGTTGTATGAGGTTCAATAAAGCCAAGTGCCGGGTCCTGCGCTTTGGTCACAACCCCCTGCAATGCTACAGGCTCGGGGGAGAGTGGCTGGAAAGCTGCCCAGCAGAGAGGGAGCTAGGGGTGCTGGTCGACAGCTGGTAGAACATGAGCCAGCAGTGTGCCCAGGTGGCCAAGAAGGCCAACGGCGTCCTGGCCTGCATCAGAAATAGTGTGGCCAGCAGGACTAGGGAAGTGATTGTGCCCCTGTACTCGGCGCTGGTGAGGCCGCGCCTTGAATCCTGTGTTCAGTTTTGGGCCCCTCACCACAAGAAGGACATTGAGGTGCTGGAGCAGGTCCAGAGTAGGGCAACAAAGCTGGTGAAGGGTCTGGAGCACAGGTCTTATGAGGAGCGGCTGAGGGAGCTGGGGTTGTTTAGTCTAGAGAAGAGGAGGCTGAGAGGAGACCTTATCACTCTCTACAACTACCTGAAAGGAGGGTGTAGTGAGGTGGGTGCTGGCCTCTTCTCTAAAGTAACAAGTGACAGGACAAGGGGAAATGGCCTCCAGTTGCGCCAGGGATGGTTTAGGCTAAATATTAGGAAAAATCTCTTCACTGAAAGAGTGATCAGGCATTGGAACAGGCTGACCAAGGAAGTGGTGGAGTCACCATCCCTGGAGGTGTTCAAGAAATATGTAGATGTGGTGCTTAGGGACATAGTTTAGTGGGTTAGGTGGTGTTGGGTTGGACTTGATGGTCCTTGAGGTCTTTTCCAGTCTTAATGATTCTATGATTCTATGAAAGTTCATGGCAAAGATGACACTGTGTCATCTGCAGCTCTGGAATTGCAAAGCATTCAAAGGCAGTGACCTGGTCCCAAAAATGTATACAGGAAAGCCATTGTGTATGGGGGGGAATTAGGGGTGTAAACTTTAGAAGAAGCTCACTTCTTTCCCTTCCTACCTGCATTGTCAAGGTGTTCAGAAGTACCGGCTCCAGCTTTCGCAGAGCAGCATCATTGGAGAAGTTATGAACATACTGCTGACTCTGTGCCGAGATCTGAATGGACTCCTGGTACCAGCAGGTTGGTCAAAGCCTCTGCTGATGCTGTGGCCACGCTGAGCACTGAAAGGGACCTCACCACTGCCAGGTGCTGGCACCATGATGGCCAGGGCTGCTGTGGGATGACTGTATTGATGGACACCAGGATGATTTCTGCTGAGGTCAAGGTCTTCTTTCCTTGTTTCTAGCAGCACTGGCTCTTCTGTCAGCGAAGGGGTCTGGATTTTACTGAATTAGAATTCAAGTGATCTGTTCTTAAGAAACTGAGTCAATGCCGCGTTCATGGCTTGTCTGGTCCAAAAAAAATGACACTTTGTGGTGGTAAGGATTATTTCTGAGTGGTCTGTAAATCCCAGGGCCCTTTCACTTTGTTTCCAAAAGATGTTCTAGACTTTCTTTGGTTCTTCCAAGTTCAGGAAATACTTTGTCTCATTTCTTAGCACTCTTCAGGCAATGTGCTCCAGCCTTCTCCCTGTAGTACAGCTGTTTTACTAAGCTGTTCTTTAACCCATTTTTTCCTCCTTTTGTGTATATTCCTGTTGTATTTAAGTGGTAATGCATTCTTCTGCTGTTTTGCGGAGACAGAAATAAGGTATGCACCAAGACTTCTGACTTCCCTACCTTCTCTTTGCTTTGCACACTTCTTGCGTTGAGTAGTTGAACTCTAGTTCCTTGGTGGTATAGGCTTTGTTCTTGCTGCCTTATTAATGTCCTTGTTCATTAAAATTCCTTTGGCACTTCAGCCCTTCTGCATTTGTCACCTGCGTGGTTGTCTTGTTCCTTAATACTCTTATGTGCCTTTACTTTCTTTTTTGTTGTTACACTTTTTTCTTGAATCAGTGAGGAATTTTTGATACAGCTAGAGTAAGCTCTTATTATTTCCTGTCTATCTTCCACTCATATTTGCCATTGAGTTTTTTTAATATAGCCTGAATCACCTAATGTTTGTCTTGCACTTTTTTGTTCAGGTTATCTGTTTTTGTTAAGACACTCTTCCCACCAATTCCCTGGGTTTGTTTGATTTCTGAGCTCTGTTAGTTTTACTCTGATGCTTTCAGAACCTCCTCTCCAGAAGAAAATCCTATCATTTAATAAGCAGTCATACAAATTTCCACCGTTACTGTTTAGATAGATGGGGAAATTCGTCCTCAGTTTTCTCATCCCATACGATTCTTGTAAATTTCATGAGATAACTCGTTATTGTTTGTCTCTTCATCCTTGTTTTCTGCCCTTCTCTCTTCAGACTAATTCTCTGTTTCATGATTGATTGTGGCTTCTGGAAGTCTACTGTGTTATTGTGTGAGAATGTTAGTTATTTCAGCTTGCCATTGAGATAATCTGACAGCCAGGAGTATTAATAATAGTCCATCTTTGACTGTTTCGTTCCAGCAGGAAACTTCCAGTGAAATTCAGAAAACATTTTGCTAGTAGGTCTGAGATGCTTTCCGTCTAATCCAGTCACTAAACCTACAAGCCTTCTCTCCAAAACCTTGAGCCTCCTTGAGGAGGAGATCTGGGTGCACTTGAAACCACCACAGATGTGTGCTGCTTTCTGAACCCAAATCCTTCAGCTCTTTCTTATTTGTGGGTTGCCATACTGGTGTGCTGAAGGCCGGGCAGGATCAGCTCCATCACTTTCCAAGAAGACAGCTAGATTTGCATCTGTTACCAGTTGGCTGCCCCATGAGCCTGTAGATACACTGACATGTACACTGACATATTTCTATGGTAATATGCCTGTTTGTGAAACCTGGAAGGGAGCTCTTTAGAGCATCTGTCAACTTCTGAGTATGGAGTTTGTTTTTAACGGAGTTTAAAATGTAACTGGAGCACGCATTGAGTGGGGAGGAACAATACAATCTTTATTTGACTAATAGTCTGCAACTGGGCTTAACCATGATATGCTGTAAAAGAAGAAAAAAAAATTTGCCCAGCATTAACCATGACTCTTTACAAAGGAGACGAGCAGTGTGAGACCTCCAGCTTGTCAGTGATACTGGCCAGGGTCCTCATCTTCTGCTTCTTCATGTTGTGACAAGTGAGATACTTGTCTCCTGCTGTCTCACCCTACAGCTCTGAAGAGAGGACTTAAGGTTTCAGTAGCAGTGTTTCCTGGTAATCTTCAATGTTGTGGACCCACCCACAGTATTTAATAAAGATATTAAACCTATGCTTCCTGAGAACAGCTGGGAAAGCTACTGGGAAAAACAGGGGTCCTTCTAGGAGCCAAGATACTCAGAAATACTATTTTCTTTGTAGGAATGAAAATCAAGTGATGTGGTGCTTGCTTTGTGAGGCTGATGGTCATTGCATTTCCAGTCTGTGCTGATCTAAGATGAGCCTGACTCATCTCTGGGGAGTTGGCTGTATACATTCATGCTTCCTCCTTCTTCTCTGCCTTCTCCTGGCGCTGCAGGGACAGTTCTTTCTGCTCCAGGGTAGGCTTTAGGAACAGCTGTAATATTTTAAGATAAAATTACTCCACTGCTTGGAGCTGTAACTACAACAGAGCTGTGGTAACCCCTCTCTGGCATCTGCGTAGTGTAAGCCATCGTGGCTCTAGTTGCTGCTGAAGCAGATCGAAGGTGACCTGTCTGGCTTTGCGCTGAAGTGGGCTAGAAGCACCTGCAGTTTTCAGTAGCACATTTCACAGTGGGGAGGAGAGGCTCGGCCATCTAAAAGACCACCAAGAAGTGTTGGAAGGTGGTAGCCTCTCAAGCCGTTGTCACTTCAGAAGGTGTCATTTGCCTGTGCCATAGGCAAGCAGGGCTGAAGCACTGGTGGTACAGCAGCAACTTTCTCAGCAGCCTGTGTGTGCTACCAAGGCATGACTTAGAAGCCAGTCACTGTTTTTCTGTGGGTGTGTGAATACAAATGTATCTTTTCTTCATATGTGATTTTAAAACATTTAAGCCACTGGCAGATTTTTAACTTTTGCTTTGAGTATGGTGGGTGACGAGTGGCAAGTGGTGAGAAGTGAAACCCAGTGTTTGCAGTGTCATGGGTCCGTGTCAGCCTCGGTTTCTGCTGATAGAGGTTTTTAAAGCAACCTTCTGTCACACATAAGAAGCGTTTTAAGGCTGCAAACAAGTGTCATACACTAGCTGCTCAGCTGGGCGCCACCTACCACTAATCCTGTGGCAGGTGTGTGGCTTTAAAGTGTATGTTTTGCTAAGGACTGTGTCTGTGCTTCATCCTCTGACAGTGGCTCTCCCTATGATAGTTCCATGCTGCTAGGTCTGCTTACTGCCAGGGCAGGATGCATTGCATTAAACTCGTTAACTATAGCAAATTATATACCAGAAAGAGAGCATCTAAAAACCCTTTACTATCCCATTGAAAGCAGCAGGGAGAACCAAAGTTAGCACCTGTATTATCAGGAAGAGGTGGAACTTCATGTATTTTTGTAAGTGTCTCAGCTTACACTTCAAGATGTGTTTTGTTATGCAACTATTTTTAAAATGCCACTTGGTATATTTTGTAGTTACTGTAAGTTGAATAGTTTATATGGTTTAAGCCCAAGAAACTACTTAGAGGTTACATAAAACATACGTGTATTTTCATCAAATGACAGGTTTCAGATTCTAGCCAGGAGAAGGAATTGAAGGTGTGGGCAGAGCTGTGCTGGCAGTCCAGGACTGCCAAAATGAGCACCACTTCTTCTTGCTGCTTCTGTGCAGCTGCTCTGGCCTGTGGCAGGCTGATTCAGCTCACTGATCAAGCAGAAGACTGTTCACTTTTTCTTTGGGTTGATTTTCTAAGCGCTTAGCTGGGAAAGGGAGAGTAGTAAGAAGAGGATGTTTTTGGTCCTCAGTGTCATTGGGGTGGCTGGATGAACTCAGCCTTCTCTTCTGTTTGTGTGGAAAGGAGTTGGGCTATTTCAGTGTAAATAGCTTGCCCCTGATGAGGAGAGGCAAAAAGGGCAAAGGCTACATGAGCAGCAGACAGAGAATTACGTGATACAGGCGTTTTACTGCCTGTGGTCTCTGCAAGTCACCAGAGCACCCAAAGAGCTTGCAGTGCTTCCTCTGCTACAGCAAATGCATTGATAATGACAAAAGATTTCAATCAGCATCGATTTGGCTACCCTGTAGTAAGCCTCTACATCCTGGCCCTTGGGTGCAGGGAAGAAGGAAAGGGACAGTCTTTCAACCTGCATAGAGAGCAAAGAACTGTCTGTAATGTGATTGCAGGAATGGTATGTCTAAATGACTTAGTTTTCTAGACTGGTGAAACTAGGTCAGGAGAGGCGAGAAGGTGGGAGAGGAGGCTACAGAAACATGCAATCTGTTAAAGGGAGGTAAGTGGCACCTGGGCAAACCGGAGGCACAGAGCTAAATAAACACTGAAAATACAAAGCCAATTAATTTCAGCATGTTTCACTTTTCATTTGCATCTGTCACTTGCAAATAAAAGTGAGGTAGTCTTGTTTCTGAGGATTGCAGCTACTGATGGATTTGAGATGTTGAACAGCTTTCACGCAGGAATATTGTGGGAATAATGGTGTAGCTCTAGTGCCCCAAGAGAACTAGGTGTGCAGGAAGGTTGATCTCCTTGAGGGTGTGAAGGCTTTGCAGAGGGATCTGGACAGGCTGGACCGATGGGCTGAGGCCAGTTGTATGAGGTTCAATAAAGCCAAGTGCCGGGTCCTGCGCTTTGGTCACAACCCCCTGCAATGCTACAGGCTCGGGGGAGAGTGGCTGGAAAGCTGCCCAGCAGAGAGGGAGCTAGGGGTGCTGGTCGACAGCTGGTAGAACATGAGCCAGCAGTGTGCCCAGGTGGCCAAGAAGGCCAACGGCGTCCTGGCCTGCATCAGAAATAGTGTGGCCAGCAGGACTAGGGAAGTGATTGTGCCCCTGTACTCGGCGCTGGTGAGGCCGCGCCTTGAATCCTGTGTTCAGTTTTGGGCCCTTCACCACAAGAAGGACAGTGAGGTGCTGGAGCAGGTCCAGAGTAGGGCAACAAAGCTGGTGAAGGGTCTGGAGCACAGGTCTTATGAGGAGTGGCTGAGGGAGCTGGGGTTGTTTAGTCTAGAGAAGAGGAGGCTGAGAGGAGACCTTATCACTCTCTACAACTACCTGAAAGGAGGGTGTAGTGAGGTGGGTGCTGGGCTCTTCTCTAAAGTAACAAGTGATAGGACAAGAGGAAACAGCCTCAAGTTGCACCAGGGGAGGTTTAGGCTAAATATTAGAAAGAATTTTTTCACTGAAAGAGTGATCAGGCATTGGAACAGGCTGCCCAGGGAAGTGGTGGAATCACCATCCCTGGAGGTGTTCAAGAAATGTGTAGATGTGGTGCTTAGGAACATGGTTTAGTGGGTTAGGTGGTGTTGGGTTGGGCTTGATGGTCCTTGAGGTCTTTTCCAACCTTAATGATTCTATGATTCTGTATTATTTTGTTACACAAGCAAATATAGCTGGAAAAATACAGACTAACTTTCAGGTGCATGAGCCTTACTTCTTTCTGAACCAGGGACTGGGAAGCCTGTGAAATTCTACTGGAAAACATTTTGAGGAACATATGTGCGAAAGAGAGGTGCAAAAAGGACAAATGTTTTCATTTGAAACCTTAGGGGTCATCAAGAAAATATACTTTTTGAGTATGTATTTGGGAATCCATGGAAATGATCCCGTTCAAGATGGAGTCTACAGAAGAGTGTTTTAATTTTGCGATACTGTGGATCTGTAGTATTTTCTATGAGCTGAGACCTGAGACAAAAATAAATGTGAAATTCAGCCAGAATCAGATGAAAATGAAGTGGGGAACACTGTGCAGTGTGACATGTTAGCACAACCAAGACATCCTTATTAGATGGGAATATGTAAAACCATGCAATTAAGTGCTTGTGGCAGAGACTGCAGATGACACCACAGTGTGTATCTCTGTTCATTTTGAGAAGATCAGTGGATACCAGATACCTGTTCAATGTTTAGTTATACACTGGTGCACAAGTTAATGTGTTGCTGGATGGAATTAGTTATGCTAGTGCTTGAAGTCTACAGGAGGTTAAGTAGTAAAATTGGGATGCAAAAATAATTTTTGAGTTGCAAGTGTATGGGTAAACTTGAAAGAAACCCTGCCGTTATGTCTAATAGCACTGGAGTAAAAGGTCACTTACTGGGTTACAACTGTTTTTAACTACTGAAGCAGTATATATAATCAAGGGGAGGGTGACCAGAATTAACATGGCATATTTTCAGGACATCTTGTAAGCAGTCGAGTGGAAGAGAGCTAGAGGTGATGAGAGTACCTTCCCAGAACTGTGGTAGAAGGCTTTCCCTGTCTGAAAAAACAGAATAAAGGAGGAGAAATATCAGCTTATTCAGTCAGCCTAACAGAAGGCACTGCGGCCACAGTTCATTATAGCTCTGGGCATAAGCCCCAGATATTTAAATGCGTACAAGGAGAATGTTTTTTGCTGTCTACAGAGGAGGAAGTAAGTGTATATGGATAATGTCAAATACATACACTTTGTGCTGCCTGTGTTTGCAGGGCTGTGAGAGGAGCTCTTAGAAAAGGCAGTGCGCATAGTCAAACAAACACTCCTTTGGGACATACTGTTTCCTCAGACCAGTGTTTGGGTTTCATTTAATACCCAGGAGTTTCTAAGAAAACTGATCACATTATTGGTAGGATACAGAGCAGTAACATTAACATAGATGGTGTTCTGGGCTGGAAAAAACCCAGTAGACTGGCGTGATTACAGGCTCTTGAAAAGAGCAGTCTGCTGGCCTCAAGCTAAACAAACCAAAATGTAAATTATATGTGGGTGAAGCATGTGGGCATGACTGGGAGAGCTGATATGCTGGGCATGTGTATGCAAATAAATCGCTGTAGTGTTGAAGCTGGTGTTAACATACCTGCCTAAGCAAATGAAAAAGTGTAACTAAATTCTTTGGTATAGCTTGAATATTATGTTGCGTTCAAATTGGCCTTCTCACTGTTCAGGGAAGTTGAGTAGAGGTATGCACTGGTGACTCTGTGGGGTTCAGATTTGTGCAGCAAAGCACTTCTTCACCCTGCCTGGCACCTGTGGTGTCTTTTCCCAGTCCTTCCTTATCGTGGATAATTGGCACAAGACTGGATTATCTAAATCTCAGGTGAGATTTATAGGAAAATATTACATGTATAAACAATATGTATATATGAAAAATATATAAAAAACTTCTTGGGAAAAATTATATCCGTATGCAGATATATAAGGAGGAAGAAAAAAAGGGGAAAATGACTGTCAGTATGATCAAATAGGGGAGAAAATGGTTTGACGTACATGTCTGGTAAAAATATGGAACTTTATTTTGAAAAAAAAAAATGTGCTGTTATTAGCCAAAACTTACCAAAACCAGCATGCCATCAAGAGCTTCAGAGCAGCTTTTAAAGTACTGGCTTGATGGATTCAAGAACAATTTTTCCAGAAACCCCAAATTTTAGATGTTTTCAGCTGTTTTATTTTATTTAAAATGTGGATTTGGTGCTATTTTCTCTTATTTCAGACAATGAGGTTTATATTTTGGGTATTAAATAAGTGGGATTCCTTGGAGTCTCTGGATTTGAAGTGAATTCTATATACCTTTTTCAAAACAAACAAAAAAAGCTGCTTCTCTATATGGGTCAGAGTAGTGATTGTGGAATACTGCAAGTCTCCTGAAACACTGAGGATCTTTTCCGTGGAGCTGCTTTTAAGTGTTGCTCAGCTGTGTCACTCTCTTCTTTACATAAAGTAAAAATTATATGGATATTGATTTACTAGTTTTCATTATGTTGTTTAATTACTGTTTAAACTAAAGTTAAATAAGTGGTGTGCCATATGCAGAGCTTCCCATACATTAATAGTTTTAAAAAATTAAGTCCTAACAATCCAAAAATGCTGTATCTGTCTTGGTGATGCTCAGATCTGGAACCATACCCGTTATAGATTTTTGGTGTTTTTTCCCTTTACATGCAGCTTCAGGTGTTAACAGCATAATGTCTGTGCTGGCAGAGGAGGTGGTACTGTCTAGGGGCATTTCTGTGATGTGCGATCACTCACATCATAGATGTTGAGGCAAAGAGGCAGCAGTTGCTTATCACAGTGGTAGGGTTACTGTTGGTGCTGCAGAAGGCAGGTACAGTACCTGAACCCTGCTTTGACACATTGCCAAAGCTGGGGAGTTGCTCTTGCTCCATCACATTGATTTTATAACTTTCTGGATGATGGTTATACACCACTGTCCCCTCAGTTAATTTACGTATATTTTAGCCAGTTCAAACCCAAGTCCTTTGGTGTTGAAGACCATCTCGCTATTATTTTCTTAGTTCTCTGCTGAGATGTTAAATAGTTTATTCATTTGTTAATTTTACACACTTGGAGTGCAGCCATTTTTATCTTATTCTGATATTGTGCTGTAGCTTGTGTATCTGGTAATCCTCCTTGTTCCACAGTGTTGCATCTTTTTTGGGTTTCTTTGCTGTCTTACCTCAGAGCATCAGTTTCCATTGATCTTTTTGCTGCAACTAATGCAGTAAAACATTAGTATCTTTCTTTTGATCTCTGTGGTAAATGCATTTATTTCCGAATCAAGCTATAACATTGTTAACTTCTGTAAAGACTTCCTGACAGGGTAATGACTAGGAATGGACTAGCAATTTAGATCTAATAAGACCCAATCAGGTTATTTTGTGCTGTGCTTTCTGTCTCACCTCCGTTCATTGAAGATAGTCCCAGTTTTCTCGTCCCAGGGCCCAGGCAGTCCCCTTGCTGGCATGGTCCTGCTCTTAGTTTACCACAGGTGAATCAACTTGCAAGCCTAAAGCCTGGGATATGTATAATTTTCCTGAAATCTGCCATGTTTACCCCCCACACTTATGGAACACAATTGTTTAACCATTTCACTTCACTGATGTATGTTGAGACCAAGACGTAATAATGTGTGTCAGTGGGTTGGAGATGTTGTTACAGTTTTAATTATATTTAATTAGCACATTGCATGTGTTCAAGTCAAAGTTTTAGGCTTGTCTTTTTTGCAGGTTTGAAATACCTTGGATTTTTTGGACCACCAGAGTTGGGCACAGGGTAGTGATGTTGACTTGTGCTGGAGCACAGCTGCGTGCACCACGTTTTGCTGGTAGACTTGCGGAGTCCTGAGATACGACTCACAAATTTTTCTTGATATTAAAGTATAGCAGTGTCAATTTGGGTATCATGGTGCAGTATTTGCTAAAGCTTTCAACAGATGACAGATTTAGGAAGTGATGCGCCTGCAGTAAACTCCTGGGTTTTGTGCTGTTCTGCTTCCCTTTGCAGGGTAGAAAGGATACGATCACACAAATCCTTTTATCTGGACTGCAAGCTTCATGTTTCGATAAGAACAAAAAAAAGGGAATCTTAGAAGACAAATGAGATGCTTTAAAGCGTTACTGGCTATTCAAGTCATCTTGGCAGTTGTAGAAAGTGCTTCCTCTCTGCCTCTGACATCTTTCTTAGATTCTGTCTACAACATTTATTGCTTAAAAATTTTATGATAGTTGAACTGGGAAGAATTAAGTCAACAAGATTTGACTTTTTTTTTTTTGACAGATGTGGTTCTGCTTTTGGGATGAGAGGCTAGAGAGTATGTGATCCTCTCTGTCTCCAGAGTACTTAGAGGCGTATGACTGTGTCCTCTCTGAGCTGCTTCACAATTGAGCTCTGGATCGTACTGTGCTCAGTTAGAAGAACCGGGTGCTTTCTGCACAGCACACTGAGCTCTGTGTTTGTCAATATGGCACGATGCAAACTAATAGATAACTGTTTTGTAAAATACTGGAATTAAAAAGTAGATATGACCCCTTTCAAGGTTCAAACTAAAACTAGTTACATGTTTGAATAGAAATGTAATATTTTTTTTAATTTGAGGAAAAAAGTACATTTTGGCTTTGGAAGTTGGAGAGAGAGTAAAGTTGTGCATGTACTGTGTGTACAAAGTATAAACAACTTTTGATGTGATGAAAACAATTTTTATGGAATGCATCTCCTAGATTTTAAAATTTCACACGTAATAGGTTACTGCAATAATTACTGCTCTGTCAGTGTCGTGATGACAGTTATCTAATATTACATAAGGTTTTGAACAGTAACAAGAAAACAAGTATTCTCTTCCTCTCTCCTTTGTTTAAACTACATATTTTTGAATATGAATAGTGAAATCTCTCAAATGACGATAGTGGTGTATCACAAAGTGCAAGCAAATACATTTTACTTCTTAAAACAGTTCCACTAGCAAATTTAAAAGATGCACTGGCTGACTTTCTTTTCTTGGACTGAAATATTTTATAGACAATTTCCAAACATTATTATTAAATCATTCTTTTGAATGAGACTTCATTTTGAAAGACTTGAGACAAGTAGATAGGGGGGAGCCTCTCTGGAGAGTCAGATGAGAAACAGGAAGTGTTACTTCTTTGCTTTTCCAACTCAAATCCAGCCTACATAGCCTATAGCAATAGAAATTGGTGGTTGTTACATCTCCCCTGTTCTTGGGTTGTTGAACAGGATTTTCCAGCCCAAGTTGTGGGTAGTAATTCAGGGAATGAGTCCTCTTTCTGCAGTGAAATCCTTATTCTAGTTCTTTGGACTTAGTTGGAGGTGTGCCTGGGTGCTGAAGACAACTTTTTGGAAAGCTCTGTTGGGAGCTGTGAGAGTTGTTTATACCTCTGTTGTCACTGGAGCTAGTAGGTGCTTGAGTCTGAATGTATCTAAACCTATTCACACTTTGCTTGAGAGATGTGGCTGCGCCACATGCTGTGGATGGATTCTGGGATTATGTTTCTTGGTGCAGCCAAAGGTTTGCTTGTTCTTTGAACAAGCACAGGCACACAAATGCGCTAACGGCTTGGCATACTCCATGTATAAAAAAATTTGATCTGGAAAAGTATTTGATGTTGCTGTACATATATATTGTATTTACAGTAAGCACAGTATAGAGAGGGCAAATACAGAGCAGCAGTAGGTCAGTTATTAGCTCACTGGGCACTTGTCCAAATACCATTTAAAATGTTGACATTAAATAGTGTGGGGGTTTAATAGTGTTTAATTAACCACTATTTAAACACCTCTGCTCAGATTGACCTACATGTCTAGTTTAAAAGTTCTGGTATAGATAATAGATTTGACATGTTCAGTATAGAGTGGTTTGTGAAAGCTGATAGAGTGCACCTCAAGCTTCTGATAAACCTTTGTTTCTAAAGAAGAAGAACAGCTGCACAATACTAAATATTGTCCTTTTTGTTTATTTTTCAGATTAGCACTCTATGTATACGAATATCTCCTCCATGTAGGAGCGCAGAAATCAGCCCAGACGTTTTTATCAGAGGTATGTTTCCTCATGGTTTTTTTCCTTACACAGCTTTCCAGTGTGTGCAAGTGAAATAAATATACGTTGGTCTAGAATAAACAGCAGTGACAACTTTGAATTTCTGTTTACATTGATTTCTGATTTTGTAGAAGCCAGATTGCCATGTTATTTAACATGTCTTTGCATAACTGTTTTTCCTGTGATTTGTTGTCCCCGTTCTGCGATTTGGCTCTGTGTTGGGGAAAGATTCATCTATTTTCTGTAATAAAGGTGCATGTTAGAGAATGCATCAATGGTATTATTTTTTTGATTACCTTATAATTTATTGTTGATAGCTCCAACTGTGAGTGATGTACCCTTTCAAAATATGCAGTGATCATGTTATTTTACCATCCTACTGTCATACACGCAGTTTTCACGTTCTTTAAGCACTCCGATCTCTCTCTGTATTCTTACCATGCCTCTAGAAAACCGCTTTGCTTCTTCTCATCTGGTGAATCAATTATGATTACAGCCATTTAGGTTCTGTTTCTTAAACACTTTCAGCTGCTAATGGAATTTTTACCTTACACAACAGTAATTATTTTTCATAGTTTTTTCAAAGACTTTATATACCTTTTTTGAAGATTGAAGTAAATTACGTCTCCTTGGCATTTTACATTTACTCTGGGGTACAGAAATACCTGTATGCCAAGCATATTGAGGTCTTCCAGATGTAGTGTTGTTTTTAATCTTTCTTTAGTGAGAACATTTAAGGTAATAATAATACCTGAATAATGAGGAGAAGGGAGGAAAAAATAGGCAAGATGTTGTCCTAGGAAAATTTGCCGCTTCAGCTGATACTGCTCCAAAAGCTAATAAAGCTACTATGCTGGTGATGACATTTTGGAGGTGGGAGAAGGGAGGACGAAAACCTGGAGTGTTGTTTGTGGTGTCTGTAGAAACTTCACATAGCAGAGATGAGGAAAAGGGGCAGAATTGTGGTAGTGTAAGTTTATGTTTATAGTAATGTTTTTTGCAATTATTTTTTTCTCTTTGTAAAACAATGGAAAAAGAAGAGAAAATAATGGAGGGTATAATTTTGGCTTTCCTAAACCAGTTATCATTTGTAAATAATGCACTGTGCAAGATGCAATTTGGTCATTTTGCTTTTATGATATATTTACGAAATGAACAGTTGACAGAAGTATAACTGGTATGACATTTGGGTTTCTAGAAAACATACAATACAGTGTCTTGAAACCTAGCTTGTAAAACTAATTCAGTCTTGTGTATAGAGAAACTTTCAAATCTGAATGAATGTAGTATGAGAGTGTAGCAAATTAAGACTGATACTAGCCAAAGATAGTAAACATGGGGCTGGGACGACTAGTGATGAGTTGAGTTGCTGTGAGGTGTCAGTTAGATTTCACACAAAGCTGTGAGTTTATTTACTTCATTCACTAGCAGTGCAGAAAGGTAAATACTGTGCTGACAATACTTGTGAAAGGTTGTATGTTGGAACCAGGGAGATATTGTTTTGGGAGAAAAAAAAATATTTGTGCGACAGGTTCAAATTAAGAAAACTATACACTAATAAAGCTTGGAGAAAATAAACTAAAATGCACAAGTTAAATAGCAAGTGGTAACAGCAGCAGAAGAAAACATGGTAGTTGATTGTGTAGTAGACAGGTCTGAACATTGTAATGCCCATTCCGTCTTGGGCTGTAAACCACAAATAGCTATACCCTGACTCTGTACCCTGTGTGAGTCAGCTGTTTTTCTTAGAGCTTGAGTACTGGCATATGGGATGAGAACGGGAACATGAGTTGAGAGAATGCAAGAAAAAGTCTTGTACCGAATTTATGATCTAATGAAAGTTACAGCTTTCTAAGTGTTTTCGTCTTTGTCCGGCTCATGGCTGTTGAGACATGTCATGGTTCAGGCCCAGCTGGGAGGAACCATCATGCAGCCGCTTGCTCACTCCCCCCCAACCCCCTCCACATGGGATGGGGAGGAGGATCAGGAGAAAAAAAGGTAAAATCTTGTGGGTCGAGACAAGGACAGGGAGAGATCACTCACCAATTATATTGTGATCATGGGCAAAACAGTCTCGACTTGGGGAAAAAAAATCAGTTTGATTTGTTACCAACCAAATCAGGGTAGGATAATGAGAAAGAAACCCAAATGTTAAAACACCTTCCCTCCACTGTCCCTTTATTCCAGGATCAACTTCACTCCCCATTTCTCTCCCTCCTCCCCCTCAGCAGTGCAGGGGGACAGGGAGTGGGGGTTATGATCAGTCCGTCACACCTCGGCTCTTCCGCTCCTTCCTCCTCTGGAAGAGGACTTCTCACACTCTTCCCCTGCTCCATTGTGGGGTCTCTCCCACAGGAGGGGGTTCTCCATTAACTTCTCCAGCATGAGTCCTTCCCACAGGCTGCAGTTCTTCACGAACTGCTCCAGCCTGGGCTCCTTTTTCCTCAGCCCACAGGTACTGCCAGGAGCCTGCTCCAGTACAGGCTTCCCACAGGGTTACAGCCTCCTTCAGGAACATCCACCCATCCCCCTGTGGGGTCCTTCCCCGGCTGCAGGTGGAGATCTGCTCCACTGTTAGCTCCATGGCTGCAAGTGGAGATCTGCTGTGGTGTGAGTTTAAGTTTAATCTGAAGACCTAAGGAAGTTCTTTTGGTTTTGTTTTTCTCAGAAAGTGACCCAACAGCTAGGTTATTGTGTAACAGCTTGGCAAATATCTTACTGAAGTTTTCCACTGTGAGGGTGGTGAGGCACTGGCACAGGTTGCCCAGGGAGGTTGTGGATGCCCCATCCCTGGAGGTGTTCAAGGCCAGGCTGGATGAGGCTTTGAACAACTTGGTCTAGTGGAAACTGTCCCTGCCCGTGGTATGGGGGTTGGAACTAGATGATGTCTAAGGTCCCTTCCAACCCAGAGCATTCTATGATTCTGTGAAACCCAATACAAGAAGCAACTGCCCTGTTGCGGCATGCTTATTGTGAGAGTAGTTCAGGTGTAGGAGACATACAGGTGGTAGAGGAGGATGGATACTTGTATTGGTTTGGTCCATCATTAGGAAGCATGGCTGTTTGGGCTCGGGGGTGTCTCTGCTCTGGCAGTCTGCACCTGCCAGAATAACTATTTTTGCAAAAAAAAAAAAAATCACATTTGTGGGTTTTGTAAAGATGGAATGGTTCAAAGTAGCTCTAAAACTGAATGTTGGGGCATAATAAGCATGCATAGATGGTCAAAGCTATATGACTGTCAGTAGTGTCTATTTATGTATAAATGACAAAGTTAAGAGCCCTTCCTTAAAAATATACCAGCAAATGTGGCTCAGAGTAATGGAAGAAATTTAAGAAAAGGAAAATGGAATTCACTCTGCTGTTAGATAACTTAGAAATGGTTGTCCTAAGCATTCCTGTATTTTTGTAGTGCTTTGTATCTAGTTTAAATTTCATAGAACTGATCCACAGTCTAAGGGCTGGAGAACCTACCCTATGAGGAAAGACTGAAGGAGTTAGGTCTTTTCTCCCTGGGAAGGAGGAGGCTCAGGGGAGACCTCATCACAGTGTTCCAATACTTAAAGGGTGGCTTCAAAGAAGACAGAAGCTCTCCCATCATCATAAGGAGTCACATGGAGAAGAACAGGGACAATGGGTACAAGTTGCACAGGAAGGCATTTCATCTTGATATGAGAAAGAAATCATTGTGAGAACAGTGAGAAGAGTCATTCACTGGAACAACCTCCTGAGGGATGTGGTAGAATCCCCATCACTGGAGGTTTTCAGGACACAACTGGACAGATAATCTCATCTAGGCTCCCTTTCCCACAAAGGGCTGTACCAGGTGGTCTTTCAAGGTCCCTTCCAACCTCAGCTGTTCTGTGATTCTGTGATTTTGTGAGTCAGTAAGATCTAGAAGTCCTCTGCTGATCTTTCAGTTGGAAGGTGAACTGTCCTGTCCTCTGTGTGGTTTTTGCTGAGTACAGTCTTCAAAGCTTTGTTGCCTTCCTCTCTAAAACATAGGACCTCAAGCGCATCTGGCATTTCCCTGGATCTCTTGGTAGCAGATTTCTCCAATTTGTTGGCTGTAACTCTTTATCTTGGTGTGCAGATTTACTTCCTTTCAGGAGACGTGGCATGAAGTACTGGGTTGAAGTAACTCAACAGCTGTTTCATACCAATTCATCATACAATTGGCAAAATGGCTAGGGGCTAGCACAGCTAGCTTTTATCTGAACTATGTCCTTGCTCTGATGGTTGAATAGAGCTATTCAGATGGGAGACACACATTTCTGAAACAAAAGAAGTTGTTTTTCTCCAGAATCTTTCCTTTGGTGTCTCAGCTGGTATGTTTTCCTTGAAGAGTCCATCCTTATCCCATGCATTTTCTATCCTTGAAGTTAAGTTCCAGCCTTGGAGGAATAATTCCATTATCTTGGCTGGACGAGGAAGGTGGGCATTTCCCAGTTAATCAATCACCAGTTACGAGCTTAATTGATGCAGTTGGAGGCATTTTTCTAAAATCAGTAATTATTTGTAAATCTTTTTAAGTCTCTGTGATTGGACAGACTGATATCTGCCATGTGAGACAGAGCTATGTATTTTTTGAAAAACAAAACAAAAACCCTTCAGACACTCCCCGAACTTCCACGTTCCCTTCGGGCTCCTTCTCTGAGAAATAATTTTCTCAAGATGAAATATGTCCCATTAAAAAGGACCAGAGTTAAGGCCTATGAATTGGGTGATTTCCTCATCATGTCCTGCTTTGAGCATGAATACTGCGTGGACATAGTTTTTACTCTTAACTGAATAATTTTTCAACTTAAAGAACAATTTTTTGTCTTTGTTGTATGTTGCATCTCTTCATTATGTTGCTTTTGAAACTTCTCAGAAGTACTGTGTATTCTTGGTGATTAACACAAGTCCTTCCAAGCCGTTCCCAGAGCACGTGAGTAGCAGTCGTGCCTCAGAGGATTGTATTTGAAGATTGTGTAATACCTTCATAGTAGCTTCGGCTTTTATTTATATTTTTCATTTTTATTAATATTTTTATCTGCTAGTGCTTAAGCAGGAGTTTTCTAAAAGATGCTTTTAACATATTAACTACTTGTTTCATGGTGGTAGGGTTAAGTGCCGTGCAATTAGTTCATTCTGCCAACCTTACCAACAAATGTGACCTCAAGGTTACCTTTTAAAAACAAATTTTAAATAGCAAAATTATTTCTGGATAGTTTTATTCATGTAATGTAGGTTACCTCTTATGAGTGCAAAGAACGTTTTTAGGTGTACAAACTGTTACAAATTCTTCTGCAACCTGTAAACAGAACTTATATGTGTTTAAATTGCTTAAGAATTGGATGTGGAAATAAAGTTGTGGTTGAGAATTAAAGTTTTAGTCTCTTTTGGAAAATGCCAGCTTTACCAGTGCCTCTTGCAGTGTAAACACTAAATCTACCTTTTACAGTAAGCTGTTATGTATTTTTTTTATAGATATATCTTTACATACCTTTCCTATTAAGACTGTTCAAGCATTTCATTAAAATAATATTTTTTTCTGCCATTGCTTCTGTCTGTAGAGCAGAATATGGTTTGTGTTTAAACAGTTTTTTTTTTAAATAAAATTGGACAGGAAATAATGCTGTGCGTCGTCGTAACTAGAGGAATTTAGAGTGCATGCAACGCCCTAGTTTCACCCAGTTTTAACATGAGACGTTCTTCTGTACAGTGTGTGGATTTCTGCAGGACCTCCAGTTATCAGTAGAGGTCCGTAAGCAGGTACATGGGCTCTGTTAGAGTCTAAACTATTTAAAAAGGTTGTGTGGTTGTAGTTAAGATATAATATTTGGGAAGTATTGCAGAGAAACAGAATGCTGTCAGTGTGTGTTATGTTGTCTTATGGGTTTGCTGATTAACAAGCAAAGTGTGAAGAATAAGAATTCTTGAACTGCATTTCCTTTGAAAACAGTGTTAAACAAACCATGCTTCCTAGGTGGGAAAGAATCACAGCCAGGATAGCTGTTCAGGAGAGCTTGCCAGTGCAGATAAACCAAGCCAAACCCGCTTTACATTTTCACTGAGCAGTGGGAGACTGGGTTATAACTGATGCTACTCGTATTTGCCACGTTACCTCCAATGGCAAAGTACTCCTTGAGGATAATAAAACACTGGCTTGCTTTGGATGCGGAGGGAAGACTGCCACCTGCTGAATCACTCATACTAATTCTGAGTCTTCTATGTTTTCTTTAGTGCAAATGGGAAAATCTTTTAAGATCATTTTAAGAGTACTTTTTAACACTTCTTTTTTCTTGGTCATGCATTTTTGACTTGAAAATAATGCACATCTTGGTGGAGTGATGCAAAATACATCATTAATAAAATTGCATTTTGAATCTAAAAATAATATGCTAAAATATTGTTTTCAAGAAGAAGAAAAGCTTATTTTAAATATCAGCTATATTAATAAGTGTAATAAAGTAAGTAATATGGCCATCCAGATTAATGGTGATAAAGCCTTTCATAGCTACAAAATCTCTTCTTCTTTTTCTTTTTACTATCTGCATGAATTATGTAATGGTTTTTAGTCAGGAAATGAACAGTTCTATTTTTGTTATATTTTAGATAAGATGGGAAAAAAACATCACACTGGGGGAGCCCCCGGGATTCTTGCATTCCTGGTGGTGGTAAGTGTCAATTTTCTTTTCCTCTGATTTTTAGAAATTTTAGAATTGCTAGTTCCACGAAGGAAATTCAGGTGAACATTTAAAAGGAATGTTAGATGAAAAGCCATTTTCTTAAGAAATTAAAGAACAGAAAATTGGATATGGAAAAAATACAGATGTTAGATACGAGGAAAGAAATATTGTACAGTAAATGAATAAGAAAGAATCTTTGAAAGAAGGTGTCCTGCATTTCTTTCTTCACCACATTCCAGTAAATTATGCATTTGAGAGATCATTCTACATATCCTGAATAATTGCATTTGAAAAGAATAGTCTATACAGAGACTCTGCATATAGGTGTGAGCTTCCTCAGTCTTTAGTCCACATCGTAGTAATGGGAGTAGCATATGGAAGTAGTTAGCTGAACTCAGGGTACCAGATTTTTTGAGAGGCAGCATGTGTTAGCATGGCTTGGTGCTGTGCAAATGCAGACACTCCAGTTTCTCTCTGCTCAGAATATGGGTAGACATGGGGTTGGTGTTATTTTTTTGTGCATGATACCATTTGCTTATATATACTGATGTGCAGAGACACATTTGTGTGTGGAGAATTCTCAAGGAGAAAAGACTGCTCATAGTCACTGCTGTTTAGCCATGTTGTTTATTGGTTGTCACATGGTTTGAACATAAGCAATATGCCTGTATTTGAAAGAATACAAACAAAATGCAGGGAATATGTCCAACAGCCAGGAGTACATGAATTCACAAGTTTTAAAGTGGTTCCATTTGAATGCAAGTGATTTGTACAGCTGCATGGAAGGTGGCTTCATTGACCTTTCCTTCATAGCTTTTAGTTATGTGATGGAAGCCTGGCAAGGAGAATATGTTCTTTTGTATGTGTGATGTCTGCATTATCCATAATTTTGATCATCTGCAGCAGAGTGCTAAAAAGAGGATTAAGTCTAAACCAATAAAGGAACACTATGAAACTCTTAACACATTTTGTTTTAGTTGTTCTAGCATACACATAATTTCATTCCACAAACTGTGCGAGAACTGATTTGTGCATAACACTTATTTGAAGAGGGTTGAGGGGAAGACTGAATTAGAATTTCCTGTTACTCTTTATAACCCCAGAACATAGCCATCTATTTCCTGCTCTGTCTCTACAACCGTTTCTCTAGGAACTTTTAAAGCACAGTAGTGGACCTTGGAAGAACTCCCAGTTTTTTCTCCAGTTTCTTGTCTATTCATGTTATTACAAATCTGTCCCTTCTCATGCTTTGTGGAAGTTAATTGCAGCAGTCAATACAAGGATGAGATTAAACGTGGAGTTTAAGTAATATGCTTTATACCGTTAAACTGTGTATATTAGACTAGCTTCTTGCTCTGTACCACAGTGGTAGTAAATGAATAGCACTGCTTCCCACAGAGAATCACGTAGCAGGACTTGATTCGTCTTAGATGTTTTACAAAGCTAAATTCTTTCATAGAGGTAAAGTGTTTTCATCCCTCAGCAGGGAAGTGATATGTTTGTTTCTCTATATAAACATGGCATGTGTGGTGTGTGTACACCATAAAATCTACATGTCTATTACAATGATTTTCTCACCATCTCTGTAACTTCTTAACTTGCAGTGTATTTTGGGATCTTTACTGTGCAGCTCCAGAAAGACGAGAAACATGTGAACATTCAAGTGAAGCAAAAGCCTTTCATGACTATGTAAGTTTTGTGTGTCTTTACCACACTTTTCTTAGTTGCTCTAACATAAATGTGTTAGAGAAGTATCTCTGCACTACAGTGGCTCAAAAATGCAGGTATCAGTCCTGAAGAAGTAAGTCTCAGTTTTCAGGGCCTGCCTTAGAATTAGGACTTCCTAATTCTGTGATTACCCAGTACCATATGGAAAACTCCTGGAATCCATCTTGGAGGTCAAAGTGCTGTCCCATGTGTTAGTGCAGAATCAAGAATGTCCTTCGGTTCATACTCCATGGACACATCAGACTGGTCACAAAGACACAGGGCAAATGGCAGCATAGATATGTCCTGTCCAAATAGCTGTACTCTGGTGCTAAAGAGAAGACTGTTCAGTAGGTGGAATTGATCACCTGGCTTCTGTCAGGACTATTCTAACTTAAAGTGTGATTGTTCTTCAGGTATTTTTTATCCTGAAGTAGGTATTTTTCATCAGCGTAATAAACACTTAAGCATCATCTATTCCAAGAGAATGGGAGGAATAAAGGGCAAAAGTATTATGCCAATTCTGATGCCTTTGAGAATTAGTTCAAAACACAGCAGGGAGTTTGGTGGTGTTTTGCGTGCAAGAATAATAATAATAAAATATTGTTCTAGAAACTAGGGTCCAAAACACTGCAACGGTTACATTCCTGTTTCTGCATTCTCATAATGTAAATGGAACACTCCAAAAATGCAAAATTGCATTCCAGAGTTGTGATGGAATTAGGGTTTCTGCTATGTCAGCTCATCTCCATCTGGTGATTTCACTTCTACTAACAAAGTCCTTAGAAGGCTGGCCGCTCTGAGTTTGTTGTTCCTTTGGGCCATTCATATACTCTAAAGAGGGAGCATAACTCTCTTGTGATACAACTCTGAAACCTCTTTCCTTGAGTGTTTTCCAGGTCTGCCTTAGAAATAATGTCTGGTTACTGCAGAAAAATAATTTTACAGATAAAATTAAAATTAAACTGCCGTAGCCATTTGTGTCTTCCAAATATGGAAAAATGGAAATAAATCAGCTAAGTGACCATTTTCTATTTTCTGTTGTCGTAATCTGATAATGTCTTGGTGTCTTACTGCATGTGAGCTAATGGTGATCTTGCCTTGTTTGTTATTCGCAAGGATTTACGTTGTAAATGCACCATCAACACATTTAGAACTGTTCAGTGTATTTTACTTACAGAGCAGTGCCGCTTTAATACCCTGTTCTTGATGGTTAGATTATGAAGCTAAGTGGTAAAGGAGCTTGGACAATTTTGCACAGTCATGTCTGGGCTACATTGATCATTAGTCAGAATTAATGGAAGAAGTCAGAGAGAGGAACAAAGTTATGAGGAAGTTTTCCACCCATAGAGATATTAAGGTGAACCAACTTGCTAAAGCATATTCTCAAATTAAAAATGAAGTAACTCTTGCAATTGCCACAAACTTTTTTACTTGTTCTGCTTTAAATATACAATTGTTGTAAAAATACGATATTTCACTGTTGTTTTGAATCATTGTTATTAGAGCAAGGTTTAATTCCCCACTGAAGGAGAAATAGTTTTACAGGAGTAGTTTATGACTGCAGGGAGTGACACTAGTGAATTATATTTGTGGAGATGAGAATCCACAGTACAACAGTTGACTTCATTGGGGGACATTGGGCTCTCAGAATATGTGTGTAACAAAAGCCAAAAATCTGAAACCTATAAATTTTGTTGTGAAATAGCTTTGAAAGAAAATTATCAATGTGAGTGAATTTTCAGTGAACATACACTTGGAAATCTAAAAAAGAGCGCAGTCCACTCTGGTTCTTCAGACTCGCGAGAGTTTCACTGCTCAGGAAGTCCACTATTGAATCTAAACTTTGAAGTACACTAAGAATTTGAGTAGGTGAATCAAAATAACGTCAAATAAAAACATGTTGTCTTAGCATCACCCTTCTAGCCTTTTTAACTTCTACAGGTCTTGGAATATGAGATAGCCTTATTGCTCAGTTCTGTCTGCATTCCAGTGTGTATTGCCATAATTACAAAAAATGAGAAAATACTCAAGTCCTGTGTGTGATAGAATTTGTTATTGTCTGAATGTTTAAATTGGTGTATAAAGTTGTGTTTGACAAAGGAAAAATAAAATAATAGTATGTCTCCATATGCACATCAGTCTGTGTTAAGACAGGATGAATGTTTATTTTAAAAATAAATTGGTTTACTTTAGAAGTTAATTCTTCAGGTATTTCTAAACCCTATTCTCAATCTTTTAAGGTGACAGGAAAATCAAGCTTTTGCATTACTTTTGCACAGTTGAGATAAACTTGTCTGATATCTAGCAAGACTAATGGTGTTCCTTAGGATCATGTGCTTTTTGCTTAGTAAGACAGTCTGCATCATAAGTGCGTACTTTTGAAATCTTACATGTATTTAGTATACCATGAGTGTACTGTACGTGCATATGAAAGAACATGACAAATCATTATAAAAATACAGCCAAGCATATTTCACAGCAGACACAGATGAACATTTATTAAGTGAAATCCTGACCCATGTAGTGTTTTGCCCGTGACTGCAGAGGAGTTAAAGTTCCGTCATTTGGAAAGACTGTCAGAAAGCCAGTTGCTTTATTCTGGCTTCTCCATCAGACTGAGGGGTCTGGTAAAACAAAAGTGTGATGTTAAATTGCAGGTCAAGTATTGTAGAGCATTTGTAGCTGTACTGTCATACCTGAAAACCATAATTGTCAAGTACAGAAGGCACAGAGGGCTTGTTTATTAATTCATATTGGCAATTCAGAATTATCTATTAGGTATGTGTTCTACTTGACCCGAGAAAAATCATTTTTGCTGAAGGTGTGAGTGATCTGAGTTACACCATATGTGTCACAGTTAACACTAAGTAGGCTGAATTAACTGAAGCAATATCTTGTCTGTTTTTGCTTTTGTGAAGACAGAAAGTTTTAAGAATGTCTGATGGAGGAGGAAAGCATTTCCAGATGATTTAATGATTTGTGAAATACCTCTGCCTCAGTCGGCATAGTTGTGAATCAGTCTGGAACACACACAGGTTGACTCGTAAAATTAATAAATACAGAAGAATTTATGTTTTTTAAGTTTATTTGAAGTTTTACAGTATCTTAATTGCAGTTGAAAAAATAATGCCATTTGATTTCCATCCACTGCTTCTTGGACGATGCTTTTTTTGAGAGATAAGGTTTATTTCATTATTTGCTTTGCCATAGGATCTCAGCATGTGTTTTGCTTATTGTTGAGTACAATTAAATATCTGCAGCTGGACTTTGTACATCTGCAGTACACTTGGGTAAGAAGACTAGCAGGATCCTTCTTGGACTTTGTCTGTAGCGCTGTCCTGAAAAAGAGTGCATATGGAGTTTCCTCTAATACCAACCCCACCTAATCAAGCAAACGGAGTCTTAACCTATGTGTGCCTATCAGTCTGTGCCACCAAGTCTGTTCTTGACTATTTCTGTAAAACAACAGTACAACCAAATTATTTTAGGTAACTATTATTTAAGTTTTCTAATATATATGTGTGTATACAGGTTTATTTGTATAGTACCGTTCCTGTTCTGCAGAGAAAGAATTTGGAAGTACTATTTAATTGTGTTCAGATTGTACTAATACAACTTCTTATTTTTATTGAGCTAGTGAGAGGAGAAGGATCTTTCATGTGTGACAGCAGGAACATGAAGTGACTCTCAATGTGGAGGCTGTAACTGCTTGCAGTAGTAACAATGCTCATCTTACTAAAAATCCAATAAATAGAACAGCAAAAGCCTATTCTGGCTTTAAAAAGATTTTCCATGCTCATCCTGAGGTTAAGTATTTGCCGCTCCACCATATTATCTAAAAGGGATTCTATTTTTATTTTCTACTGAGATTTGCAATTGGAAGTGTTTTCTTCTGAGTGAGCAAGGTTCTGAACTCATTGGGTATATTATATAATATATTCTAGTCTTGAAAAGACAGGTGCATCTCATGAAAGTGTGTGTGCTGGATCAGGGAGATAGGTTCTGGTCTTGAAATTTAATATAAATGATTTAGAATTAGAAATGGTTTACATTTCAGGTAAGTCAGGAAGGAGCACTAGTGGCCGCTCACCTAGCCTATTAATATTGTAGGTGTTTAAATAGGAGTAAGTTATTTGAAGCAGAAAAGCCCCCATGTTTCCTTTCCAGGTAGCTGTTACTTTTCCTGGAGGAAAACTTCTGAAAAATCATTTACATGGATGCTCTGAGACAAAATTTAGTCTTCACAGTAGAGTGGTTTCTTTTTCTCCACAGTGTCCTAGGGAAATCTCTTCATCTCTCTGGTTAACATCTTTTTCTCTGGCTTTTGAACTGAGATCTTCTGTTGAGAGAAGTGGGTTCCAGCGTGCATCTTGTTCCTGCCTTCCTTCTGCTTCTGAAAACGTATGGGGTCACAGGGGGAAATAAAACATAAACCTTGTGATTCCTCAAAGGAGAATGGATTTTCAGCAGCAGTCCTACCGATGAGCTTCTAACGGCCAGAAGTGACTGTTCTCCTCTTCCTCAGGCCTGGACATTCATTCACATCTCTGAGCTTGTCAAGGTGGTACAGAAAAGTTCTTTCTTATGAAATTATTTCTTTACATAATGGTTAAGATTTTTTTGCAGTCCAGAAGTTCCTGTGCCTCTCTCACTCTCCTTAAAATGTAAGTTCATCCCTGTGGTATTGATGCAAAGAGGGATCTACTGATTCTTGCAAGTAGCTATAGTAAAAGCTTGATTATTTTCAAGGTAAGGTAAGGTTTTATTAGTATTTTCTCCATAGCTCTTTGAAACATCACTTTTGGTACGAGTAAGGCTCTCTTGTTTGTTTTTCTGGCTCCCAAAAAGCAAGACAGATAATTTATAGGATAAGAAAAAAGACACATTCATTGCTTCAGATGCTGTGCAGCCTCATAAAGCCAGTATCACGTTGCTACCTGACTTGTTAGTACATTTTAATAGTGAGCAGTATGACAGGGAGCTTAGCTTAGCTTTACATAGAAGGTTGTATAGGGTATGTTAAAGAGTCTGCTGTAGTCGGTTCTGTCCCGATTATTCATTTTAAAGGTCGTAGTAATAAAACAAATTTTTCTAAAAGTTATTTATAGTGTTTGGACACTTAAGATGGCCAGTCAGTCTCCTTGTGAGTCTTTCCTAAGCTGGATCTCTGCTTTTATTGCTAAATTTTATGGGATAAAATTTTACCACTTTCTTCTCTGGACCCATCTTCATTCAGCAGAACTAAGAGGCACTTGCCTGCCCTAGATGCCCCAAACCCCCTACTTTACCATTAGCAGTACTCAGAATTTGAGCAGTTATTAATATTTTTACATCTTTTTTGGACTTAAGATCACCATGAAAGGCCTGTGAGAAGATGTTCTCTGAAGGCATCATTAAATGTTTGTTGGAAGTGACGATAAATCTCAAGCTTTATGTTTCCATAGCACAGTGAAACTGTATTCTGCAACAAGGACTGCTTTATTCTAGTTTCATTAAACTGCCTTTTTTTTTACATCTGAAACACATGTAGGACTGTCTTTTAGATGGAGGTTTTTGTTGATGTCAACACATGGAGTCTTACTCTGTCTGAGGATAATTTTTGAAAATGTATTTTCTTGTACTCTCCAGGTGGTCTGAGTTCATGCTTGACAACAGTCACAATCTTTTGCAGGCAGCCTATCACAGAACCTCCTTCTCTGCCTTTTGTGTAGAAGGGATGGAAAGACTTGTTTTAGCTGTTGATCCTCTTGACTTCCCTAGCTCTTGCTACTGTGTTCTTCTGCAGGCAGCCTAGCTAGGGCAGATTGTCCTTCTAGGTCCTCCCATGTTTCCTATCAAAAACTGAATTCTAGATGTTGTTTCCTTTGACTGAGGAGTATGTGATATCTTGCATAGCTTGTACTTGGCTTGCTTTGCTCAGTAATGATCAAGGACTGTTGTACCAAAAGCAATGCTTCTGGTCTGAGTTACCTATTAGTTCCTTACATGAGTTCTGAGAACTTGTGGAAGGCCCTTTTTACGTGTTTACTGGCCATCACGGTATCTGTGATTTCACCTTCAGAATATGTTCTTCTGACTTCTGATTCTTCTTACTGTGTAGGTACTACCTGTGTCTGCCTGGCGAACAGGTTACTAATTAAAACTAGAAAAAAACTCACTTTAAGTGGTCATAGCATTCTATTCCTGAGTAATATGGAAATGAAAAGCGTCTTCTTCCATACAGTCATTGTTAAAACAATATCCTTTGCTTTTTGTGTAACTAGTATTAATTTTTAAGTATGAATGAAATGCCTTTCTTTACTGCTCTTTTCATTCCACAGAGATCATGTCTCGCTTCCCAGTGTTCAGTTGTATGTATAGTAAAATGTATTCATAGATATGAAAGCTAGAAGGTGACTAAGGAAATCTCACATTTGCTTTGGGATTACATATCTGAACAAATTAAATAAATTCGTGTGGTTGAAGATTGCACTGGTCTATTAGAAAAATAAAATGAACAATTAATAAGTCCTGTTTTGTGCACAATACTCTTTTAATGTGTCTCACAAGGTGATAAGTCCTTGGCTTTCTCATACATGCAACCAAAAAGCTGTAAAACTGGAAAACGTGATAAATGTTTAGAATTCTTATCTTCCCTCAGTTGTGTGGAAACACTAGAGTAAAAGAGGGTGAATGTCTTCATGGGAGGACAGTATTTATTGGAAGGTTTGGAGAGGACACTGTGGTTGGTGTTCACAATCTGACAGTCTTGTGCGAAGGTATTGGCAGAATTGTACACAGGCAAGCTTACCTTTTTCAGTTTCTTCAGCTCCTTAATTTTATTGCTTAATAAATGTTCTTTAATGCAGTTGTGTGGAAAGGATTAATTAAAAGCATGCTCCAGCCCCTAGTCAAAGTAGGCATCACTTTCTGCAAAACTACATTGACTTCAATCAGGATTTGGACCACATATTTGTAGGTGTATCTTGGAATATTGCACTGTTATCTCCAAGACTGTGAAACTGGTTTTGTTTGCTTTTCAGATATTTTCAAAGTTGAGAGATTGGTACTTACCTTGGATTGTAGAGACCCCTTTTGCAGGAAAATACATGTTTATTTTCTTTTTGCTTCCTGTTAAGAAACCCCCAAGAGAATTCTCATTCTTGCATTTCTACGAAGAAGGAAGATGTGCTTATTCTGCTTCTGTCATCCACCTTCATCATTCCTTCACATAAATTATTGGATAATACAATTATTAGATTTGAATGACTCTATGGCATAAATGTTAATTGTAAGCTCTGCTACAGAAATGTGTTGTTTCTTAACAGTCCACATACTTTTTTTCTGTTTATTGCCTCTAGGTAATTTCAAAAGTAAATTTGTGCTCTACTTCTCTTTTAATGTGAGGATTAAGTCATTTGTTTCAGAGAGAAAAAGCAAAATTTCCCCAGAATTTCAATACTTCTCCTTTGAGTGAAGATTTAATTTTCTCAGAATTTAGAAGTAAAATGGTTAATTAGTTTGAATTAAGTGGAAGCCTCTGACAGTATAAGGAACCACTCTCTCCCTGGAAGGCAGTTTAGCTTTTCCTTCATGGTTCCCAGAGGGAGGCAGTGGACATGCTGAAAGAGTACCTCTTTTCTCAGAACCATTTTACGCTTCATTTTCATTGAAAACAATAGGAGATAGCAGCCTTTCTAATGAGGGTATGCTTTCCGGGAATATTCTGTGCAAAACAGTATTTATTCAGAATAGAACACTAAAAAGATTAATATAAGTTCTATGTAAAACCATGACAAATTTATGAAATTGGACAAAATTTTATTTTCTTTTGCTTGGAGATAAGGGGGAGTATGTGAGGATTCAACAAGTTAAGAGAGAAGTTTTAAAGGCGGAGTGCACAGGATGAGGTAGAGGTCAAAAGATTAAGAGAAGCGGATGGAATGCTCAGGCTGCTTTGAAACCTTCCAGAGTAGTTTAGTTTTTGCAATATACAGGTGAAATCTGGTTTTAAGATTTTTTTTTTTTTTAATGTTGATAGACATGCTGTTAAACCATAAGATGCTTTAGTCCGCAAGAGACTTCTCCATGGGTTCACTTTTCTGTGTTCTGAAGTCCAGGGCGTTCTTTATAATTAAAAATAAAGCACTTCTGTTCTAAAGTTATGAGTTATTGCCTGGAAAAAGGCTCCACTGGAAATTTTTGACCAGTTTGGTGGAAATCCTAGGATACTGCAATTTTTGTTTTGCTGCTTGGTTGTTCTGATGAATGGTTGCGAACTTCAGCCATGTCTCAGAGTGTTGTTCTTGTTAAATGTCTCCTAGCATAAAATTTCATGCAATACTCCTGATGTATTTGGAATAGAACTCTGGGATTCAAATTTTAATTTTGTGTTTTTCATTTGCTATAATGGATTATTTATGCTACCACAATGAAAGTTGTATTACAGTTTAAGTTTTAAACTTTATAATTTGCAGTGAACTCAAAATCTTTTTAACCAAGATTTCAATGGAGAGAGGATATTTTTTCTTTTACAAATGGAAGCACTTGTTATGCATTATACACATTTCATTATGCACATTTTAATAATTTAATATATAAAAGTGTATATCTTACGGATTTTAGATATTCCCTCAAAAATTGTAGAAACTTTGCTTTTTTTGAAAGCAATTAAATCTGAGAATTCTCATGAAATATGAGAAGATACATCTTACCGTGAGTTTAAGTAGCGTGCATTGAGAAATGTCCTGCTTCTATACTTTTGTTTTAGTAGTTTTATGTATAAAAATTATATTTACCACTGTTGACATACAGATCATTCTCATTCATTGCATAGTGTACACAGTATGTTTTTACAGTGCTCCAGAAAGCTTATTGAAGGAGGCCAAGTTGTAGCTAAGTAACATTGGGGATATTAAATTGACTAACAAATGCTCTGAATTTAGAGTTAAAGATCTTCTGACATTAATATTTAACACTGATTGTGTGTAATGCTTTACATCAATAATGTACTGAACAAACATTTGATCAATAGAGACCAAATGTTGGATTAAAGCCTCGTAACAACCCACTTCCTCTGCACACTCTTCCTTCCCCTTGGTCTTCTTTCTTCTGATGATTTATTTTCCATATCAGGATTTAATCTGATGCTTATAATGCTAAATTATTTCGGTAGTTTTCTATTAAATGTGTGCATCTAGGAGTTCCAGTGTAGCTAGTGGGATTTCTATCTGAGCTAATTACAAGGGCGTATTTTGAAAACTCTGCAAAGGTGTGTGCTACCATGTGTTCATCTATATGTAGTGATATGTTTGTCTCCACTAGAAGAATACAGTGCAAGCGAGTACTGCATTGATGTAAGGCATTTTTCTTTTCTGATACCAGTATTTGGCTAGATTTGAGGCACTCTGCCTAAATAGTTCTTCTTTAGCCTCATGAAAACTAAAAGAGAAAGTCTTATTTCTGCACAATATGCCAAACACAGATTTTTTAATAAGCTTGACTGCTCTGTTAATACGTCTAACTGACTCATTTCAGACTTGCTTAACACATGCCTGGAAAAACCAAAGACTTATAACTTCCATCTGCTCCCTAATATGATGAAAGATGAATCCTGAAGATCACAAATTGCGGGAGACATGCAGCTCTTAATAAGAACAACTGAACAACAAATGCCTTGTGAGGGGTGGTGAAAAATGAAGTAATGAGGAGGAAAGGCAGGCAAGCCTCTTGGGGGAGCATGGATCTCCATGGCTGACTAGAACTGTCACATCCAAACATTACACTAAATATGAAAGGCACATTATATAACACAAGTCACTGGGAACAGATAATAGTCTTTTTGGATTTTTTACCAAATTAATGCCTTAATTTTACAGGCAACAGTGCTAACATGGATTCTTGAACTTACACAGAATGTTTTACTGGAGAAGAAATGCTGTGCAGATCTCTGTATGAGAATATCTGTTTTGCAAATGAGATTTTGAAATGTTGTTCCTTGTTTTGAAATCTTTCCGTTCTAAACATGCTAACTTAGCCACTGAAAATACTTGAATCTTCAAGGTATGCAAATAGAGCATTTCATTCCTCTGTATAGTATTGCAGAAAAAAACATACGTGCATACATGTGTACCTAGATAAGAATGAGGATTGTGGCATAATCAAGTAGAATAAAAACTAAGCTTGACTTAAGGTGAAAATCTGCTTTGCAGTTTGTCATTGTAAGGTTTTTCATTGTGACCCCTCCTTAAGTGGTCATGTCCATAGTGCTGTCATAGTAACATCCACAAACTAGATTTGTGCCAGTTAGTAAGAATACCTATTAAAAAACCCTCAAATGCAGCAGTCTGTAAACCACCAGAGGGTAATTTACCCTGCTAAGAAAGTACTGTGCATAATTCACACCAGAAGAGGTGCATGTCTGTCCTGGTTTTGGCTGGAACAGAGTTAACTTTCTTCACAGTAGCTAGTGAGAGGCTGTGTTTTGAGTTTGTGCTGAGAAGGTGGCTGATCACGTACTGATGGTTATAGTTGCTGCCAGGACAGTCAAGGATTTTCCAGCTTCTCTGCTGTGCCAGTGTCTACAGGGGCAGGAGAAGCTGGGAGGGAGCACAGCCCTAGTGACTAGCCTCAGATTCAAACTTAGGTTTAGGATTGAGACCCAAATTGGGCAACGATCTGTTCCATATCATCCACCTCATGCCTCAGAGATGAGGCTCTGTCCAGAAGTGCTCTCTCTTTTGCTCTGGGTCACCCCTCTTGCTCCAAGGTGTCTCTTTCAGAGTTATCTCGGACTCTCAGCCACCTCTTGGTCTTGGATACTTGGGCTCCTATCTCCATTCCAGGATTGCTGTTTCAGGGCTCTCCCTCCTCCAGGATCACCAGTGGGAACAGGCTGAGCCTTGGTCATTGTGTGGTGAGCAGTATCACTCTGTATTGCCCATTGTATGTTTGTATATTTGTATACATAATAATATATAATGCATAATAATAATTATTATTATTATTTTCAATTTTATTGTAGTTTAGGTATTAAGTTGTTCTTATCTCAACTCACGAGTCTTTTTTCCCTTTACTCCTTTAATTTTCTCCCCCATCCCTGGGAGGTGGGAGGGTGAGCAAGCGGCTGTGTGGTATATGGCTGCCAGCCAGGGTCAAAACCATGACAATGACCTGTCTGGTTTATTCTGACATAGGAAGAAGAAGACAAATCATTCTGAGGCACATGATAAATAATATGTTCTGAGCCACAGAGAATCTGGAAAACACTTTCCAGTTCTGCTTTGGATCTGATTTCCATAAATGTGTTGCAAAACTGAAATTTATTCTATGAAATGTACAAAGTTCTTAACTATAAAATGGTTAAGGGAGTATAAACCACCAGATGAGTTTTAATATCTTTTTCCATTTTGAGAGAGAGGGAGAAAAGTTTACAGATAGCGTATGAGCATATAGTAGGGTATGATGTTATGCTTCATAAATTAATTTTACATGAGTAAGATTTACAGTGAGATTTGTAAAGGCAGACACCGGAATTTCTGTGGAGCATGACCTCATTGACTTTATCACACATCTACATGGATGTTGTGATCTGCCTGTCCAGATCTGATGGCAAGATCAGGGACTTTGGCCCTAATCTGGCAAACAATTTCATGGTTGAGTAGCATTGTATATGTGTATTCTCTCATTAAAATCACATATATGTTTGTGGTATCAGGATCTTAGGAAATGATGTGAAGACAGTGTGTCTTGATTTTTCCCAATAGTCATGAGCAAGGAGACCGACCCTCTTCTGATTCCCTATGTTTTGAAGAGAAAAGCTCTAGATTTCTGTTATAAGGACAAAACTGTGTTGAAGATACAGGGACAACTCTTGTGTATCACTGCAGAAAGCTTTTCTACTGAGTCCTAGCAGTTAATTTATAATACTTCATTTATTTTCCCACTATTTTCATGATTTTGCGTTACTCTGTGTACAGCAACATGTTGTTGTCTGACTCCTGTTGCCAAGAGTGTAGCTCCTACTGATCCAAAGTCAGATCCAGCTGCTGTCTTGGCGTATACTCATTTAGAACAGTTTACTTTCTGCTAGTTGGATAGTTTAACATTTCCAGTAACTTCCCTCCTCCCTTGAAAGATAAACAAAACTAAAAACAGCCTCCTACCAGCTGTTCTTTCTCTCATTGTGTGGTGGTCATCTGTCAAGTGTTTGTGGGTGCTTCTGTCCTCCTTGATGCTGAAGTGAAAGAAGGCTTTCTCTCACTGTCTTCAGGGAAACTTTTTCCTCTAGCTTTCAGAAGGAAACTATGGATCATCAGCATCTAGGTTTCTGTCTTCCCTTTGTTGGTGGCCTTTCTTGATGCTTGACTGTGGTGGTATTTTTGAGCTTGGCTGCTTCCAATAGCTAATGGAATACTGTTAATTCTTGGATAGTTAGTATGGTGTGTTCTTTGTACCCCTGTGAATATTCAGTCTGGGCTTTGATACAAAGCTTCTCCTTGCTCTCTCAAGTTTGAGGTTTAATTCCATGCCTTTTCAACCGTGAGTCACGTAGGGAAAATGGCTATTTTTTTTTCCTCTTAATAGGAAAAAAGGGAGCTCCTTTGCATCCCTGCTGTCTTTCCTGATAATTTGCAGAATCTCACTGGAAGACAGTTGGTATTGTTAATTCTTTTTGCAGCACTACAGTGTACAGAGGGGTTTTTTGAAGCTTCTGTTCCCTAAATCGTATTTCTTAAATTGTACAAGGAACTAAGCTTTCATTATTTCTAAAAAATATCTTCCTAGACTGCTTGATTGTTTAGAAAACATGACTTGAATAAATGATGGACAATGTTTAGGTACGAAAAATAATAAATTTACCCAGTAAAGTTGATATTACTTATATTCAGTTTCCTAAATCCAAATTAGCACAAGAAAATTGTATTGAAGGAGTACTGAAGAGGGCGATTTCAGAAGAGGGCTTTAATAGGTTTTTAATGTTTTACCTTGTTACAAGACGTGATCTCATCCCATAGTGGTAGTTCTGGAACCTTTATAATCAATAAATCTGCATTTTTTTATTACCACTGAAACACACAAGCAAATGTAACCTTCAGTTTTCTTACAATATATGTAATAATATTCTGAAGTGGAATCTGTAGTTTTAAGATTCTTTTTAAAAGCTTATATTTAGTTACTTAAAATTTTCTTAAACTTCATCTGGTCCACAGTTGCAGCTGAATCGTCTGTCCAAGGTGTCTGCTTCAGGCTGAGTTCTTTTTCCTGAGTACCTTTCAGCAGAAGCGGCTCTCTGAGGGTTTATAGATCCTATTTCTGGATGGTTTGGGGAATAGAATGAAAGAACAAATGACTGAACACTGCTGTTCCTTTTGGTGGAACCATTGCGTTTTGTTGGAGGACAAAGGAAGGGATGAGGTAGCTCACCCACCATGGCCAGAGTAGTCTTTGATATGATGCTTCTGCATACTGGTAGCATTATTAGAGGCTGGCATTGCTGTTCTGTAAATGAACTAAATACTGTTTTTTTAAAATATTGTCCTTGTACGCAATGTGGTTCTCCCTTACCACCCTCTTGTGCTACAAGGTGAAGCTGGAGGAATGTCAGCCCGGTTCACCTGTGAAAATGCTATGCCTGATCATGTAGTTACCAAATAATTCACCATGCTTACAGGCAATTTTTAAAGGAAGAGCAGGTGTTTGACATCCCCAGCAGTTGTTTGAGGAAAGTGGTGGTCACCATTACCCTTCCATAAAGCTCACTCCTGAGTACAAGTGTTTGTCTAGTGGAGTTCTGCTGGCAATGCCTGGTTTCTAGAGCTGTGCCAAGAGAAACTGCAGTCTGAACTGCAGAGCTGCAAAAAGCTGCCACTTTGGGGAGGAAAAAGGAAAGTTAGACAACTTCAAACTTTGTTTTAGGAAGAGAGGCTGTGGTAGCAGTTGGACATCTCTAAAGCTACGTGGTAGCAGAGCTGCGTTTTTCTGGAAGGTGGGTTTTTTGTTATTTTTGTTTATTTTATTAAGTAGCTGTGTTTAGCTATGTTGTATTTAAATCCCGCAGCAGGCACACAAATTGTTTTGGCTGGAACCTTGAAGTCCTTCCAGAAGACCCTGTTTGATTCCACTGCAGTCTTTAAAGCATTCGTCAATGACAATTTGGGTTAGTCTACATGTTTGTGGATTAGACTGCCCTAACGAATGGTGCATTTACTGTTGAGCAGCCTGCGACTTAAAAACTTAAAAATAAATGAGACAAAATTATCACCTTGATATGTTTTGCACTTCTTATTTGTCAACTACCCAAAATGCAAAATAAATCAATCTTAAAAAGTAAATTAAAAGGTAGTTACAGGTTGCCCAGAGAAGCTGTGGATGCCCCATCCCTGGAGGGGTTCCAGGCCAGGCTGGATGAGGCTTTGAGCAACCTGGTCTAGTGGAGGATGTCCCTGCCCACGGCAGGGGGATTGGAAGTAGGTGGTCTGTAAGGTCCCTTCCAACCCAAACCATTCTGTGATTCTGTGATTCTATGACAGGATGTGCATTGCAGTGCACTTCAGCTACCCCAGCTGTGGGGAGTGATGGTTTCAAAAACAATGCTGGCAGAAAGAGCAGAGGATGATTTGTTAACAGTGTTAGCTGGAAATGGCCGAGCTAACATTATTAACGTTATTACCATTGAGCCCAGGTTTGAATGATGTTTGTTAGGTGCCTTAAATGTTTTATTAGGTGCCTTAAAAATATGTTTAAAGAGAGCAGGAGCTGAAAAAGCTAGTTATTTGGGCTCTGATGATTTTGACACTATGAATTAAATCTCAGTGATGCATGCCTAAAGATTGGCTAAAAGTTCTTGCTAATATAGGTAGTCTGGGGTTTGGATGGGTTTTTGTTCTGTTTTTTTCCTTCAAAATCTCTGGAGTATGCAGAAGCTTTTATTGACATGAGATGAACTCCAGAGGTGCTCTGGCCGTTGTAAATCAGGCTGCCTATATGTAAGAGGCTGAGTGCATATATAGGCATTAGGATACTTATAATTGTAAATCTCCGGGATTATTGTTTCAAGCTGTGGCTCAGTGTCTGTAGTAATATCTTTGTTCTTAGCAAATGGGCATTTTTTTTGATACAGGAGAAATACTGGATTCACCAGAAAGCTAGTCACATTCTGTCAGAAACTTCCTGGTTTAAAAAAGTTAAAGTAAAATATAGCAATTCAAATACCTGTTCTCTTCTCTTTTTAGAATAACTCATAGTTTTCAGAATTTCAAGTTGAGATCAAAGAAAATATTTCAAGAAACAGATTGTAAGATATTTACATGCTGGATTTCCTATTTATTAGTGACTGAAAGCTGTGTCAGAAGATGTGTTCCAACTTAACTAAATGGGTCATGGTAAATGTTGCGGTTGTTGACATACTGCCTTGATAATAGCAGAAACTGAATTATTGTTTCTGTGTGTGTTGTAAGAAATTACACACAACCATTACCTAAACATGCATGTTATATCTTCTCCTGGAAGAATTCTTTCAGTGAAAATAATTTGTTACATTTTTGCTGCATAAGCAAATACGGAGCTGTTGAAGCTGCAAAACTAAAATGCACCCATTGTTGTGTTGCACATAATGCTTCTTACTTGAACATTTTATAACACATGCAGTTGCACAGCTGTGGTGCAGTTCTTCAGGCTGGGTGCTTATTTTCTTTCCTACGACAGTGAATTTGTCCATCTTTAAACTTTCTTTTGGATCAGCTTTAACTCTTTCCTTGGCCAAAAATTTGTTTCCTATGACTGTCTAATCTTTCTTAGATGTCAGGTCTTATAGGCAGGGTGCCTTTTGCTATTATGCTAAAAATTTCTTTATTTGCTGTAGGACGTACAGGTTTTTTTCTGGTTTACAATTTGTCTCTTCAGGGGTGGAGGCTAAATGTTTGTATACTGTACGTTCTGGCTTGCCCAAAAATATCTAGCCAAAAACAATCAGCTTGCATGCTCCTGGATCAGTATCTTCCGTCCTGGAGCTTTCCAGATGTTGAGGATGCTTTGCTTTTCATAGGATTTCTCCACCCATCCAGAGGATATGGTCTCTTCCTAATGTAGAGCTAGTTTTCTTCTTCAACCATGCTCGTGCTCACACTGCATGGCTCTGCTATGAGAGCATAGCCCTGGTTCTCCTGTGTAGCGTTTCTTGCATCTTTGAATCTCTCTTTATTTCATACTCTTGATTTCTAATCCTGATTTTATTGTCTGCTTAGTTTTTTCGAGGCCCCAGTGGTGACATTGGATTCCTCTGTCTTCACCAGAAATTCAGGTGTCCCAAGACAGAAAGTAATGTTGGAGTTGTTTCCTAAAAGTGTGGCTTCCATGGAAGATAACAAAGGCTTAGAAAAACTGTACTGGTGCTGTTCAAAAGAGACATTGCGTATGGTTAGAAGTTGTGCTGTGATACTTGATATTCTGACTCTTGAAAAAAATTAATATGTAATTAATAGAACTGGTCATTAAAGTGGGATGAAGTTGAGTGAGGTACAAAGGAAAAATAGTTATAAGACAATGTTCAAAAGTACCATTTGTGATTTGTCTTGTTTTCAAGTTTCACTACCATGTAGTAAATAAAAGTGGTTGACTTAAAAATCTGACAAATATATTTATTTCTAGAGAAGAAAAAATACCAGAGTTCCTTAAAAGATGTTTTCCTGTCACAGCAGATGTGACAAATTTTCCCAAATTTTTACCCATAATTTTATCAGAAATCTTAGTGCTTCTTGCATTTTAAAGTGCTCCTTAATGTAAAAGAGAAGGAAGTTTTGAACATAATACTCTCGATAGCCCTGTGACTCATGAACGCTAGAAAACATTTGGCTATTCTGTAAAAAGGCATTTCCATGCTTGTTAATTGGTATTGCACAAATTGCCGGAGTAAAGTGGAGTAACATAATTGTTGAGTTGACAATCTCCGTGCTCCGAAAGGGCTGTGAGGATCTCATGAGGAACCAGCACAGAGCCCTCAGGAGCATCACTAGCATCATTATTTATTGTGGGTCAATTTTCTCTCTTTATGTCTCTCTACATGCTGCTTTTTTAAATGCTCACAAGATCAGGCAGATAAAAAGATCTGGAGAAGAAAACTTCTGAGTTTACCATTTAGACATTTGTGAAACAAAATTATTTCTTTGTTTTTTACCTATTAATGTAGACCTGAAGGTATTTAGTTATCTAACCTGACGGGGCAGTTCTTTGGCTGCTGGACTTGTGTACTGCAGCCCAGGGTAGTTCCTAGTCTGCCCTTGACGACTTCCATCACATTGACATCTTGTTTATTTTAGGGAAATCAGTCAAATGCATGTCTCTGGAACCATCATTTTTGTGTTTGTTCATGGATCAAGCAAAGGAGGTGGTAGAAATAAACTCTCAGCTTTAGGCTGATAAAATACACCATTTCCAAAAACCTCAGGTCTGTCAAATTCTGAATTTCTACATGTGTGGGGAGAGAACAGGTATTATTTGGAAATGCCATTCCATTAGCACCGTTTTCCACTAACTTCAGCTTGGTTTAGCTTTTTGTTGTATCACTTAGGGAAAAAAATAATGGTGGTAAATTACATAAATGTAAGCATACAGATACATTTTCACATTAAAAAAATGTTGAGAAGAGCATTGCACTGAGCGAAAGTTTTAATGTGTGTTAGTACACCAGCAGTTCCAAACTTTAACTTTAGCTGTTCTGCTTCAGGTCTGTTTTACTTTAAAAGATTAATTTTTTACTGAAATGTTCTTTCATATGTATAGTAGAGGAACACAAAAGGAGGCTCCATAATTAGAAAACCCCCAATATTTTCCTTTTATATTTTGTTTTAAAAATAATAGACAGTGACAACCAAAACAAAAGTATGCTTGCTTAGCATGTTACTGTGAAAAGTACTAATGTTAGTGTTTATGCAAGAAGAGTGTTTTGTAAAGCTCGGATATTAAGCTGGTAGTTCTGATTTAACTAAATAGCACTGGTTACAGGAGTTCTTTTGGTCTGTCCCATCTGTCCTGTCTTATGTCTGTTCCTTCCCCACCCCGATTCTAGTGTAGTACTGAAACAGTGATTTCCTCTACAGATCAGTGAAAAAGACATTTTGAATAGTGCTTTGGCATACAAAGACAGGGTGACATCTCTAAGCACTGTTCTTTCTATGTGCATGTAGTAGATAAGCCGAGGCAAATCTTCTTCTTTGACCTGTGTTTTTCTTGCATGTTTAGCAGTGTTAAATATCTCAATTTATTTGTAGTTTTTTGAGATCTTAATCTTGACTTCTCTGAAACTGTTCTAAGGTAAGTCAGTTAATACTTTTATGTCAGCTTTTCTGGGTGCAGACAGATGTCTCATCATACCGTTGAGTGATGTAACCAACCATATTTTTCATAAATCATCTAGTACCAGCCAGATCATACCATTCTTGCCGGCACAGCTAACATTACTGAAATTGAACCTATTCTCTTGGGGCTGTGCAAAACAGAATAAATCCCCTGAGCTTGCTGTTTTTGTTTTTAAAATTATATTTTCACTTTTCTGTACAGGTATTTAGTATCCTGTATAAAAGTGTATATTGGGTTTGCATGGCAAGGTTTTGGTAGTGGGGGACTCCAGGGTTGGCTTCTGTGAGAAGCTGCTGCCAAAGCCGAGACCATCAGCGATGTTGCTAGTGCCTCTAGGATAAAAGATTTAAGAAGGGGGGAAAAAAGAACCCCTGCACAATCGTAGCCATAGAGGGGAGTGAGAATGTGTCAGAAAAACAACTCTGCAGACACCGAGGTCAGTGCAGAAGGAGGGGAGGAGGTGCTCCAGGTGCTGGAGGAGAGGGTCCCCTACAGCCCTTGGTGCAGACCATGGTGTGCGTGACCCTGTCACATGTGGAGGTGACAGCGGAGCAGATCTCCACTTGCAGCCATGGAGGTGACTGTGGAGCAGATCTCCACCTGCATCTGTGGAGGTGACTGTGGAGCAGATCTCCACCTGCAGCCCAAAGGGGACCCTACGCCAGGACAGGTGGATGTGCCCAAAGGAGTTTGTGACCCTGTGGGAAGCCTGCACTGGAGCATGCTCCTGACATGACATGTGGCCCCGTGGAGACAGGAGTCCGGGCTGGAGCAGGTTTGCTGGCAGGACTTGTGACCCCGTGGGGGACCTGCGCTGGAGCAGTCTGTTCCTGAAGGATGGAACCTGTAGGAGGGACTCACAGTGGAGCAGTTCGTGAAGAAATGCAGCCCGTGAGAATGACTCACGTTGGGGAATTTTGTGGAGGACTGTCTCCTGTACCATGCTGGAGCAGGGGAAGAGTGTGAGGAGCCCTCAGGAGGAAGGAGTGGCAGGGACAATTTGTGATGGAGTGACTGCAAGTCCCATTCTCTCCCCCTGTGCTGTTGTAGGGGAGGAGGGAGAGAAATGAGGAATGAAGTTGGGCCTGGAAGGAAGGGAGAGTGAAGAGGTGTTACAATATTTGATCTTATTCTTCATTATCCTACTCTGATTTGATTGGTAAGCAATTATACTAATTTCTCCAAATTGAGTAAGTTTTGCCCATGACAGTAATTGGTGAGTGATCTCTCCCTGCCCTTATCTCAGTACAGGAGTCTCTCATTGAATTTTCTCTCCCCTGTCTAGCTGAGGAGGGGACTGACAGTAGAGCTTTGGTAGGTATCTAGCATCCATCCAAGGTCAGCCCATCACAAAATGATAACAAAAAGACTTAAGTGTTGCTCTCTCAAGCATTCTCAAATGTCTGTCTCAAAACTGGCTATCAGCCTAGACAAAATATGCAAATTTTCCTTGCTAGTCTCTTTTCCTTTTCTCAACACACTGTCAGCATTGTTGTGGTAATCCCCTACTGCTAAGTGATTTTCCTTTTTAAATTCTTTCTCCTTTTTTAGGTGTTGGGGTTTTTTATTTTTGTTTTTTTTTAATTGGATCTTCTTTAGAATTTCCTTTTGGTTCACAACCTCTGGAGGCAAAGATGCAGCCCTGCATATTTCTTTGTGAGAAGCCTCTTGGTGTGTGATGCTCTACCTCCAAACTCCTCCTAGCATTACTGACTGTTTCAGAAAACAGTCAGTTCCTGAAACACTAAGACCTCTGCTTTAATTTTTAATCCTGACCTGACAGGCATTCAGATTCATTGCCTGTAACTGCACTAGAATCAACATATTGCGTATGGTTGATGAACCATAGGATTGGTTCAAGTCTTCTTTCTAGTTACTTGGTTTCTGAATGTACTCTTTTGGGACTTAAACAGTGTTGTTAATATTCTTTGTTCTGGTTGCTCAGCAGTTTGCAGTTTAGTATTGTTTAGGGGCTTTTGTATTGCAGGAGCTGCTGAACTTAAACCTTTGTTTTGGAATGGAAGAAATTTAGTATTGAACCCCGTATCCTGTGTGGAAAATGTTTTTATTCTCATTTCTATGTTAGCTTGTTTTCTTCTGTGGACTGCGTAGTAGCTTTTTAATTAAACAGCAACCCCAGAATTAATCAATTCACCATTATATTCAGAAAGTTATATCTGCTGCCTAAAGTAGCTGACTTTTTTTCAGTATTTGAGTTCTTCCAGTGTTTTTTTTTTTTTTTAATTTTATTTCTGGAAATATGGAATTAGTACACACTGTGTCTCTACGGTACTTTTTTTTTTTTTGGATGCAAAGTAAAAGAGTTGTGTCGAGCAATTCAAATGCTGTATTACTTCTGTACTGAGTTCTGGAACCAAGCTTTCATCTACTGTTTAGTATAAAACCCCCTTTTGCTCATTAAATTGTGGTGTATGTGTACATAGTCTTAAAACAGTGCTCCTAACATTAAATCCAGTATGTAAAAATTTTAAAATCCATTCCTGTCTGGCAAAATCCGATTTCCTGTAGTTTGGCAAGATGCTTGGGAATTTCAGGAGGATTAGGGAGTAGACCTAAATTGTCAGGATTTGCTTAATTTGCATGTCTGCTAATTTAATATCACTGTAGATTGGAGAGTCTGCTGCAAAACTGAGAATTGGGAGGTTTTAGAAAAGACTGCAGTTTAGACTCCAAGAACAGCTGATCAAGATTTAGGATAGTCTTTTCCACAGGATGAATAATAGTATTGTGTAGTCTTCTTCTTAAAAAAAAAAAGCATTGCTGCACCTGAACTTGAATTTTCATGGTGATTCTTGAAAAAGTAATTTTTGGAGGTAGTTCAAAAGAACCTTTTTTTAATTACTCTCCCTCCCCCCTGTAAAGACAGCGTTGACTACCTGGATTGCACTACAGTGAAATTGAAATTAGATTTGCAAGATGTATAAACATATGTGTGTAAATATATCCGATGAATGCAGGCATTGTAATCTGTATATCTCAAAATGGAGTTGTCTCTAATTTCAATATTTAGTTGGTGAAGTAATGTCAAGCGTGTATCTTTCAGCAGTACTTGTGTTGAAAACAATTACGTGTTGCAGATTTTGTATTACAGTACTGCTCCTAATGATCACTGAAGGAGGAGGCGTATATTTAAGCCTGCAACTGTGTGGTTCATGCAAGCAGGAACTGCTTGAATGTTGAAATGCTGGTATGTAAAACTGAAGACTGAAAAATCACTAGTCTTGTTTAGAACTTCTTGTAATGTTTACTGGATCAAAACCACTTCTACATCATAGAATCAGTGGCTTAGGCATGCAGAAATATCTCCTAAGCCTCCAGTTCTGCATGTACGTGCTCTACACTGTTGGGAAGCTGGGATTCCCCAAATCAAAGGGGAGATTTCCTGGATAAATTAATATTTTAAGATAATTAACATTTCATTTTTCTGCATGCTCACCCATCATTTCTTTTTTTTTTTTTTTAGTTGGATAGTAAGACTAATCCTGTCAAATCCCCTGCAAATTCTGTTCTGCAGCAGCAAACACTGCATGTCCTGACCTCTGTTTGTTCTGAGTCCTGGGTTTGTCCTACTCTAACCATATATTTGAGCAGAGTTCTTAGATAAACTGTGCTGTCCCTTTCCACCTCCCCCCCCCCCCAACTGCTAGCCCTGTCAGTCTCCCAACATCCACTTCCTCCCATCCTGCTCTCATGTAGCACAGTATCTCTAGCGGAAATCCTGTAACCAGCCTGACTTCCTTTTGCTGCAGATTTATCTCCTTTTTTTTTTTCCCAGCTCTACCATCTTTGTCACTGAGCGGCTTTGCACTTGGACGTAATCAGATCGCATGGCTGTTCTCTGCTTTTGGATCCCTGCTGAAATCTTTGGCTTCTCCCTCCCATCCGTCTCCATGTGTGATCTCGCTGACTTCCTAAAAATAATAAAATAATAGCGTAATAAGGTCATATAGTATGACCTTTCCCCTCCTTTGGTTTGTCTTTCTTTCTCCACTTTCCTTGTTCAGTTTGATTCTGTCTCCGGTTCAGGAAGGGGTTTTAGCTCTCCTGCTTGTCCCAGTCTTTCAGTCCTCTTTTCTTACATCCTTTGCATAATTCTTTACCTTTTTCTTCTTAATCTCTATTCCCACCTGGTGTTTAGCTAAAGTTTTTCAGTCCCTTGGTCATCTTTAAAGACAAGAAAAAAAAACCCTGATTCCCTTTTCCTTGAGCCAAATTGCTGCCTCCCACCAGCTTTTCATCTCTCACTGCGTGAGTGTGGGGTACCTCTCCATCAAAGGCATAAGAGACCTTCTCCGGTCCAGATTTCCCCTGATATGTTGAAGTGAAGGGGGAGTCTTGACCTGCTCTTGATTTGGTTCAACCTGTCCCATCTCCAGTGCCATCAGTTACTTGGCTATATACTCACTTCGTTCATCTCCTGTCTTGACAGATACTCTTTCAGGGTTTCCTACAGTGGCTTTTCCTCATCTTTTGCCACAACTTTCTCCTTTTCACCAGCTTTCTGACATTTTTCATCTCAGTGTATTCACTCTTACTTCATTTCCAAACACAAGCTTGGCTGGTGTTGTTATAACTCTACCTCTTTAATTCTTTAAAAACTTTTTTTTCCCCAGCTCAACATCTAACTATTCTCTTACACGTTTCTAAACTCATTTAGACTGAAATTGGGACTTAAGAGTGCCCTCTGTTTATCTCTGCTGTCTTCTTTGCCTGCATGGAGCAGTAGACTTTCTGCTTGGCCTTCAGGCTTGTAACCTTGGTATCCTCTTTGCCTTCTTCTTCTTTTCATAACCAGATAAGCTTTGAGATCTGCAAGTATTTTCCAGTTTCTGTATATATGCTCATTTTTGTCTTTCTGTACAGTTGAAACTTATTTCTGTGCTTAACCAATGTCTTGATTAAGGAGTTGTGGTTTTCTCTGGCTTTGAAAAATTTGGCTCACTTTCTTTGCTGTGTGCTGCTGGTTGCCAATTTTGTGTTTCTTTCCATTCCTTTCAGAAGTCACACTCTTACTAATCAAAAGTTCATCACCTGCCATAATAACTGATTTTGCCCTTCCTGCATAGATTTTCAAACAAGTGCTCCGGTGCTTTTCCTTTGTACCAAAGAAAAGCTGAATAGCCTCAGGCTTACCTTATTAACATTCTTCAGATTAATGCCTAAAACTTTGCTTTAGTATGAGATCTGTTTTTGTTTTGTTTTAAGTAAAAATCAGGGAAATGCAGCACTAATTTGGTTTGTCTGCTGCCTAGGTGGTGGTCAATATTGTATCTTCCCCCCTCCCCCCACCTTGAGTCCTTCTTGTCCTCTGTCTGTTTATAGTCCTAGCTGTTGTGGTCCATCTCTCGTGGACCAATTTTGGACTTCCTCAGAAACAGTCATGCTTAGAGTTGTGTAGGAAGATTATGTTCTGTTTGGGGCAATGTAGTCCTCTCTATATTTGTCATAGCAACAAAAAAATCAGGTCTTAAAGTGATATTGTGGAGGGTGACTTGACATGCAGTACTTGAACAAACTCTTTTCCCAGAACTTCAGTCTAAGTAGATTCTGTTCCACATCAGCTTCTGATCTGCTGCTGATGTGTGCCCTGGGGACAAGCCTTATACAGACACCTCAACCTTCCCTACTGTCAGAAACACTCTTTAAGATACTCTGGAGAGGGACAGGCCTGGAAAGACAAAGAAACTTAGGATACACAGTGTCCTGAAAAGCAGAGTAAATAGCAAAGTGCTCATCATTTCACCATCTGCAGTTACTGGGTGAGGCATAATAGAAAACTGAAAAAATGTTCCTTTTGTTCTCTTTCTTTCATACATATAAATTGGCAATTTTTTTTAAGGCATGTCTGGTTTAATTTATAAAATGTAATTTTCCTCTCTTTCTACGCAAGCTGAAAAAAGATGGAATTACATTTGAGAAATTTGATAACCAGCATCAATTCCAGCATTTGTTATTAGATGCACGATGACTTGTGTACATATGTATGGTATCTTGGTATCTACAGATTACAGGGCTAGCAAGGTCAGATTTAGTTGCCAGAAATGTTACAGTGACCCCGAGGCTATTCTGTAGCTACATGTAGTCAAGAGTCTTTTTTAATTATTTGTTTTTCACATCTGAGCTATTCCTTTCCTCCAAAGTCTTTTCCTAAATATTAAAATATGTCAGATGTAGGTTAGACAGATATATAAATAACTCAGAAAAAGAATGATGATTGTTTGGGTAGGGTCAGGCAGTAATAGCAAGACCAAAACTTTTGGACATAATTATAGATAACAGAATTGCTTTTTATATTTAAACCAGAAGAGTACATACTATTTTCCATTTATGCAGAAAAATGTTAATTTTTCCAGATATATATAGCTGTACTACTTGCAAATATTCAGGCATTGTAAACAGTAATGTAATAGATAGTAGATAGTGCAGGGTGGGGGGTTGGAGGAAAAAAACTGGTAATCCTGAGGGAGATTTTTAGAGTTTAATGTTACAGCTCCTTGGGCTGGAGAACGAGTAAGGCCTTGTGACCAAAGATGGTACGTGGAAGATGGAAACATTGCTCACTGTACCATTAAGTTGGTTTAAAATAAATCAGCAGATTCAAAGACATACCTCATTGTATTAGTATGTTTTTTTTAAAAATACTAAACTTCCCAATACCAAATCTTCAGAATAAGAGATGTGATCGGTAGTGTCTCTTAGTCATGCAAAAAATAGTTTTGAAAATGAGGTACTAATCAAACAAAAGTATAAATTATAATGGTAGAATTAGACAGCTATGGAGAGAGATTTGGTAGAATGATGCAAACCCAAGTGAAGAATATTTTATGAGTGTTGTCATATGTAACGTAACTTGAGTTTGAACAATTTTGTCTGTTACTCAGTATGCTGTTTGTGTTAGGAACTTGCTTAACAATTCACAGCCATAGGTTATATGGTTTGAATATGGTAGCAAAGTTGTTTTCAAACTTCAGATTAATTTGTATATGTGATTTAGCCACTTTGTTTTTCTGTACGTAATAATGTTAAGTATTTTCGGACTTATCAGAGAAAGTCATGTTAGCATCATTAGTAATGCTCTTAGAGAATACAAAGATTGCTACTGAATGTGTTAGGATTTTTTTCTGAAATCTATTGTATTTGAATTCAGCTATCTTCTTTGAGTTCATTCTTTACATCTGCAAGTGCCCTGATAATAAATCAGTTCGGTTGGTCTTAGTCCAGAGGAATGAACCATCCTTCTCCTCTTTCTGCTCTGAGTCTTCACCTGCCACTTTTATACCAATTCCATGGAGAGACAGGGAAGTCCCTTATCTCCCAAGAATGGAAACAAACCCCCAATCAATCTCTGTCATCTCTCTTCAAAGGCAACTTCAGTGTGTCCAAAACTTCACTATCATAGTAAAAAGAGGTGCCACAAAACCTTAACATTAGTTTTATTTGTCATTATTTTCCAGCAAGGATATTGATAGAGAGACTAATCCCTCTTACTTAGAAAGAAGTTGGAAAAGAGTGTTTTTTTTTAAAAAATTATAGTTGAAACTTCTCCTCACACAAGTCCAAAGACCAAGGAAAAATAAGGAAAACTCTAAGCATGAAGAAGTGAGAGTGTATGCATCTCTTCCTTTCTTGTCTGCAGGAGAAAAAGAGTTCTCAGAATTGGATCAGGATAGATCTAAAGAAGAAATTCAGGAAGGATTATTCCCCAAGGGTGTACATGTTTTTTTTTTTAAAAAGCAATGATTGAGTTATTTTAGTACCCTGGATGTTCATCCTCATGTACAGCACAGGAAAAAAAAACAAAAAACGAGAAAATAGTTCCCATTCAGCAGCATTAAAAAAAGTCTTTCAGCCCTCTCTGTGCAGATTTGGAAGACCTTGTCTGAGTAGAATATGAATGCAGTAATAACAGAAAAATCAAAACTTATATATCATTAAAAAAAGATTGTTTGAGTATAGTTTTAACCATGATACAACCTGAAAGTAAATTCTCTGCCAGAGATTTAGCTAGCAGATACTTGTGCCTGCAAAAATGGTACTGTATCTAAGTGACAATTTCTGTATCCTCTTTTCTGTATCCTTCACACTGAACAGAAGATCTCAAGCAAAGCAATTTCCCTTCTTCAGAAAGGGAGATTTGAACTATAATTTTATTTTATCTTTTCTTGTGACTCCCTGTGCTCAGTTGCTCTGTTGCAGTCCATCTTGTGTCCTGGAGGTGAAAGGGACCTTGGTATTTAGAAAATCATCCTGTGATAAGTAGTGCCAAGCCTGACACGTTGAGGCCAGCAAGAAAATCCCAAGCAGAACTGTTGTGTGCAATTTTTAAATACTTAGTTGGAGAGCTATGAAGTAAGTAGTAGATGTAAATTGAGCTTTTTATTCCCTTTCTTCCTAAGCTGTGAAGCAGTGGACAAATATCTTTTTTCTAGATTTTGTGCTTTCTATTAAGCTTTAGTTTCGGACACACTGGTAAGAGGATGTAAAAAGCAAGCAGCATGCTTCTCTGGTCCCTCATGAACATCCAACAGCATGCACAGCTTATGGCTTACCACCTCTGAGAACCAAGTGGTCAAGTCAAAAACAGTATCAGTAGTCTAATATAAAATTATGGTTCATTGAATAAACTAAATGAGAGATCTTGGATAATATCATATTATCAGTGTATGTCAGATGGCACATTCTCAGCTTTTCCTACTTCTGTGGCCATTTCTAGATGTCTCTTTCCTCTGCAAAGGCAAGACCTACCTGAGTAGTAACAAAACTCTGAAGTTTTCTTTTGCTACACTGGTGAGGGAAATAAACTTCTATATAGCAAATAGTAAATGTTAAAAGTTCAAAGTAGTATACTCAACTGTTGCTATGTGTTGTTTTCAGTTCTTGTGAATGTTAATGAACTCCTTTTCCATGAGTAAACTGCTGGTGAGCAACACATCAATCACCTGCATCAAGGTTTCATGCATACCTGTATACTGTGTGATGATGTGTAATTTTTTTGTGGCATTTCATTTTTTTTCTATCTAATATCCACAGTATATTAGCAGAATGTTGTAGAAATACCACAGACAATTGTTGCTTGTTTAACAGAGGAGGTAAAACATGCCTAACTTTCTATATACAGGCAATCGAGTTTGACTCCTTTTTTTATGGCAGGTTATCATGGAGCATTAAACCATTCAGTATGTAGAAGAGGTAGAGGGAATGTTTTTTTTAATGTTTTCTTTCAGTGATTTCCTTTTACTCATTCCCTTCTAATCCAGAAAGAAAGGATACTATTGTAGTTAAAAATATGTATCAACATGGGTGTAAAGTGGGGAGGACTGAGGAAAATGCCCAACTTTGAGGCAGCATTTCTCTATGAAGATAATTTAATTTCTCTGCCTCTGTTCCTGATCTGTAAACTGGGCATAACTGTCCTTTTTCTCAGGTCTTTTGTCTCTTATTTAAACTGTAAATTTGTGGTGAGAATTACTCTTGTTTTTTGTTTATACAATATTTCCCATAATCAAAATCTGATTTGGCTCAGTCTTTTTTATTGTAGTGCAAACGATAAGTAATAATAGGCACGGAATCTCATTGCAAATTAAAAAGCCTTAACGCAGGCTGAAATTTATTACCCCTTGGAGCAAAGATAGCCAGAGTATACAGGGGTTTGGCCATATCTTCAGATGTGATGTGCATTTGTGTGTGGAAGTGGAAAGTGAGGAGTGACAGTCAGTCATATAGCCCAAGCAATGCTTATTTTATTCAAATTTTACTTATTTCTGTTACACAGTCATTGTTAGCTGGTGGACTTAAAAGGACTGGTTTTGTTTTTAAAGGGAGTAGTTTTCATCCCCAACTAAAAGAAACTAAGTATGCTGCATAATCAGACATAAATCAAGAAAATTACCCTGATTTGACAACAGAGAGAGCTGAAGAGTCTGTGCAGTCTTGTCTAAATTATTATAATAATCCAGGACTTCAGTTAGTGAGAATTTAAGTGGGTGAATAGCACAAAACTTTAGGTAAGCTTTTCAGCACATTAAAGAACTTCTTCAGAATAGTTAGTGGGAGAGCTAACATTATTCTCAATTTAATATTAAATAGCAAACTGATGTTAATTTGAGACAGAATGGCTGAGCCACCAATTTGGTAGTAATTGCAGTATAATTAAATTCAACATCCTAGGGGGAGATACAGAACGAAAAGGCAATGCAGAAGGAGACTAAGCTTTAGAGGAAGTGATTTCAATAAAATGAGATAGTTAGTCAGAGAGACCCTGAGGTTAAAAGTTGAAAAGAAAAAAAAAACCTAGAGACATGGTCTGACTGTTACTTAAGAGAACACCAACAGCTTTGTGGAAGTCAGTGTGCTGTTGGACAGAAGGGAAAGGTGAGGATGGGATGCTTGACCAGTGAAGTGTAAAATGCCCTTTAAACAAAAATGCATGGAAATTGGAAAAATTTTCATGAGGTAAATAGTAAGGAATGTAAATTTCAGCAAGAAGCGTTCAAGAGAAAATTATAAGGGTGAGAATGGGTTTTCAAAGTTATGTCGGCAAAAGTAGAAAACTGAACCAATTCTGTAATTCCATTGTTTAAAAATTCAGACTAATCCCTAAGATACTTAACTGTCCTAACAAAGTGTAATAGAGAAGAGGGTCAGGTCCATTGCAGGTAGTTCACTGGGAACCACTGTGCAGCATGTTAATGCGTAATTGTGATCCAGAGAGTATGTAAGGTGAAATTAAAAGTTTGAGGGAAGATAAAAGGCGTCGGTCAGACATCGTAGTTTTCTCAGCCCATGAAGTGTCACCCGTCTCTCTGTCAAGCTTCTGAAAAGGGGAGTCTGTGTTACTTCAGAGCAGTAGTCATCAATGCCTCATCACATCCAGCCTTTCCTACTTCAGTGAAAAGGGAAGAACAAAAAGCGTAAGCCAAACTTTTGTTCTTAATTGCTCCTGGACTCTGAAAGGCAGCCAACAGAAGCCACTGAGGGCAATATTTTATTATGAGTGGTGCCACCATGCAGGATTACGAGCGTTTGCAGGCAGGTTGAGGGCAATGCAAGCAACCCAGTTCTCCCTAGGGCAAAAGAAGGAAAGGAGGGGAAATTTGGCTCCAGTGTACGCAAACTAATGTTATTGTCAAAGTGGTTAAGAATGTAACTTTAGTAAAAGCCGTGGCCTCACCTTAACGACTACCAGCCAGCAGTAAGCCCATGACCTCTCTTGGTGAATGAGTTCAGAATTTAATAACTGACTTCTAGAAAATAGCATTTAGTGCTGAATACGTCTCAATTTTAACAGTATAACTTTAATTTCATAGAATCATAGAATGGTTTGGGTTGGAAAGGATCTTAAAGATCATCAAGTTCCAACCCCCCTGCCATGGGAGGGGACACCCTCCACTAGACCAGGTTGCTCAAAGCCTCATCCAGCCTGGCCTTGAACCCCTCCAGGGATGAGGCATCCACAGCTTCTCAGGGAAACCTCTTTCAGTGCCTCACTCACCACCCTCACAGTGAAAAATTTCTTCCTAATGTCTAGTCTAAATCTCCTTTCTTTCAGCTTATACCCGTTACCCCTTGTCCTCTCATTACACTCCCTGATAAAGAGTGCCTCCCCATCTCTCCTGTAGGCCCCCTTCAGGTACTGGAAGGCTGCTATTAATTCTCCTCGGAGCCTTCTCTTCTCCAGGCTGAACAACCCCAACTCTTTCAGCCTGTCCTCATAGGGGAGGTGCTCCAACCCTCTGATTAATTTTGTGGCTCTCCTCTGGACTCTCTCCAACAGGTCCATGTCTTTTTTATGTTGGGGGCCCCACATCTGAACACAGTACTCCAGGTGGGATCTAATGAGAGCAGAGTAGAGGGGGAGAATCACCTCCTTCGACCTACTGCTAGTGCTTCTTTTGATGCAGCCCAGGACACATGTTCAGCTTCTCATCCACCAATACCCCCAAGTCCTTCTCCTCAGGGCTGCTCTCTATCCACTCTCCTCCCAGTCTGTATTTGTGCTTGGGATTGTCTTGACCCACGTGCAGGACCTTGCACTTGGCCTTGTTAAATTTCATGAGGTTTGCATTGGCCCACCTCTCCAGCCTGTCAAGGTCCCTCTGGATGGCACCCCTTCCCTTCAGCGTCTCCACCACACCACACAGCTTGGTGTCATCAGCAAACTTGCTGAGGGTGCACTCCAACCCACTGTCCATGTCTCCAACAAAGATGTTAAACAACACTGGTCCCAGTACCGACCCCTGTGGAACACCACTTGTCACTGGTCTCCACTTGGACATTGAGCCATTGACCACAACTCTTTGAGTGCGGCCATCTAGCCAGTTCCTTATCCAGTGAGTGGTCCTTCTGTCAAATCCATGTCCCTCCAACTTAGAGGCAAGGATGTCATGTGGGACTGTGTCCAAGGCTTTGCACAAGTCCAGGTAGACGACGTCAGTTGCCCTTCCTCTATCCACCAGCACTGTGGCCCTGTCGTAGAAGGCCACCAAATTTGTCAGGCACTATTTTCCCTTGGTAAAGCCGTGTTGGCTGTCATCAATCACCTGCTTGTTTTCCATGTGCCTTAGCATAGATTCCAGGAGCATGTGCTCCATGATCTTGCCAGGCACAGAGGTGAGACTGGCCGGCCTGTAGTTTCCCGGGTCTTCTTCATTTCCTTTTTTAAAAATGGGGGTTATGTTTCCCCTTTTCCAGTCTGCAGGAACTTCACCAGAGTGCCACAACTTCTCGAATATGTGACTTCCAGCTACTGGATCTTATTATGCTCCAGTAAGACTGGTTAACCCTTTACAATCAAAGATTTTCGTGTATGCCTGTGTGCACAGGCTGCATAATTTTAAATATTCTTTGTAATAAGGTTGATGTTTAGTATCATATGTATTTGGTTCATGACTTGTGTTGTTCAGCAGTACGATCACTTTTTATAATTGTCCATGAGAAATTTCAGTATTTCCAGAGCTGAGTGTAGTATTCTAATTGTGGGCGTCCGACTGTTTGGTTTGCACATTTGTCACTAAAATTTGTAATCCTTCTTAATATAGAAACAAATCTATATTAATAGAATTACTGCATAAATTAATATATACACAATTTTTTTAAGAAGTTTGACAAAACACACCATCTGTGAAAAGCACTGCTTCATTGTTCACATGGTGTATAGATCCAGAGCTCAAACTAACCAACTTTTCCAACAAGCATTTTGAACCTTCTCAGTGTTGTTTGCAGTGCTGATGACTTTTGGTAGCTTATTTTAGTATCAGTGCACAGTATTTGTGAAACCGGGGTTTAAGGAAGTTTGCTTTTTAGCTATCCAAAGAATATTCCACAGTTTGAAATTATTTACGTAACACAGGAAAATAAGCTTGTGTAAGACTTGTGTAATAAACAGTGTAGAAAACAGTATGGAAAATTTTATAACCCCATTAGGAAAAATGAGTGTCGTGGCCTTGTCTGGCTTATGTCTGCCATAATGATCATCTCAGCAGCAAACAAATTCTGCATGAAGAGCAAGAAAGATGACAAGAGTGGTGAAGGACACAGAACAGTAAGTGACATTGAAGAAATTAGAGCTAATTATACAGGCAGTTTTATTTCCCTTCTCAACTCATGCTTTCTCCAAAACTGTCTTATTCCTGTATTTTGTTTTATAGAACCAGTAGAAAGACTACTTCCCTTGAAGAAGCAATGACTATGTGAAACGATGTTATTTGTGTCATAATGAGAATTAAACTTTTTTTAAAAATCAGAATTAAGTGGTTAAAATGAAGATTTGTTCTTGGTTACCAGAGTGTTTTCATCTACTCAGTAGTTAAAGATAAGAAAGAGAATCAGTCATGTATCACAGTAGAAATTTGTGGGCATAGAGGTGGGATGAGCATGAGATTGGTCATAAATTATAATCCATGGATATGGATGAGTGACGCTGGGGCTTTATAGGAGTGGAGCAATGTAAGAATCAAATGTTTATTGATTAAAACTGATTATTTTCAAGGCTATTTACAACGAAGGAGGTACTGGATAAAATTGTAAAATGGTAAAGGCAGAACTGATAAAAGGAAAAAAATGTCTTACCATGTATGTTTAGGCTGTGGGATTCTCCGCCATTTGAGCAGTGAACATGAGAGTGCAATAAGTCAGAAGGGGTTTTGCTTTTTGAGGGGATAAAAGCAATATCCAAAATGGTTGGTGTAAAAATATTAGAAAGTTATGTTTAAATCTGATGTTACAGAAATAAGGCAAACTTCTAACAATAGAAAGCCAGAATGAAGTACAGTGCCATGATCAGCTTGCCTCAACTCTGCTTTTAGGTTACTTTCAAGTTGTTTGTCCCCTTTAGAGATAGGATAGGGTTCTAGAAGGACCTCGTGTCCGTTCTGTTTCCCCAGCAGTATTGATAGGCAGCAAAAGACTAGCATCTGGCAAAATACTGGGGTTTTTTTTGCAATTACAATGATGTAAGCTTTTTGTCCTATGGTCTGCATGTGGAAGTAGTCTCTGTGTCTTGGTCCGGCTCTTGAAATGGCCCTGCTCAGTTGTAAGTGATGAAAACATTATTTTAACCAGATGGGTCTCCTCTCTCCTCTCCTTTTGTTTTCTCTCTTTTTACGAAGAGTTGTTTCTCCTCTTCCTTATTCTCCCTGCTTGCTGCTTGACCTTCTGTCATGGCTACACTTTCTGTCATTTCTTTATCTTCAGTCAGCTGCATCTCTCCTTGGTTGTAGTCACGTATCTTACCATTGTCATATTCCTCAGAGGCTTATCAGGCATCCAATACTTCACAAAATCTTTTTTTTACTAAAGTCTTTCGACTACATGTCTGAGACAGTGTCGGAAGTACTTCGCTGCTTAATTAAGTTTTCAGAACTAGGGAGGTTTTTTTGTAAAAATTATTGGAATGTGGCACTTAAACCTAACGGACACACTGGAGGGCATGAATGGTTTGTACTTCCATTATTAAACTTAACATTTTCCAAAAAGCTGCATCTACTTAAGAGGTATTCTGTTAATATTTTCTAAAAATGGTTGTACATTAGTCTTGTGTAGCAGGAATCATTTTAAGTTACAGTATAATTCCACTTGTTTTATAACAGTTAAGTTGGTTGGGTTATGATCACTATAGTTTATTTGTGTGGAAAAGCACCTTTTTCAAACTCTCACTATTGTAGATCTGAATTACCAGAGAGTTTTTAGTATAGTGAGCTCTCACTCACAAAAATGATCTTCTATTTCATCGAAAAAAGGGGTACAAAATAATTTAATAACTTTGAAAATATGTCATAGTATCAAATAACAAATATGGATTTCAATTTCTGATTCAAATAATTAATTCATAAATGTTTGAGGGCTGATTTGATAGTAAAATAAACTTTATGATGATTATCTGTACAGTTTTCTTGAAGCAAATTTTAAAGGAGAATGTTGCTTAATTGCATGTTATAATTCCCCACTATTTCTGTCAATTTAGATACTTTTCCTGTGAAAGTAGTTCTTAAACGTGGAGAAATATTTCATTGTGAAAAAAAAAACTGTGATGGAAAAATATGCCTTTTTAATTTCAAGATACATGTTGTAATTTATTTTGATTTTTTCTGTGCCATTAGATTGTTTTTAATTGAAATATTTCATGGTCATGCCATATAAAATCCTGTTACAATTTCAAAATACTAAAAATTTAGTTTTGACCTTTTGTTATAAATAGCATCCAACCTGCCTGTCATACGATGTTTCATAGCACACGCAAATGACATCTGTGTATGAATTACGTCAAGAAATACAGAAATCAAATACAAAGCTTCTACAATGAAGGAATAGAGGTTAATTTGTTGTTAATTTGTATTCTGACAGATTTACATGAGTTAACCAGAGTAAATAGATTTGTTCACTTTCTTAATAAGCCTTTTCAAAACAAGTTTTTCAGGAATTGTAACTGAGAAAATGATTTTCTTTTTTGAAAATACTGAAAAATACTGTGTTCCCTGGCTGGCGTACGATGTTTACATAGGCTCTGGTGTGTGTAGAGCAAAGGATACTTCTGAAGGCTCTGTTGATGGCAGCAACATGCGCTCTCCGGAGTTGTCTTTTTCTTTCTCCTTGAAGAGAAGAAAAAGCCAGTTCTTACTAGTATTTCACCGTAATAACCATGAATGCAAACATTAGCTTGACATCTGGCACTAATAATGTCCATGACACACATGTGAGAAACACATTTCCCTTCTTTCAAAAACAAGATTTCTGATATGGCCGTTGCAAATTTTCTTCCTTCCAACTTTCTTGAGTGTGCCCTTATGATTAAGATCAAGTGCTTTTGGGGTCATTTGTGTTTAATATAGAACCTGCTTTGGTTTGGGATTATGTTTTCCAGAAAGGATTCTAAACAGTTATTCTAAATAGTACATTTGCTATGGGAAGTAGTTACACAGTGAGCTAGATTTCGAATATCAGATGTTACTGAATTTTTTAAAAAATTAGAATAATTTTGATGTTTGTGGGCTAGGGGAGTAGTTGGTTGGATTTTGAATGGTGAAGGAGGAGGTTAATTTTCTAGAACATTTTTATGTGCAGTGCTTGATAGTGGTGGTGGCGTAGCATATTAAATGTTTAATGGTTGGAGGGCTTGAGTGTGCTCAGAGTTCAGGTCTGTCTCTGTATGCACAACAGAATGCTTTTCTGGAGAGCCTAAACTAAGAGAAGGTGTAGAAAGGTTCTGATACCAGAGTATGGCCATCTAATTCTAGCGTAAGATTAATTTTTGATGCATGCTGTAGAAAAATACATTTTCTAGTTTTACTGTGATACAATTTTTCATTTAACCCCTTCACTGATCAGTTGTTTGTACCCACTGTCGATACATAACTTATATTTTGTAAAGATAAAATTTTTATATTATTTTCTGTGAGCAAAGTAATTCCTTGACGTACTTATTCCTCTGCAGCAGTGCGCCAGATTTTTTTTCACTGTGCAAAGAAGCATCTGATCGTTTTGCACGTGAAAATGTTAGTATTTTAAGATATTTTTGCATTTTAAAATATTCTTTTGTATCTGAATGTGTCTTGCAGCTTGCTTTGAATGGAAAATAAATAGTGAGATTTCTAGTCAGGGGAGGGACTTTTCTAGTTTTTCTTTAAGGCACTATTCGTGTACAGCTCTTTTGCATAATTACAATGTAATATTTAAGGTAACTGCAGACAGGATCTTCAAGAGTAATTATCTTCCAGAACAGAAGTGCAGTGGTGCAATGTGAGTGAAGGAGAGAAAGAAAACATGATTGTGGTTGTTTTGATGATTTATGGAAATCTTACTTCAGTACAAGCTGGATTACATTCGTTCACAAGGATTTTACAGCAGGGATCTTTGCTGTTGCTTATTATTTACATATCATACAGTAATTTTAGAATTTTTTTTCAGAATAACAACAGTAGGCATCATCTTGTATCTTGTGTCTTTGATAAAAATAGTTACTTAGTGTTTATTTTCTATTAATAGGTAAAATATTCGAGGTATAATCAATTTGTTAGATTAGCCATCATCTTTTGTTTTAGAAAATAACTTCATGGATTTATATTGAAATTTAAGGACCTTCTCTGGATTTTGGAACCTCATAGTTCATAAGCAAAATTGAATTTTCTGCTTTTCTATACACTATTATTAGCTGCCTAGAAAACCTTTTGTTCTGAAATGCCTTCCACTGACCTGCACCACAAGCGCTCACCCTAAAATGACCAGGTGCCATCTCTTAACATTGCGTATGAAAGATGATGTCAAGATAAATGCTTGTATATTGCTGAACATTATGTCCTTTTTTTTTTTTTTTCTTCCCTCCCACAACTTGTTCTCATGGGTCCTTGGAACTGAGCAGAGGTTTCTTGGGATCAAAAATAATAAGCTCTTCTGCAGTTACATTGGGTCATGACAGTAAGCAAGTAGTTCCAGTGCAGTTAAGTTTCGAGTGTGTATGGTCACTCGGTGCGCTTCATATATCATTGCACACTGCTTCAGGAGATACCAGGCAGCTTTTGTGCATTTGTCTCTAGTGGGCTGCTCGCCAAGGCAGTAAACAGATCGCATGACCCACGCGTCTCTGTGGTGCCTTAATGCAGTTAACGTGTTGTGTGGCTTTATCAACTGAATATACACAGCTGTTGATTTGAAAAATGTGTGACTGTACATGTTTATCAGATCATGAGTGTTCCAAATGAAGTAGGAGAAAATTTTTATGTGTTATGCAAATACAAAGCTGTAACAACATTGCTTAAACGATAAAGTCAGGAGATTGGCATCTTCCAGTTCTGAATCCAAAAATACTTGCATTGTGCACTCAACATATGGTTTCAGGAAGAGATAATGCGGTAAAAAGGGTTGGATGTGGGGCTGGGACTTCTGTGGTTCCCTGTCTGTGCCTCATGTTGTTGCTGTTCTGCTCTGTGAACTTTTTCCCCAAACTTGCTGTATCTTTTTTTGTGCTCCTGTAAAATGGGAGAAGTGAATATTACCACCTCTGAAGGTGCTTGGAATTCTATACAGGTCTTAAATACTAGAGAACATACATTATTTACCTTATGTATAAGCATTGAGGGAAACAATCTAATTTAAGTACTAGCTTTCAAGAAAAAGTGCTTGGGTTTAATTTTTGAAAACCTACCTTACCTTAGTTTTCTCAAGTCTTTCGTTTCTTTTTCCCCCTTCTGCGCTACTGGAAAGAGGATTTAACATTAACGTTTTGGGGCAGCTTTTCAGCCAGGGTAACTCAATGTAGCCTGATCAAAGTAAAAAGAAGTACAATAATATTTACTGTTCTGCTTGCTAGGAATTTATTTGGAGTTATTTTTGTCCTAAGAGCCTATGACCATATTGCACAAGATTGTTGTGAGGTACTGTAGTATGTGAACACAGGCATGAGCACCTTTAACATTTTTTCCAGCATTTTAGGAAAGAGGCAGATATGGGAGCTGGAACAAACCTTTCTATTAGTGTAATTTTATTTCTTTTCATTTTTATTGCTGATTTCATAATACAGTTTGAGTGAGCCTATTGTCACCCTCCTCTCCGGTAAAAAAAACCAAAAAACAAAACACATAAAAGAGGCTGCATGTGGAAGACCATCATGTTAGTTTTTGTTTAACTTTTTATAGAAGTTTTGCTTCTGAAGATGTTAAAGTAAAAAGAATATACTCTATCTGAAAATGCTTCATCTTAAATTGTTTCTGCCAGTATTCCTAATGTACATCGTAAAAATAGTCATGGTTAATATGGTTAATAAATGGCTGAGATCTCCACCACCACTTAATGGTCAAACCTTTTCCAGCTGCTGCAGTTGTCATACTAGTGTTCTCTAATTCTGTTCCAGCTCAAATTACTTTTATTTAGACTGAGTGATCTGAGTTTTCACAGTGTCCCGGGTCAGATCTCACCAAGCCTTTCTGTATTGACATCAGTGTTTACCTGTGCTTACTGAAATTACTTAAAACTTCAGGTTTGTGTTCATTCTTTATTATCACATATTTATCTTGCTATGGATGAATAACTTTGATTTAAAAAAAATACGTTCTATTGATTTGTAGGTGTACAATTCATCTTCTGGTTTACACTTGTTAAATTTAATCCCTTAGAGGGTCATCCTCTCCACCTGTGTCCTCATCAGTGACACTCCGATCTTTCTCGTCACTACTGAGACCTTACAACTTAGTGAAATGACCAAATTTTATTGGTACACTGTCCATAGATGCAGTGTGAGCCTCTGTATTCACGGGGATGACCTTTCAACTGTGTTTATGCACATGTACACTGTAAACCATAACGCAGAAGTTCTGCTGATTTTCCTGTTGTATGTTTCTTTGTATGCAGACAGAGCTTTTCATAGTGGGAAATAATAAAAATGTCACTTCCCACTTCTGTACTGACTCCACTGACTTCCAATTTCCCTGTGTTTTCAAGTGCTCGGTCAAGGGTTCGCACAGGTTGTCTCTAAGTGAGCTTATGGGCTCAGCCTCCTTAGTTCACAGGTAGGCTTGGGTAGGAAGATTTATTTTTTTTAGTTATTAGGAAAATTAGTTTCTGGGCTATAACTTAAAATTTTGTGCCCAATCTGAAAGAGAGGTATTGTGAATAAAAGAGAATATAATTCTGACGGAGGCAGTGCTTAGGGCTTTCTTTCTGCAGGTTCACTGAATTGGCAACAATTCCTCATGGTGACTTACTGCTATTCTTTTGCTTTGGGGAGGGGAGCATCACTCTTCAGGTGTGACAAAGACAAAAATGCAATGAAAGGTTTTTGATGGCTAGTTGCAGTGAAACTCTTGTTACAATGTAAATTTTTCTTTATCTAAAACTCTTCCTAAATCATCCTAAATTTTCTTTATCTAAAACACTTCCTCCTTTTATCTATATCCTCCTCCTTTAAAATTCTTAGCCGTAATATGAACTGGCTCCTTAGTATCTTAGTAAATGGTATATTTCAAAGCGTAAGTTGTTTATTTTATTCATAAAATAATTCATTTTATGTACTAGGAGAATCTAAACAGTATGGCATTAGTAATCTACATCAGGAATAAAAGTTTGTTATTATTGTGGATGTTATTTTAAATTCAGTTTTGCCTATTATTTACATATAAAAACAAAAGAAAGGTGCCATATGTAATTAACTTGGTTTTTAGTCTTACTGAAATGGTAACATTTGCAGGTTCTGACATCTGTCCATCTGTCTGCTTGTTCATAGTAAACTTAACCGTAATCTGTTTTGTAACATCCACCTACAAATTTTCATTCAAGGTAGATTCTAGTGCAACATCAAGAGGTGAAATCTTAGCCAGGCTGACACTAAAACTTCTGCTTACTTCTGTGAGGCTAGAATTTGTCAGGATCTTGTACCGAATTCTGTATTCGTGTTCTTATGTAATAAAGTTTTTAAGCAAATCTAGTAAGATAGGTTTTGAAGGTCTTTATGATAATTTTTTATGTCTGAGCTGTTCAATCAGTTCCTTTCATTTAACAGTGTAGAAACTAAAAAAGCACAAACGTGCCTTTGAAGATGATAAAAAGAAAGTTCCACTTAATGCTTGCGGACTGTGGGAGGTGTAATGGCTAGTAAGATTCCAGTGTCAGATCAGCTGCACTGACAATAGTTGTTGGGGAATGGCTGCCAAAATTGACATATGGTACGACAAGAGGAATCAATACAGAGTATTAAAGCTTCTTGGGAGCATAACCATTGCAGAATTTTGTGTGCACATGGTGTTTCTGGATAGTTTTTGGTTTTGACTTACACAACTTCTATGTAGTTCAAGTCTGTTTTTCCTCTATGTACAATAATCACTAATTTTATTTCTTTAGGTTTTGTAAAAGAAAATAAGATACTTTGGTTCAACAGTGAGTTTCCTTAAGACAACATATTTGTTAATTATTTAATTTGGAGCTGTAAATCTTAATAGATGTTTTTACCTGGCTCTTTTTTTTCCCCAGTGGAATGAGATTTTAACTTCCAACTTATTATACACCAGATGGAATCAGTGCAGTTGAAGTCTTCTGTTAGTTTCATGAAAACTTGAAAAATAGGGATGGGTTTGTTATACTTTGCAGTCTGAAGCCGTTCGTCTCCTACCATTGCTAGTCAAATGGCAGTTGAGGAAATAAAAAATAAAATCAGAATGACCTTAAACATAATTCTGCTGCTTCATCCGTGGCTGAGTTTGGGAGTCAGATTCACACAACATGGTAAATGCTGTACTTTCAGAAAGGGCATCTGACCCCAAAGAGCACAGGCTGTTGTGTCTGGGTGGCCCCTACAACACTGGTTGGTACCCAGTCAGTGGTGGTGGTGCCTCCAGCACACTTTGCTTTTGCTGAAGGCACTGAGGTAGATCCCATGCTGTTTTCTGATTTAATTTGGGGTGTACATTGTTGAACAGCTTTTTCCTTGTTTCATTTTCGTGAAAGGTTTTTAAACTTTTATTTTGGAGCATTTTGTATTTAAACAGTCTTTTGGAGGTCTGTTTTGAAGGGACTGGGCAAATAATAGGTAGTAAAGAAAAAAAAGCACTAAACTTTTTGTAGTCTTTAGTCTAGCAGTGGAAAGTATCTGCTTCTCGTCAGATACCAAATGATGTTAAAATAAACAGAGGGATTGGGTTTTCTGTATTTCCAGTATTTTTGTCATAAGAGTATATATAAAGTTTCACAAATTTTTCATGGTATGCAGATGGCTTTACTCTTCGCTCACACTATTGTCTATCAGCTTACACTTACAGTGTACTTACTGAGTTTAAGATTATATTTTTACTGTTAATTTCCTCCTCTAACTTAAAAAAAACGCATAAATGAAGTGCACAGAGTATACATTCCATATACTTTCAAGTAGTATAAATAGTGAAAAGCACATGGGCAAATTATTTGAAAAATCAGTTCTACCAGGTGAATTGGCTTGAATAAGGTCTGACTGCAACAGAGAAAATTCCAGATATTTATCTGAAACATTTTTATCATGACTGTGGTAAAGCACGGGCACAGGTTGCCCAGAGAAGTTGGGGTGTCATTTTTGAGATACTCAGAGCTTGTCTGGACAAGTCAGACATCAAAAGACTGAAATTGACCCTTTTGACCCTGGTGAGGGGACCTCTGGTCTGGCACCACACAGGTCAGACAATGAATCCTCTGATGAGGAAGAGTATTAGGGGTGCCCTGCCTCCAGCCAGGTGGAGGAAAGGGATAATCGAGTGTATTGGACTGTGTGGATTCGATGGCCTGGAACATCAGGCCCCAAGAAGTACAGAGCTTTAGTGGACACTGGTGCTCAGTGTACCGTGGTGCCATCGAACTTCAGAGGGCCAGAATCCATTTCCATTGTAGGGGTGACTGGGGGATCCCAAGAATTAACTGTGTTAGAGGCTGAAATAAGCCTAACTGGAAGAAAGTGGCAGAAGCATTCAATTTTGACTGGTCCAGATGCCCCGTGCATCCTAGGCATAGACTATCTTAAGAGAGGATACTTTAAGGACCCAAAAGGGTATCGGTGGGCTTTCGGCGTAGCTGCTGTGGAGACAGAGGAAGTTAAACAGCTGTCTACTTTGCCTGGTCTCTCAGAAGACCCTTCTGTTGTGGGATTGCTACAGGTCAATGAACAATGGGTGCCAATTGCTACTACAACAGTTCACCGACGGCAATATCGCACCAACCGAGACTCTGTAATTCCTATTCATACACTGATCCGCCAGCTGGAGAGCCAGGGAGTGATCAGTAAGACCCACTCACCATTTAATAGCCCCATATGGCCCGTGCGAAAGTCTAATGGGGAATGGAGACTAACAGTAGACTACTGCGGCCTGAATGAAGTCACGCCGCCACTGAGTGCTGC